>VCAZ01000090.1:1725000-2080000 GCA_005784505.1 Bagarius yarrelli
CACATCAACGAGCGGGTCTGATCTCATTCCCTCTGCTGCAGAAGGGGTGGTGACACCTATCCAACCATCTTACTTAATCCTGACTACCTATTCTTCAGTCTGAAAGGTACATGTCAGCGTGTCGTCCTTCGTTAAAAAGACCCCGAAAGTACTTCTAATTAGCTACACATGGGAAACTCTTCATTCGGGGCCGTGTTGGCAACCTCCTCTCCATCGTCGTGCCAGGTTTAGCGGGGCTTAGTAAAAAAGGGTTTTAAATGTATTCCCAAAGCTACATTTTTTAGAGAGGCTAATAATGAGAGTGATCGAGTGAAAGTTTATAATTTGTACATTGTTTTAAGGTTTGTTACTGTGTAAATATTCCAAACAAGTTGAAAGCGCAAGAAACAATCATTTCGGTAAGATTTAGTCGTACTTTTACGTAATTTATCCCGTGAAGATGATCTAGTGTGATTTTACGTTCGATTATTCATTTTCTGTAGCTGAATCTCCAGAACAACACATAAAACATTGCGTTTTTATTCTGTTATCTTTATCCCTGCTTATTATTTGTGTATTCGATTCTACACCGAGGCACTTCCACATAATCACCCCAATCATTCTAAAATAATAAATTCTTTCCATATTTTTTTTTTTATTTGCACTACTGATAGAAATGATATTTGTTTATTTTTTTATGTTATAGTGTATTTTAAACTATACTTTATAATGTAAAACCTTTAAATCCAAGTTAAGGGCCCTGCTCTGGGTCCCATCAGTGGCAGCTTGGTACTGGAAATTGAATCTAGAATTGTAGGATCAGCAGCTTAACCCCAGCTACCACTTCCCACTGGTAGTCGTTAGTCATTATAGGTTCAGTGTGAAGTGGAGAGAAGGAACCCTGCCAAGCAGCTTGTCTTTAAAAGGCAGATGTCTCTTCAAGGACGACGTAGTTTCAGCCAGAACTCGACTCCATTGTGCACACGGTTTAGGAAGGAGGAAAGGCGGTTCTACTTTAGTTCTCTGTGCTGTAATTGGATGGTGCTAAAAGCAAAATCTTGGTGTTTGATTTTACCTACAGCCAAACTGAAAGGCCACTTGTGTTTTGCCTGATGGGGGAGTCTCTTTCAGACTCCGCCCATGTGAGCTCAGTGACTTTTTTTATTTATTTATTTTATAAAAGCAGGTTCTAAATGAACATACGGGAGGTTTTCGAGCGACTTGTTTGACAAAGCTTCAAACTGTTATTGTGATGCTCCCAGCTAAGAAAAAATCTTTTGGAAAAAAAAACAGCTGTCCTTGTGATTTTTTTTTTTTTTTGGGTTATATTCAGCTGAAAGACACGTTTCTAATAGACACCAATGATCTGTGCATGTTTGTAGAACTTATATTTCCATAAAACAGCAGGTGGCAGCACATCCTGACTCTCAACAGCACTTCTGAAAACCTAAGGATCAAACCTGAAGAGTTTGGGAAGTGGTAGCTTAATGTTGGACTGATACAAGAAAGACCGGGGTTCGATTCCCAGCACCACCAAGCCACCACTGCTGGGCCCCTGAGCAAGGCCTTTAACCCCCCAAGGGCGTCTGCCAAATGTGAGAGTTCCTGCAGGTACTGTAGCACAGAGCTGTACATAGTCTTGTGCTAATAACGTCCTATCTAATCGAATTATCTGCACAGCCCCAGATTCACAGCAAGCTTTATTCAGTAAAGGGGCGTGGTCTTGACGGGAACAGGTGGTTTTGGGTATGCAGCAGTGTCAAAGCACTTAATTAATTATGGGATGTTAATTATGTAGACCATAAAATATTACTGCTGGATCTTCTCTAGAGATTCGGACGGATTATTCATTCATTGGATTATTCAACTGAATCGTAGCTTTTGGTCTCGCATTATGTCAGCATATCATTTACATTGTTGAGGATAAAAACAATCTTTAGGACATCCTGCCCTGTGGATAGTTATGAAGTCATCATAGTAGAGATGCTGCCCATCAGGCAAAAGAGCGTTTGGAACGCTGGATTTTTAAAATTAATTTTTTTTTATTTCGATTTTATTTGTATAGCACTTTTAACAACAGACATGGTCCCAAAGCTGCTTTACACAGAATGCAGTAATGCAAGTGTAAGTTTGTCCCTAATGAGCAAGCCGGAGCCGACTGGCAAGAAAAAAACTCCCTGAGGTAAAGTAGGAAGAAATCTTAAGCGAAACCAGACTCAATAGGGAACCCATCCTCATCTGGGTAACACCGCATGTTATTGTTAATTACAACATATCGTAATGATCAAAGCTGTGGGTCAGTTAAACAGCGGGAGTCCCAGTCCATTCTCGAAACGCCTTGAAATCGAGTAAAGGGGCAGGAACCTGGTCACTAGTGCCCCGGGATACTCGCCGAGTTGGCCTCTTCTCACTAAAGGTGAGATCTCTCTATTGCTCAGGATAAAAAAGGGAAACGGGTAGAGAAAAATTAGCATAGCTGCTGTTCATAATATTAGCAGGCACTAGCTAATAATGTGCCTTTTATCAGATATACTTGGAGCATAAGATTATGGGATATGTTATATGTATGTCTGACTAAAGAGATATGTTTTTTATCTATGTTTAAATTGGGAGACAGTGTCTGAACCCTGAAGTTTAGGAGCTAAATATAAAAAGACTTTACCTCCTTTTGTGGACTTTGCTATTTTGGGGACTACCAGAAGTCCGGTATCGCCACTATTTTGGGAACTACCAGAAGTCCGATCTCAAGAAGCGTGATGGATTGTAGGTAGGTCTGATAGAAAATATGCAAATTCTTTAAGAAAATCGGCATAAGGCCCAGGGGGTCTATACACGGTAGCCAGAGGAAAGGATAGCAGTGTTTGTAAGTATGTCTAAGAGTGTAACATTGCATAAAATCACTTTCTGAGTAACAGTGAGAAAGTTGCTATAGATAGCTGCCACACCACCTTCATGACCAGTCTGACGGGGCTCATGCTTATGGAGGTGTCCTGACGGGGTAGACGCATTCAGACCAAATGTAGTCGTTTGGTTTGAGCCAAGTTTCAGTAAGGCAGAATGCATCGCGACTATTATGAAAGACTACATCGGGGACAATAAGTGCTTTGTTTGCAAACTTTAGAACCTGTTTTTGTTTGTTTATGTGCCATTTTCCTGGTTTTATTGTGATAAGATTATTAAGCAAGCCTTTTAATGAAGTTATTTTTAGATCTCACTACTCAGGGAACAGATACTGATTCTATATGATGATGAGCTATATGATGAGTGTGTGCACATTCTGATGATTTGGACAGAGGCATTATCAAAGTTGCAATATAATTTAATTTTCTTTAGCGATTGTAAACAGGATCTGCTCAAAGCTGGGCATCGATCACCTCCTACTCTATCTAGTTGTTATTTATCCAATTCCTTTATCATTTCAATTAATACAAAAAAAAATCAACTCATTAGCGTCAAAGTCTTATTAATTAGATGTTTGTTTTGGGGGGGGTTTTTTTGCTTTAGACATGATGTAATGTGAAAGTTGCTTATACATTATCTTTTTCTACCAGCAGGGGACTACCAACACCCTGTGTTCTCCTGACACTTCAACCAACGTCATGTCATGTCACCCAAATTGTTTTGTGAACCATGAATACTGGAGAAACTTCTCTGATTAGCTCACAGACGTGGCGTCCCACTAATCAGTTTACGCCGATGAGACAGACGTAGCAATTTAATGTTTAGTGCATCTACACAGGGTTTAATAATTTTATTGTTGGCAAATTAAAAAAAAAATTCATGAAAAATTGAGATAATGATACAGCGAGACAGAAAAGTAAAAATTCTATAAGCCCATCCATCTTTTCTCTCAGGTCCACAGAGACTGGCGCCATTCTGCTAGCATGCTAATGTCTGCGTTTTTGCCTCCACCTTTTCGTTCCAGACCTGCAGATGCTGCGCTTGCTCCCAGCAGCGTGTGCAGCGCCCGAAATTGGGAGGAAGAGGGGGAGGAAAAGATCTCGCTTATTCAACCTCGCCACCCTAGCGGGATGTCTGTCTTGCTGCGCATCGCAGAATGCGATGGGAGAAGACAATGAATCTCGAAGGAGACTAAAGAGACTAATAGGCAGGAAGAAGATGAAACTGAAAAAGTGATGTCACAAGTAATGTGCTGTAGGTTTGATTGTGAGAACAAGGGGCGGGGCATATTTTTGATTGTTGCTTGTATAAGATTCGCAGCATCCCTGATCCCCTGCAGCTCAGAGAAATCACACTATGTCACTGTAGAGGAACAACTGATCGGTGTGATGTTCATTTTAATTATCTGCGATTTGCTATATCTTGGTTACTTATGTTGGCTTGCTGTCAGCCATTTTGTAAATCTTTATACTCTAGAGAAAAGAATTCCAGAATTCGCCTGTATCGTAAACGGCGCTTTTATTTTTCATGCTAATGCAGCCTGAAAATGCTGTCCCTCAGCTGCCTTCGCAGCGAAATATATAACCTGGTCATTTTCCCTGCTGTGCATCTGTGTATCCAAACATCTCGGGAACACTCCATGCAATTACACTCTGAGGTGCAGTGTGCATCTCACACACATTTTTTATTGTTATAGCGGTCAAGACTAGCGTGTCGATAGTCTGGTGCTGTTTGATTTTTCCCTGTCTATCAGAGTAAGATCATGTATGTGGAAGACTGGGCACAGAGATTTCTAGGGATGTTGTTAGTGAGTAGAAATTCCGAAATATACATCTTAGAAATAAATATGAAATATGTCTGTACGTGCGGTACCACTTTTTTTTTCTTAATTTCCTAAAGATAAGTGGGCCAGCCATGTGACAGGGTGGGCAAGGCCCCTGTCCCGTAGAGCCGGGAGATTAAATGTTCAGGTAAAATAAACAGACTGTTGTTAAAGTCTTTTCGACAATTTCGTTCAACGATATACAAATGTAACATTGGATGATAAACGAGTGCAATTTAACCATCAGGAACAATGTTTGAAGTGTTTAAAGTGCAGTGTCACCGCCTACTCTATCGCTATTTCCACATGACTTATGAGTTGTCTCTTTCATAGGATTATGGGATAGTAAAATGCCCATCATATGCGTATTTAAAAATCTAGGTAGAAGTAGTGGAGCCATTGTCTTAAATCTTTTGAGAAGAATAAAACGTCTGGAAAAAAAAAAAAGAGCAAACCTGAGGCAACAATGGCAGAGGAAATGCTCCGTAAGATGTTCGGAAGGGGAACCAGACTTAAGGGGAACCCATTCTGTTGTGAGTGTAGATCATTTTACAAGTGCAATCATAAACTTTTAAGCAACTTTTAGATTGAGTTTGAGTTTCCGAGTTGATTCCAGGTTTGACTCTAATCTCTGAAACATCCAGCAAAGGAAACCCGAGCACAAGATCGATCGCTGGAGCTCTGAGTCAGTCTGTCTTTCTTCTGAATATGAACCTGTATATAAATACAAGCAACAGTTTAGAAGTTATGTTTATGAACCTGAATTGAATTTCCATGTTTCATCAGGCAGAAGTTCTGTAAAGCTGCTTCTTCCAGATGCGTGTATGTTACCCAGCTGCTCATCCAGTAATTTATGTGATCCTTCAGCCCGATTGACATGTACATGTACTGACATGTAGCTGCTCGAAATTTGATTCAATTATCGCTTAGCGCTGTCAGCCCTTATATTATCCTTAAAGATAAGTAAGTATCTTAAATCGGTAGTTAATCATGCCTAACTACATGGTGTCCTTCTGTGTGAGTACCAACAACAGGGCAAATAATAATAATAATAATAATAATAATAATACGGTTGTGCAAAGCTAAGCACAAGCAGAGCATTTGGTAGTTTGGCTCCTTGAAATGGTGGAAGGTGATTGGGATTTGTATGGCGGGGCTGTACAGTGTCCGTTTTTTCTCCAGGAAACAAGGAAATTCTGCGGAAACTTTCATGATAATGTGATAACTCAGGATCATGTTTTCAATCTGATCTTTTGTGTCCCATGTGGTTTCTGGTAAGACCCGAGAACCTGCCTGAGCTATGGATGTTACCAGTTCCTCCAGAGATTTCTTGGGCTACTGGAGAGCTCAGAAATCCCCACCTGGCCATCGAAAATCAGCATATATATATATACCAGCTCTTTTTCAGTGATTATGCAACATGCCACAGTATATCACATCAGAAGCTTCCTCCAGTCTTCCTCCTTCTTCAGATGTGTTGCAGGATAAAAAGATTCGACATGAGCACCTTCAAAGCCTGAGTGTTTTGATTGTCCGAGACGTCGACTTAAAACGAAGGATGAGAGAGCGGATGAGGACGGATGGATTGTGTGTCTGGGATCTATTGCACTCGGATGTAGGAGCTGAATTGAATTTAAAAACCGAGTAGTCTTCCTGCCCTGGAGTAACAAACACCTTTGTATTATAGCTTTTTAAAGGATCGCCTCATCGTGAGAGGATCTGTTTGAGAGGCATTATTCCGGTATCAGCACCAGGACTGGATTGAGACCCTTAATTTCATTAGTCCACAAAAGTATTTTAGGGTCTACAACAAAAAAAAAAAAACCATGTCGCAGCAATTGGCTTCATGGTGCGAGATGAAAGGGATACCACTTTTTCACCAGTGCCGAGCTTCTGAGCAGAACCTACCACGTCACGTCAACCACTACGTTTTGTTTACCACTTCGTCAGTGAATGAGTTAAACTCTGCGGTTCCCTGCTAACTCCTCATATACCTGCTTTTTGTCTAGTTATTTTGATGGTGTGGGAAGTGTTGGTCTCTTCTATCCATCATTAATGAACTGACAGATTGAATTTTTCTTGCTAATTTATCTGCTGTTGGTACTCAGTCAACTTTTAAAATGGCACCACTTAAACTCCTCTCTGTGGTGGAAGCTTTGTCTATGGACATCATCGACAATGGGGGAACAATTTGGGACTAATTCTCAATTGGGATCTGGACACCAGCCCAGGACTTCTTTTGTTAAAATCGGTAGACACTAAGAACTAAAAACTTAGGACAAAATTTCTATTTCCTTTTCTACAGTTGGCACACTTCCTTAATACCTTTCTTCTCCATCTGGATCTTATTCGGCAGCAGCACCTGAGCCGAATGATGCTTTGCGTCTCTCTGAGATGTGTGTTTATCTTCACAGCGTTCAGCCTTTAACAAGCTTCCACCTCACTCAGAGCATGAACTGTTGCTTTGGGAATGGTGAGGTGGAACGATGTTTGAGATGTTCCCTTATCTTTAATTACCTCTGCACGTCCCGTAGTCATTCTGTTTCATCAGGAAGTAGCGCTTCCCTGTGTTTGCCACAAACCGTGCCACAAATTTTTCATTCTCAAGCTTCTTTATTTCTGTTCTTTGGGAATTACCACGAATCAAGCGCGAGGTTCAGAGCTGCAAAACAGAAGTTGCGGTTGCATTAATTTGGTGGTGGTGACTGAATCAGCAATGACGCCTCACGGAATGTTGGGGGATTTTTTCTCCCCACACTGTGAGCCCTTTTCAAAAACTCCTGACTGATGAGTGGGAAGCCCGGCAGATGCTTCGATTTTCGATAACCTAAGGATCCAAAGCTAATTAGAAGGACTTGTAAGCACATGGCAAGAAAAGACAGGGGTTAAAGTGAAAAAATAAGCAGTAGAATAAATCATGAACTGAGATTAAGGATGGAAGGGTTTATAGCGGGGGCTCCTTGGAGTTCATGTATTTACTGGATGGAATGACATTATTTTGGTGACAAATGACAAATTTGTGTTAGTTAATTAAATTTTGTATCCTATATAGTTCTAAAGAATCTTCCTGTTTTGCTCGAGTTATTAAACCCTATTTTTGAAAATGCATTGTAAATAATGTGTCATGTAGAAACTGTGTGTGTGTGTGTGTGTGTGTGTGTGTGTGTGTGTGTGTGTGTGTGTGTGTGTTAAGCCCCGTTTACTTGTTTACTTTTAGCAGTTTTACTTTGCAGTTTTGTCTAGATTACATCTCGTCATTTCGTGGGTACCAAACATGCCAGTGCGTGCAATGCGAGATGCTTTCGATGCTGAAGAAATAGCGGTTGCCCAGCAACGGTTAAAAACAAATCAGCTCTGCGCTCATAACCTTAATCTTTAAATAAGCCTTTGAAGATACATTCGCATAAACACTTCCTCCCTGCCACAATATAAATCAATGTGTGGACACTGTCACTGTGTGAGAACATAATGACTGATTTGCCATCTTACATTACAATTCCAGTCCCACCAGCAGGGTTACCAGTTTGGATGTAAAATCAGCCCCAATACAGCATCAAATTAAAATGAATTAAAAAAAGGCACCTCCAGTATCGATTGCCAACATTTTTATTTTATTTTTATTTATTATTCTGTCTTGATAGTCCCTCGATGACTCACCATAAAGGCAAGCGTATTGTTGCCATAGCTTCCATTTCATAAGTCCACCTAGCAGCCTGGTCATCTCTTTTCTGTTTAAAAGCTGTGTACGGAAGAGATTCTACGCTCCGATTGGTTGGCGTCATTCATGTGACAAACCAGAAAATTAAACATGCTAGACTTTCTGCATTGACGTCGTTGCAGACCTGGCATCAGTTACTCGATATGAAATGATTGAATCTTGCTTCTCGACGCCCACTGTATTTTATGAAGCCCCAGGACACCCTACGTCAGGCAAATCGTGCTAAAATCGAATAGTCTGACCTGAGCATTATTAAGACATGACCTCTGCACGACCCTGGAGCTCTTGCGAGCTGCCACCCACTCTCATTAGACCTCAGTAGCTCAGAAGCTGAAACAGAAACAAAACTCTCTCTCTGTCTTTGTGTGTGTGTGTCTTTCTTTCTAGCACTTTGACACATTTGCTTCCTTTACCTCTCCTCGTCTTTCGTTTTCCTTTCCCCTTCGTTGTCTCCTGCAATCCATCCACGTTCCTTTCATCCATCTCCACTAAGGGGTTTTAGCAGAGCTTCTGGAAAAAAACCTCCCATGAACATTTTCACAAAATAAAAGACTCTCTCTCTTTCTCTTTTGCCTCTCCTAAATAGGTGCAGGAAGACTTTTGGCTGGTTTGCCTCGGAATATTGCAGCGTGACTGTTATAATTTAACATCCAGAATCTGTTCGAATGCGTTATAGCATCAACCTCGATTAGCTCCTGTACATCCAATTGCCTTTTTTAAATTTTAATAACTTTACTGCAGCTCCCCACACGCATCCTGAAGGGGCAGCACCGCTTTACATTGACCTTATCAAATACAGTTTTGGGTTTACTTTGAGCTTGTAACGTGTCCAAAAAGGAACAATTCAGTCTATTAAAACATCTGAATTTAGTCACGATGTCATTTATTATTGGTTAATTTCTTTAGGAGCGCTTATTATGGAAGTTTGGATTATGTCACAATTTATGTGCCCATATATCGAAAATTTAATTGCAAGTACTACCAATGTAAATGTCTTTATTTTGTCACATTTAGTCTACAGCACATTGAAATTTGTTTCTTTTACATATCCTATCTTAGAAAGTTGGGGTCAGCGAGCAGGGTCAGCTATGATACAGTGTCCCTGAAGCAGGAAGGGTTAAAGGTCTTGCTGAAAAAAAACCAACATTGGCTGACTGGCGCTGGTGGGGCTTGAACCCAGGTCTTCCTGGACTTCCAATCAACAACTCAGCACCTTAACCACTTGATCTACCGCTACCCCTTTACAATTTCTTCTGGAAATAGTCCACAATATACTTTTATAGCCTTAAATAATCAAAATAAACATGTCCAATCCAATTAAATTCATGCAGGTTAAAAAGAGCGAAATGGGGTTTGGTTGTTACGTTATGATCATTGGTTAGGAGTTTCTGTCTGTCTTTCTGTTTGAAAACATTGGCAAAAAACCCCAAATGAACCAAAAGACATTGGTTTCCTTCAAGATCCAAACATTTTATTTCCCCAAAGTTGAGTTAGTATACAGTCCAATCAACTCGAGTACAAGGCAACAGCCATATTAATAATTCTAACCCTAACCTTAGCAATAATAGCAGTATTCATATCAACTTATTACAATAATACAGTAGTGGCAAGCTAATAAAATGAACACAACATAGTAGAAATTCACAAATCGTTATACCAAAATAACACTAACATTCTCGCCCGGTGTAAGCCACACTCGCACATTCTGTGACTTCCCTCAGGCCAATTTGCAGTAATATCACCCGCGTTACATACAACTCGGAACTATTTGGAAACTTTTAATTGTTGCCAAGTTACACTCATATTTTTTCAGGGAAATGAGTAGTGCGAAAGATTTAGAAGCTTTACTACTTAAAAAAAAAAGTCCGCTTCTTGCAATAGCCACAACTAGCAGGATTAAGCAATGCAACTCCATCTTTACAGGATTGAGATTCAAGGGGCGTCTCCCAAAATTTATTCCGATTTGAAATTTCATGTAAAAAAATTCAACTGGTTTAATGATTGACTGATGATGTAAAAGCTCCTAAAGTCTACTTTTCTAAATAAAACCAGACATACCGGGAATCGGAATTCAGTTACTCGTTCGAGTAAGAGACTCTGTGTTGCTGTGTGTGTGTGCGTGTGTGTGTGTGTGCATGCGTGTGTAATGTGGTGTGTGCGTGCGTGCGTCGTGCGTTCATGCATGCGCATGCATGCATGTAAGTAAGTAAAAGAGGAAGACTAAGTCTGGGGATAAATTGATGTTGATGTGTGATTATTAGAACCATCTGTTTAAGCTGTGTGTGTGGTTTGTATTTTTCTTTCTCTCTCTCTCTCTCTCTCTCTCTCTCTCCATCTTTGCATTTTAGTCCATCTTGCTTTATATTCTGCTTTTAAGACAGCAGTGGAATTTTTCATTATTCATCATTGACGAAAACTTCACATCAGGTGTGATGTGTAAAGGAGTAAGAGACGTTTGTGAGGGATGAACATGATGAAATATGGTGTCATACCATTCATTTTTTTCTGTTTCTGTAAAATAAATAGCAAAAGAGAAGAAAAATGAAACGATTGGTGATAATTTAATAAGTTTCTCTCTAACTGCAAAATTGGTGTGGTTATGTTTTTGTGGTCTTCATGTGTGCCCCTGTACTCGTTTTTCTGTTTGCTAATTTACACACAATTTTATATGCAATGTTTGTTTCTGCTTCTGCTGACGCATCAACCGCTCGCTAATTACATTTTTGCTACCACTTCATCCAGCGCAGACAGTGATATCTAAAGCTGTTAAACACTGATTTAATCCAACAGCTGCTTTACCATCTGCATCTGCCACTACTGCCTTAATCCAACAATTATAATTCAATCTGGATCTGCTACTACTACCTTAATTCATCAACTACAACTCAATTTGGATCTGCTACTTCTACAGTAATTAATTGCAACTCAATCTGGATCAGCTACTACTGTCTTAATCCATCAACTTCGAATCAATCTGGATCTGCTACTACTGCCTTAATCCAACAATGACCGATCAATCTGGATCTACTACTATACTCTTAATCTAACAACTACAGATAAATCTGTAACTGCTACTATTGCCTTAATACATCAACTACAGTTTAATCTGGATCTGCTACTACACCCTTAATCCAACAACTACAACTTAATCTAGATCTGCTACTACTGCCTTAATCCAACAACTACCAACCAATCTCGATCTTCTGATACTGCTTTAATCCAACATTCACAGCTCATTCCAAATCTGCTACTGCTGCCTTAATTTAACAATTAGTTTAATCTGGTTCTGGTCCTACTGCCTTGATCCAACATGCACAGCTGGATCTGCTACTACTGCCTTAATTTGGCTTTAGGACGGCAGCAGCGTCTGGTGTTCCTTAAACAGTAGACACCCTTCTCCCCCTTTTTCCTATTGGCCTTATTAAGACTCTGGATGTGATAAGGGAAGCTTAAAGGGCATCCAATTAGCCATGTGAGGTAGCTGATTTCCCACACAGACCTCAGCTGCCCTTCCCTGGGGATATTTTTGCTTTGATCCGGAAGAAAAGTGGTGATTAGCCGATGTGGAATGTCATAATTTATCCTCAGCATCTATGGGGAAACCAGGCTGTTTCTCTCTCGCTCTCTCTCTCTCTCTGGTTCTCTAGTTCTCTCTTATATTCTCTCTCTCTCTCTCTCTCTCTCCCTCCATTGGGGACTGGCAGACAAGATTTTTTTAGCATTATCCATGCATGTGCCTATGAAGCATATCATTTCCTATTTGGGTTTAATTTGATTTGCATTCTGTCGGTGGTCCTGCTGTCCCTCTGTGCTTGGAGCTGATGATCCGTCACAAACCCGCGGTGTGAGTGAGTGAGAGAGAGGGATTAATCCAGTTACCGAAGTTAATTAGAGCAGGATTGGGACTATAAACACTGCGCTTGTGTACACATGCACAAACACAGATGGGGCTTTACTTCCAGTTATAGCTCAACTGCATCTTACAGGATGGATCCTAAACCCTCTGACACGCGATACCCACATTAGTGCCGTCCGTATCTCCTCCGCACTTGTCTTCCTCTGGACAGGCTGTAATTAGAGCCGATTTGCTTCATGCCTTGACTTCACCAACAAACTTCCTTTTCGTATGACCTCATCCTCAAAGCGACCTTATAAGATTTGCTTAGAACACATCCTGTCCTCCCATCTAAACACTTCTGCCGAACACAATAATTAAAGGGGTTGTGCAGGGGTTTGTGGGTGTGTTTGCATCAGGCTTGTGAAAAAGAAGCCAAATTGAATGGTATGTAAACCAGGTGTGTGTGTGTACAATAATAGCTCCTAATTTACACTTCTGACATTTGTCTGTATATAGAACAACTTAGATTTATCTTTATCCAGCAGAGCAGTTAAAGGCTTGAGGGCTTTGCTTAGGGACCCAGAAATTAAACCTACGATTTCTAGTTGGCTGTAAAACACCTTTACTATTAAACTACCACTTTTCTCTTAATGGTCTAATTCAATTTGGATCTGTTACTACTGCCTCAATGCAGAAATTACAGCTTAATCTGGATCGGTTACTACTGCCTTAATGCAAAAATTACAGCTTAATCTGGATCTGTTACTACTGCCTTTGTAGCCCTGTCTGTTTTTCTGATGACTGATTGCAAATCCTAAAAAGAGCTAAACAGTCATCCATTCCATGTATTCATAAACTTTGCAAGTATAGGGAAGTGGTGGCTCATGGTTAAGGTGTTGGTTTACCAATCCGAAGATTGTGGGTTCGATTCCCAGCTCCACCAAGCCACCACTGCTGGGCCCCTGAGCAAGGCCCTTAACCCCTCACTTGTATAAATGAGATAAATGTAAGTCGCTCTGGATAAGTGCTGCAAATGTAAATGTATTAATTAGGGGTGCGAATCTTCAGGTACTTCACGATCCGATTCTGGGAGTCAGGATCCGATCCAAATTGATTATTAATCTACACATTTTTCCTCCCCAATTCTTTTGCTACATGTTTACCATCTTTACATTTTAACCAGAATTGGAAAGCAGAAACAGAGTTTTTTATTTATAGTTTTTTGTTTATAGTTAAAATTTTTGTATGACAATGTCAATCATCTTAAAAAAAGATGATTCGGTTATACATTTTCTTTTTATTAATGAAGATGTTAATAATGTTCAGGATGAGTAAAATATGAATGTCAGATTATTATAACAATTATGAAGAACACTTAAGTAATGCCCTAAGGACACACTGTACTTGGCTCAAGCACGTATAACAGTGTGAAACCCTTGGGTTCTCCATGATGGAGGAACGGGCACAAATCCTTGGCGATAAAACTTGCGTTGCCTTTTTAGGATTCCGGTGGAAGCTTTGCTACTTGCTCAAGGGTCTTTTGAGTGAAACTGTGGACGCGGCTGGAAGATGTTTCTTCATGTTAGTTGGTTCCTGAAATATTCGAATTTGGTGCCACAAACTTTTCACACAATACGGCTCTTTCTAAACGACTCGATTCCGAATTGGAATGTGTCCGATGAATCTATTTTTTCCCCCACCACTAGTATTAATACTGTTTTAATCGGAAACCTATTTATATTAGGCAAAATATTATTCGGAAGTAATAAATTAATTACATTTATCTGATTAGCAAATTACATGGTGTTTAGAACAGACTTCTCACATTGAAATAAAATGATTTAGAAATGGAAAGTGCTGCTCGCTTAAGTATTCAAGCCTCCAGGCGCCAGGCGCTGCAGATGAAAGATGCCTTTTTAATGAGGCCTTAATGGACTTCTAATTGGCCTTCACCTATAAAGTACAAAATAGCCCCAACTTGCAGTCAGTCTAAAGGGAAAAAAAAGTTAAAATTACTAAAACTTAAGAGAATGCAAGAAAACTTCATAACTTGGAAACAGAGTGTAAAACAACGTTTTGGAAATTGTAAGCAGTGAAGCAATAGCACAGAAGTGTACTACCAAGACCATTCCTCAAAACACAACAGCTCAATCTGGATCTGCTACTTCTGTTTTAAACCAACAACTACAACTCAATCTGGAACTGCTACTACTGTCTTAATCCAACAACTACAGCTAAATCTGGATCTAATATTCTTGCCTTATTCCAACAACTACAGCTCAATCTGGATCTGATACCACTGTCTTACTCCAACAACTACAGCTCAATCTGGATCTGCTACCACTGTCTTAATCCAACAACTACAGCTCAATCTGGATCTGCTACTACTGTCTAAATCCAATAACTACAGCTCAATCTTGATCTGCTACTACTGCCTTAATCCAACACTTAAAACTCAATCTGGATCTGCTACCACTGTCTTAATCCAACAACTACAGCTCAATCTGGATCTGCTATTTCTGTTTTAAACCAACAACTACAACCCAATCTGGAACTGCTACTACTGTCTTAATCCAACAACTACAGCTCAATCTGGATCTAATACTAATACTACTGCCTTAATCCAAACACTTAAAACTCAATCTGGAACTGCTACTACTGTCTTAATCCAACAACTACAGCTCAATCTGGATCTAATACTACTGCCTTACTCCAACAACTACAACTCAATCTGGATCTGCTACCACTGTCTTAATCCAACAACTACAGCTCAATCTGGATCTGATACTACAGCCTTAATCCAACAACTACAGCTCAATCTTGATCTGATACTACAGCCTTAATCCAACAACTACAACTCAAGCTGGATCTGCTACTACTGCCTTAATTCAACAACTACAACTCAATCTGCATCTGCTACTACTGCCTTGGAGAGAGCTGAAAATGGCTGTTAATTGAGCCAAAAAAGATCTGGCAGAAAAAGTCCTTAAACTCCCTAAAATTTCAAGAGTTTTGTTTCCTTTCTTGCCAAAAGGTGTTTTTCTTTCTTATGTTTCTGTAGCAACCGTAACTGCTGTCTGAATTGCACAGTCACTTCTCCATCACACACAAAACACTAATCACATCCAACTGCTGCTTCAGAGTGTGTGAAATATTTACAGCTAACACCACAGAGCAAGCGAATCTTTCCTGATGTAGCACATCACTGCAGATGAAAGACTTCTCAGACCTGCGATAGAGACGTAACTCCTGGCTCGTTCATCACTACAGGTCGTCTTTGCAGTTTAGTTTTTTATTTGAATATTTTATTAATATTAATGTCGTGTTGGACAGCGTGGGCTTGATTCTGCATCCAGATGAATGATTTATTGATTCCTCCCTGTTGTAGCTTCTCTTTAAAAAGGAATTAAGGAGTAATCTTCACACTCGACACAATTTATTCAGGAATTATGCAAAATAATTGACGTACTTAATTTAGAAGCCGTCTCATCATCGCAATTATATAAAAAGGATATAAAAAAGAACTTACACGGTAAATTTAAAAAAACATTTTTAAGTGTCCATTGAAATTCCTCACAATATTTAACAGCATTAAAATGTCCGCAGTGACGTACCACCACCATGTAAAAAATAATAGTGATGTCAAACATAAATAAAATTAAATGAGGAAAATCGTTTAAAAAGAAGTGGTGTCATTTCATCCCCTTTTTTTTTGAAAAGAGAGAGACACAAAGAGTGGGAGAGCGAAAGATAGAAATAGGGTAACAAAAAGTGTGAGAGAGAGAGAGAGAGAGAGACAGAGAGTGAGAGACGGACAGAGGGTAAGAATGAGAGACGGAGAGATAGTGTGAGAGACAAAAAGCGTAAGAGAAAGAGACAGAGACGGATATTGTGTTGGAGAAAGAAAGAGTGTAAGAGAGTGAGGGATCAGTTCCATACCTCTGTCACTTTGATTTATAGGACAGAGCCTGTAAGCCCCTCCCACCCACAGCAACATCATCCATTATAGATAAATTCATCGCTTTACCATCAGTCCGCTCGCTGCAAGACACACACACACACACACACCAGCTCTGCACATCTGTTAGAGGAGGACTCGATTTCTTCTCCTTCTTGCCATTATTAATTTTTTTCCTGCAATTTACTGTGTGTGTGTGTGTGTGTGTGTGTGTGTGTGTGTGTGTGTGTGTGTGTGTGTGTGTGTGTGTGTGTGTGTGAGCGAAAGAGAGAGAGAAAGAAAAAAAGAAGAGAGAGTATAAAGATTACAGCATGTTTGTGTATAAGAAAATATTCAGCTACATGCGTCTCTGTGTGTGTGTGTTGTGTGTGTGTGTGTGTGGTGTGTGTGTGTGTGTGTGTGTGTGTGTGTGTGTGTGTGTGAGAGAGACCTAGGGCCCCTAGACTGATTAACTGTAGGGAATGAGGTGATAGTACGTGTCTATCTGTGTACAAAACTGAGAGTTCTGATGGATTTGCGCAGGCAAAATAATCCCAGTGTAATTAGGGATGTGTGTGTGTGTGTGTGTGTGTTTAGTCTGTCTCATTAGATAGTTCTGAGAAACTACTCAAAAAAAAAAAAACATTCTCCCACTCTTTCTCTCTCTCTTTGACAGACACACACACACTTCATGGAGACTCAGTGTTACTTGGGTGAATATGATGCAACGCCACATATAACAGATGTAACTGGGTATTTGCTCAAAACGTATAAAAAAATATAATATTGAATATTGGGTTTATGCACATTAGAACACACCGATCCAATCGGAATCAGGATTTTTATTTTTCTGCAACCATTTTCCTAACTCTTAATACACACTCGGATCACAGTAATTTATCAGATTGTTCAAACATCTGGAATGATCTTACTGTTGCCATGATCTATTTTTCCAGCTGCTATAACGCTATTAGTGTTCTTATCGATGGACCTGAGCCAAAGAGAAGAGAATCATTTCCTAACCACAGGGTTTATTTCAGCACCATGAACAGCTCACAGCTACACTTATACCCACCGACCAGCCTTTATCATCTTCATCATCATCCTAACCCTCATAGTCATTACCATCGTCATCGATACAATCATTACTATTATCCTCATCATCATCACGTTTATCATTATCACCATCACCATTACTATCATCGTTTTCACCATCACTATAAATTGTACACACATCCACCTGATGGCTCTAATGTCTCTCTTTCTCTCTTTCTCTCTTTCTCTCTCTCTCTCGCTTTCTTTTCCCCCCTTTTTACACTCTTCTTCGGTCAACTTGTTTTTCTTTCTTTCTCCTCTTGCTCTCTCTTCTCCGTTTTGTGTTGTTTGTTTGTGAATGTGTGTGATTGATTTTCTCTTTCTCTCTCTCTTTTTCTCTCTGTCTGTCCGTGCCAACATTTTGGCCGACGTTCGTATCCAGAGCAACTTACATTTGTTTCATTTATCCATCCTCAAGGACCCAGAAATGGCAACATGGTGGTGCTAGAAATTGTATCTATTTCTTGTGAACGTGTGTGTGTGTGTGTGTGTGTGTGTGTGTTGTGTGAGAGAGAGAGAGAGAGAGAGAGTGAGAGAGAGAGAGAGAAATGTGTAACACTTTTCTCACATTCTGGCACACACCGCCTTATTTACAAATAATCTGCATCATTAATGCCCAGGGCATACCGTTTATGCCGCCAACTACACAGACACACACACACACACACACATGCGCGCACACACACGCACACAAGCGGTAGTCTCTGAGATGTGTATCATGGTGTGTGTTTTGTAATTGCACGTTTAGAGGCTGATCACTTACTCAGAGAACACAGATTTAGACGAAGTGCAGTAAGGCAACTGATGAAGCGGCACAGCTAAATGAGAACAATGGTGTGTGTGTGTGTGTGTGTGTGTGTGAGGGGGGGGTGAGTGCATCAATTGGTAATGTCACTATCTCTAACTATCATGACATGTGAGACTGATGCGATAAGGAGTATTTAATATTACAGTTTGTACAGAATGTTTTTGGATGAGCCACCAGATGTCCTGCTTCCCTCTGCGAGCTGTCTGTGCATCTTTTCTGTCTGAGTCTGCGTCTACCTTCACCCCCCCTTTAACCCCGCCCTGTCTGTCTGTCTGTCTGTCTGTCTCGCCTGACTCACCTGGGAAAACCTTAAACGGAGTGACCTCAATATTATGTTGTGTTTCGTGTGTGATGAGTCTCACATTCCTCTTGCTTTTTCTCTCTTTTATTTAATTACCCGCTGTAGTCTGAGTCTCCTGCTGATGAGGAGCCGAGTGCCTCTGTCTCGTGTCTAAATCTTTTTCTCTCATTTTCTCTGTCTCTGTCTCTCTCTCTCTCTTTTTTTTTTTTTTTTTTGCTTTCCTTATTTTCCTTTTTTTCAATCTTTCTTCTTCTTACTTTTTCTCTTTTTCCCCTCTATTTCAGGTTTTCTTTGTCTCTGTCTCACACACACACTCTCTTTTTCTTTCTCTTCCCCTCTCTCTATTTCTCTCTTTCTCTCTCTTTTTCACAGCTCCACAGAATGCGAGTAGGTGACCAGATCAGAGGTGTTCTCCCAAACTGCAGTGCATGCTGGGAAAATTTTGAACACCTCTAAGTCTAAGCCAAACAATTTTTTTTTACATTCAGTTTCTGGTGCATTTGTGTCCAGATGTTAGCAATGTCAAACATACAGTTCAGAAATAACACCTCGTCACACAGCAGACATGTAAATGCTGAAGGGTGTGTTTGTGTGTGTGATCAGGATGACCTTTTTGACCATTGTGTCTGTCTGCTTAAACAAAGCTGTTTCTGGGTAAAAACAGTGTGGAAAAAAAGTCCCATATGTGTTTGGTGTATTGCAGCAGGACCTGAAATCCGCTTTTCCCTTGGATCCAGTCAAGCTTTTGTTTAGAGCCTTAACCCTGCCGCTGTTCCCAAACCTAGTGGAACACTGCCCCCGGATCAGGACTTGGGCTTCTTATTGAGCTGAAATGAGTTAGAGCTGCCTTTCCAGTGCTGTGCATAAGTATTAACCCCCGCCCCCAAAATAACATAAGTATTTAAAAAGTTACATTTATGCTATTTGGCAGACGTCCTTATCCAGAGCGACTTACATTTATCTCTTCTATACCACTGAGCAATTCGGGGTTAAGGGCCTTGTTTAGGGGTCCAGCAGTGGCAGCTTGGTGGTGCTGGGAACCCCGGTCTTCCAGTTAACAGTCCAACACCTTAACCACTGCATTTACACCTGCCCACTTGCAATTTAAGTCAAGATGCCTGTTGGTTGTACTAATGTTCATTTATTGTTGCCTTGGAAATCATTCAATGAGTTATCTGTTTTCTGTGCATCAACACAAACGCCTTCATTTCCAAAAAGAAAATGCAATTCTACCCCGGGTAAAAGTCGTACAATAGAATTGACGGAAACGACTGACCAGGGATCCAACGAAAAGACCAGAAATGCTACCAGCAGTTTTATATTTCTGGCATTTGTTAGATACCCTTATTCAAAACAACTTAAATTTGTCCATTTTTTTAGTCCTTCCGAGCATTTGAGGGTTAAGGGTATTGCTCAGCAGTCACAGTTAGGTGGTGCTGGGATATGAACACGTCATCATTTGACGCTTTAATTCCACAGAATGGGGGACAAGCATCATAGATACTTATGCCAAACACAGTTGAGGGTTAAAGGCTAGTTAAGCATCAAGGACCTTTTATTTGGCAGAATGGTGGAAAGGGATATACTTATTCAAAGCATAGAAGAAAAATAAAAAAGTGGGTCACATGTTCATACTGATTTAGAAGAAAAAAAAAATCCAATCCAGTCGTTCAGAATCCCCAAAAATCCATCTGAATGTCTCTAATTATGTAACATCAATTTGGTGCCCCCAGATGCTGCGCCCAGGAACAGATGTCCCCGGTGTCCCTCCCACCCCAGCTACGCCACTGGTTGTCAGCATTATGATTGGATTCACTGTGTAATTGTGCAGATCCCCATAACCTGATCTATGTTTTTCGCTCTCCAGATTCATGATTATTAACCCGGCTTCAAACGCAATACCGTTACACGGGACAATGCAAAAGTGCAAAACCTTTAACGCATCAGCGATTACTGTGTGTTGCTTCACTATTGCGCCAGGGTGTGAAATCCGTCAGCTCGCTCCTCTACGAGCCTCATAGATTGTGGAAAGAGGAAACCGAAATCAAACAAAGCTGAAATTCCATTTTGCTGATGAGTTTTTATCCTTGTCAGATCTCCAGACTTTCATTAATATAAAGAACAGGTAAAAAAAAAAAAAAAAAGGAGGAAATTGCGTATTGATTAGGGTTTCATGCTGTTAAACAGCTGTCTATGGCAAAACGTCTTATTTATTAATTTTTTACATTGTGGAAAACATCAGCAAACCATTGATTTATTTTCAGTTTTTTTTATGTAGAAATCGTCTGACATTTCTGTTATATTTCTTGCCCAATGAAGAAACAAATATAAACTCAACACAGTGAAGAATTGTTGGCATCGATTGCTGGGATGTTTTTATGGCTGCACTCATGATAAAACTCATTCCGTCTTTATTTCAGTAATGATTTCTGAGACAGTCACAATATTGAAGCTCTCCTGAAAAAAAACATGCCTGCAGGCATAGTGATTCATATGGCTTTGTAGTGACTCATACGGCTTTGTAGTGATTCTTACAGATTTGTAGTGACTCATATGGCTCTGAAATGATTCATACAGCTTTGTGGTGATTTATATGGCTTTGAAGTGATTCGTACAGTTTGTTTGACAGTTTTTGTAGTGATTTCTTACTTTTTGAGTGACTCATTTGTAGTGCTCATATGTGACTTTGTAGTGACTCATATGACTTTGGTTGTAGTGACTCCAACGGCTGACTCATATGGATTGTTTTGTAGTGACTCATGGCTTTTTGTACTCATACGGCTTTGTAGTGATTCTACATTTTGATTGTAGTGATTCCTACAGATTTGTAGTAACTCATACGGATTTGTTGTATTGATTCCAGATTTGTAGTATTGACTCATCTTGTAGTGATTTTACATACTCAGATTTGTAGTGACTCATATGGTGCTTTTATACACTTTGGTGACTTTGTATGTCATCGTTTTGTGTGACTCATACGGCTGTGTGACTCATATGGTTTTGTAGTGATTCTTACAGATTTGTAGTGACTCATATGGTTTTGTAGTGACTCATATGGTTTTGTAGTGATTCCTACAGATTTGTAGTAACTCATACGCCCCATACGGATCTTTTTGTAGTGATTCCTTACAGATTTGTAGTGAAACCCCATACGGATTTGTTTGTAGTGTGATTCCTACAGCTTTGTAGTAACTCATATGGCTTTGTAGTAATTTATAAGGCTAGTAGTGACTAGTATAGCTTTGTAGTGACTCGTGCGGCTTTGTAGTGATCTGTATGATTTTTAGTGATTTATACAGCTTTGTAGTGACTCATACGGCTTTGGAGTGACTCATACGGCTTTGTAGTGATTCATAAGGCTTTGTAGTGTCTTGTATGGCTTTGTAGTGACTCACAGCCTTGTTGTGACTCATACGGCTTTGGAGTGACTCGTATGGCTTTGTAGTGATTCAGTATTGCCGTGACTCATATGGGTTTGTAGTGAATCATATGGGTTTGTAGTGAATCATATGGCTTTGTAGTGAATCTTACGGCTTTGTAGTGATTTATATTTCTTATTTGGCTTTGCAGTGTCACGTACGACTTTGTAGTGACTTACAGGGCTTTGTAGTGACTAATAGTTTCATGATTATTCATATGGCTTTATTGTCACTCATAGTGAATCATATGGATTTGTAGTGTTTTTTTTTGTGATTCTTTTTATTAGAGTATCTTTTTTTTATCAGAGTTCTTCAGAAACAGAAAACTTTAGCGTTCTTGGGGACAGTAATAATTAGTACACTAAATGCAGCACAGCAGACATACACATGTCAAGCTTGTCTTTCTTTAGAACCTGACTGACCTTTCCTCGTTTGTTTTCATGTGTGTGCTTTAGGTGATCAGAGGCTCCGTTCACATGGCTTTAATGAGGATCTGAGTGTGCTTTATGGGCGTTTCTCTTCACACTAAGGTGAGTGGGATTTATCTGTTTCAGACGATCATCTTTTTTGTTTCCACTTGTCCTCCATCTTCACAGCAGCGCTTTTATTAGTTGAAGGTTAGGTTCCTTAGGTGAGTCTCTGGAGATCGGAGGAAATTAATTATCAGTTTAGAGCTGCAGAGCACCGTTTTACTGCAAGATATTACTGTATGATGTGTTGTGTGTATTAGCAAGGAAATAAAAAGACTTAAAGCAATTTTACTTTATGCAAATGAGTTGATTTTGAGTCAAATCAGTCTGTCATGAGAGTTCACTTTATGCAAGTGAGTCGATTCTGAGTTAAATTACTCTCTCACAAGAGTTCAGTTAATGCAGGTGAGTCGATATAGAGTCGAATTAAATTTCTATTTCTAACTAGAGTTTTTAATTTATGCGAGGGAATCGTGTTTCGAATCACAATCTTTAATAGAGTCTACTTTATGCATGTACATCAACTGTGGGTCGAATCAAATCACTTCGTTCGTTACTAGAGTTTACTTTATGTTATGCAGGTGAATCGACTGCAAGTAAGTTGAATCGCTTCGTTAATAGAGTTCAATTTATGATGCCGGTGAATCAACTGCGAGTTGAATCGCTTCGTTACTAGAGTTCACTTCATGCAGGTAAATCGACTGTGAGTCGAATTGCTTCGTTTATTTAGATTTCACTTTATGCAGGTGAATGGACTGCGAGTCGAATCACTTTCTCAGTAGAGTACACTTTATGCAGGTGAATGGACTGCGAGTCGAATCACTTTCTCAGTAGAGTACACTTTATGCAGGTGAAGGCCATTTAGAGACAAATATTTGATTCATCCCACCTGTGTGATGTGAACTCTAGTGAGAAAATAATTTGACTCTGAATCGAATCGACTCCCTCTAGGTGTTGGACTGCTAACTGGAAGATCTAGGATTCCCAGCACCACTCACCCCTGAGCAAGGCCCTTAACCCACAATTGCTCAGTTGTATGAAAAAAGATAAATGTAAATGTTAGCATAGTTAGAAAAACCTTCTAACCAATCAGAACAGAGAATTCAGCAGCACTGTGCTATAAGTAGGAGTAAAATATATCAGATGTTCCTTATTTTCATTTATGTTTATGTGCGTTATTGTGAGCCAAAAGAGCAATAATCATATTCCACATTCTATTAAGCCTCTCCTCTGCTTTTGTGTTGGCATTCAACACATTTGCGTCGTAACAGGGAGTTAACCATGCCTGGTAAACCAGATTAAAATGCACCTCTCGTTATTATAGCTGGGAACTCATTGGCTGCTGATTTAGTGCACCACTTGTGCTTAAGTGTCTCTCGATGCTGCTTATGAGGCTCTTATCTGCCAAGAACCGACAGTTTTAACACACACACACACACACGCACACACACAAGGCGTCATAAGCTTTACACATTTATATTCCAAAATCGTTTTTCGAAGTTGATACTGAGAACATAGTTCGAAATGTTTTAAAAACGTGAAAAGATCCAGTTTGCTCACCATTGTTGGAACGCTATTTTATGGTGTTCTGGAAACGATTTCTCCTAAATATTTTAAGAACATTTATTAAGTTTGATAAACATGAGGACGTGTCAAGAACATGTACTAAGAACATTTTCTCTAACCAAATCACAAAAACGAATATTAACCATTAATAACCTCACAAAAACATTCCATGAACATTATCAAGTGTCAAGAAGCTTTATTGTCATTTCAACTGTAACAGGATCATGGTGCTACAGAAAACAACACGGAATTACACAAAACGACAAAAAGCTACTTAAGCGAAGAACAACACAGAGCTAAAAACTAGAAAATAGTAAACATAAAGTGCACATGTGCAACCTGGTACAACCAGTGCAAGACAAACAGTGCAAAAAAACAGTTTTTTTATACAGACATTAATCCAGACAGTGTAAAATAGACAAAACAAAACACTCTGTACAGAACATTAAGTAACACTGAGCAGATTATAAGATTATATACTGTGCAGATAGAAGGTAGAAATGTGCACGTAAGTAAGAGCCTGATGGCTTGAGGACAGAAACTGTCACACATTCGTTTTGTGAGGGCCCAGATGCTACGATACCTTATGATGACAGGAGGGTAAAAAGTGTGTGTGTGAGAGGATCTTCTTAGTTGTTCTCACTATCATCTGCAGGGTCTTGCGGTCCGAAACGGAACAGTTCCCAAAACAGGAAGTGATGCACCTGCTTAGATTGCTATCGATGGTTTCTTTGTAAAACATGGTCAGGTTTTGGGGGGGGAAAAGACGAGCTTCATGCGAAGGCTGGAGGAACATTTAGTCCTAATATTAATACAACTTTTTAACGTTAGCGAAGGTTAACAGGAAGAAGAATCCTGGAGCAGTCTTTATAAAACAGCAGGGTGTTTTTCCATGTCCTTTGAGCCGTTAGTACTTCAGGCCATTAGAGGACAGGAGCTGGACATCACCTGTCCAATCAGCACAATCGAATAATATGTTCATTAGAACACTTCTAAAAGACTTGATTGATTTTTTTTTTTGTGTTCTGTTTTGAAAGAACAAAAACAAGTCCGGACTAATTGTTTATCCATAATGCCATCTTAAGTGGCTCTATCAGATTAGCTGTAAAATAAGAAAAGAAAAGGGCAACGACTTGAGGAAATCGATTCACGCTCGTATCCACAATCACTTTTGGACTCGGTTTCATAACTACACTCGCACACGGCCGCGTGTTCCTTAGCAGGCTACAATCGATTAGACGCGCGAGTCGGCTTTTGGTTTTTTTTTGTTTTTTTCTTTAGATGATCTGCATCAACCTCACCTCCAGAATTCTAACATGTTTATACTCTTTCTCCTACCTCCAAGTGTCCTGGTTTTCATTTGTATTTTCTCCATCTGGTTAACCCACTGGGTCACGTACGTCTCTGGTTCCGGAGTTCATTTAGGAGCGCCCCATTTAATATTCCACTCTGATTAAAAAAAAATATTGGATTCTATGAACAGTGTGATTATTCTTAGCACATAACTTCAGACTTTTTTTTTTTTTTTTTTTTTTTTTTAAACACACACACATCCTAACAATCGCTATTATGGAAATAAGAAAATTTTTACACAAGCTTTATAAGATGAGTAATGAGTTTCATAGGAGGGGGTTAGCATTAAAGTTGAGCCTCCAGCTAATCATCCGTTCGTCCACTCTGTGTGCCAAATTGTGTTCCATTGTTACTGCAATTACAATCTGATTATCAGTGTGAAGATTATTTGGATTTCTAAAAAGCGAGGCTGAGTCGAGTCGTTGCAGTGAAAGCACACCTTCATGCTTTTATGTGTATGTGTGAGCATTATTAAATAGTTTCTGGGTATTTATCCCATTTAGGTGTTAGAGATCGAACATTCCGAGATTAGAGAAAAAAAAAAGCTTAATATTTTTTTCAGGTTTAGGTTTGAATTTGTTTTTCACAATGATTTCAATAGCTTCCAATCGGTTCAGAGTCAAATTATTTGCTCAATAGAATTGACCTCCTGCAGGTGAGTCTATTTGTATTCGAATTAGTTTCTCACTGGAGTTCACTTCCTGCAGGTGAGTCGATTCAGAATCAAACTAGTTTCTCGCTAGAGTTCATTTCCTGCAGGTGAGCTGATTTAGAATCGAATTAATTTCTCGCTGGAGTTCACTTCCTGCAGGTGAGTCGATTCAGAATCAAACTAGTTTCTCGCTAGAGTTCATTTCCTGCAGGTGAGCTGATTTAGAATCGAATTAATTTCTCGCTGGAGTTCACTTCCTGCAGGTGAGTCGATTCAGAAGCAAAACTAGTTTCTTACTAGAGTTCACTTCCTGCAGGTGAGTCGATTCAGAATCAAACTAGTTTCTCGCTAGAGTTCATTTCCTGCAGGTGAGCTGATTTAGAATCGAATTAATTTCTCGCTGGAGTTCACTTCCTGCAGGTGAGCTGATTTAGAATCGAATTAATTTCTCGCTGGAGTTCACTTACTGCAGGTGAGTCGAAATAGTTTCTCACTAGCATTCATTTCTTGCAGGTGACTCAATTTAGAATCAAATTCGTTTCAAAAAGCCCTTATTGCTTGTGTCTTATGTCGATAGGTTTTTTTATTTCTATTTTTCTAAATGGTAACAGTGTTTGTTACAGATTGTGTGATTAGTTATTGTTGCAGCTGCAAACTAGAATCAGAGAAAAATCCATTAAATAAAAGATGTGCTGTTAAAGTTGATTCTTTATAAAGAACTCGATTCTTTTTTTAAGCTTTAAAAACAGTGCAAGACCGAATTAGGTCTCACCTAATGTACTACTGTGAACAGAATTTTTTTTTTTGCACTAATGGGCTCTCTAGAGAGCATCGAGGTGTAGGATGAATGCTCCATTTACTGGAAGAAATAATTTCCTCTTAACTTCCTCTTCGTTTGCATAAGATGAACACGAACACGTCTCTGAGGGGCGGGGCAAAGAGAGGGCCTTGTATATACGGGACTGAAAAATGTCTTTCAATCCTAACTGATTTTCGTACTTCTGTCATTATTATTTAAGGGTGTGACGACATCTCACAGCACAGGATCCGACTGGTCTCATGAGAATGTACAGATAAAAGATGCCCCGCCACATTCAAATTGTTTGTGTGGCAACATTTTGGTTTTCCGGTGGAAATAAGAAATGGCGAAAGAATGATAGACAAGATAAAGACAATATGCAGACATTGTAAGAAATAAATACTGTACACCTTTTGCTAATACGATTTGCATCGCTATTCCAACAGATAATGCGCATAATATGGATGTGGCTGTGCGCAAGGCAGGATTTAAGTCGCACATTAAATACTTTGCACACACAATAGACCTTGTGTTTAACAGCTGTCGTGACAGTATTAACACTCGAGCAGAAGCTGCTACTGCTGCCACCAGACAAATTAATAACGGACATGGCAAAACATTTTCCACAGTGTTTATATGTTGTTAAATACCGCATGTAATTTATTAAAATAGGTATTTAATTTTATAAAGTACAAATTAATTTCATTGCATTTTATGCATTTGCATTTTGTGTTTTTTAGTTAAATAAAAGACTATTTTTCCCCGCATTTCATCATTGAGGATTTCTTTTAAAACGTCTAAAAATCTCGTCTCGTCTTCTTCCCGTGAACCCAGTCTCGTGTCTCCTCTCATCTCGTGGGATGAATGTCTCGTCACACCCCTAGTTATTATGCTTTCTAATCTGTGAGGTATCCAGAACAGCCGAGTTCAGGCTTAAAGCTCTTATCCGCTCGGTGCTCTACTTTCTTTAAAGATGTTTTATTTATGAGTATATATTTATAGATGACTTTCATTAAGATAATGTGCACCCAAGCGAGGCATCCCATATTTAAGGCTCCGAAAACCGGCTGCTTTGTTGTTCTGAATTATTTACAGAAGGTATAAACTCCTCCTTACAGTTCGACATCTTTTCTCAGGTCTCGTAGGGCTGCAGGGACCCGAACGTATTCACTTTTGATCAGGGAACTCTTCCAGCCACATGATGGGCATGTGTAATAACTCTAAGAATTAAAGGCAAAAATCTTTCGGTGGGTTATTCTATCTCCTTTCCATGCCTCTTTCTTTACTCATGTTATGTATATTCAGTGTGTCCTAATGCTTTCAGACACATCACAGGAATATGCATTCATGTTCTGACAAACACTACATTGTGTGTACAAGGGACTAGTTTCTGATAAGTCGTTATTAATTTTCTCTAGATTCACTTTCTTCAGGTGAGTCGATTCAGAATTAAAATAGTTTCTCTCTAGTGTTCACTTTCTTCAGGTGAGTCGATTCAGAATTAAAATAGTTTCTCTCTAGTGTTCACTTTCTGCAGAGGAGACGATTCATAATCGAATGTTTCTCTTTAAATTTCACTTTCTGCAAGTGAGTCAATATAGAATCGAATTAGTTTCTCTCTAGATTTCACTTTCTGCAGGTGAGTAAATTCAGAATCAAATTAGTTTTTCACTAGGTTTTACTTTCTGAAGATGAGTTCATTTATAATCAAATCAATTTCTTTCTAGTTTTACCTTTCTGCAGGTGAGCCGATTCTGAATCAAATGGTTTTTTTTAAAATTGCACTTTCTGCGGGTGAGTCGATTCAGAATCAAATTAGTTTCTCTCTAGGGTTCACATTCTGCAGATGAGTCGATTCAGACTTTAATGTTTCTTTCTAAATTTCACTTTCTGCAGCTGAGTCGATTCTGAGTCAAATTACTTTCTTTCTAGGGTTGACTTTCTTTAAGTGAGTCGATTCAGAATCATTTTTTTTTTTTTTTTACTGCATTTAAAGTAAGCGCATTTTCATTGCAGACTTTCAGTACATGATAAAAACGAGCAGCCGTGTCTGCTTTACAGCGTGTCTGGGGAAAAAAAGAGACCTCTGTGTGCATTGGTCTTAAGCCTTCACTATGATGCAATCAGCAATAACACTGCTGTGTCCTATGAAGGGCAAGGATTCTTAAGGGTTTTATTTAAACCTGCGTTTCAATCCGCTGTGTGATTAAAAACACTAAACTGGAAGTGGAACTTGTTCTTGAAAAGAAAATTTGCAGAGGTGTTGGCTAGTTGATTAGCTGGCAGGTAGTAGCTGCACGGCTCACCTATCCGGTTGCCTTGCACCTCTTTAGCGTTTGTTGGAATTAAGTTTTAAATCTCAGTAAACTGATGCTGTAGATTCCCAGTCTAGTTGTGATGGTGTGCTGTTTACTCTGACCTTGTCCAAGGCAAGCAGTTTTTCACTCTCTCTTTCTCTATCTCACACACACACACACACACACACACGCACAGATTTGTACAACTGTAACTAATCACAGGATCTCCTGTCCAATCCGCACCAGCCACCGTTTTCATCCTTCACGCCTCAGATTAAACGTGCCGTATCTCGTGCCACATTTTTCACCAATCAAATGGCATCAGAAGCCGCCCGAGCCGTGGGCCTGTTCCGATAAAATCCCTCCAAATCCCATCAACACGCCTGTGTGTGAAAGTGACCTGTAAAGTTGTGCTAGAGGACGCCGAGTTTTATGAGGAATCCCTGCTGTAGAGAATCAATCAACACCCAAAGGACAAAAACTCGCTGCTGCTAACTTATCAAGAGAAAAAGTTAGAAAGTTACGCAGAAAGTTATGCTTCAGATTAGAATATCACGAGTGATTACAGGCGTGGCTAATCCATGAGGGATAATCGATTGTTAAGAATTCGGTCGATCATAATAAACAGAATGGATTAATAGTGTCAATGTTTTGTGAATTCTGTGCCAGTGGACAACTTTGTTTAGAAGTGGTGGCTTAGTGGTTAAGGTGTTGGACCAATACCAGAAAGACCTGGGTCCAATTCCCAGCACCACCAAGCCACCACTGTGAGAAAAGCCCTTAACCCTTAATTGCTCGGTTGTCTAAAAGAAATAAATGTAAGTCACTTTGGATAAGAGTGTCTGCCAAATGCCGTAAATGTAAATGTAGAGTTGACTAATCATTGAAAAGCCCCGCCCACAATGTAATGGCGACGTCAATAAAGCAACTTCCTCGTTTCTTATTTTGATCGTATGCTAATAAGATAATGTCTGTCATTTACTAAAAAAAAAAAAAGAAAGAGAGAGAGCGCGTGTAAAGCGTTTTACTGACGATCTTCCCAAACCGGCGCTAAACTGTTTGACACAATTGTGCACATTTTTTTTCAAGAAAGTCAATAATTGTAACCTTAAACAATTATAAAAACGAGCCCGGAAATCCAGGAAGAACCGAATAAAAATTAACTTGGGGGGTGGGGGGGCACTGTTGTAGGTGTTTTCGGATGCCAGAAGTAGTAAAAGGTGAAGCTTCGTCAATATGGATCATGAATTTGATCAATTAAAGAAATGTATTCTTTCGTTGCTAGTCAGTTTTTTTGCTAGCAACAACTTGCATCTCAATCATCGTTTTATTGTTCTGATGATTGCTATTATTATTATTTCCCTGGAGCAATTTATTTATTTCTTTTTAAAGCCAGTCACCGTGCTCTCCATTACCTGTCTGTCGTCCCCGCGTCTCTCACCAGCAGTAGACGTTTATACCTTCATTTAGAAGATCAGCAGGTGATACAAAGAAAAATATGTTAGGTTCTTGTAAAATTAGTCACGTACATGTCACTAATCATTCCCGAGTCAACAGACTGTTTGGTCCATCATCGTTTATGCTAATTTTCTAATTGCTGAACGTCACGTCATTTCTGCTGGCTTGAAATCAGAAAGAAAAGTAGCAGCTTTGTTTAAAAACAAGCTTTTTTTTGCCTCTCATAGGTTAGCCTACCTTCCACGTGCATGGACCCTCCGAAATCCAAGCTCTTTGCGTTTCATGTTTGCGTTGGTATGCTAATACGCTAATTAGCGCCTGGCTCTTGCACGAGTGCAACAGAAATAGACTCGCTTTTACACTTGAGCTGATTAGATAATTATAATATTTCCACAAGTAGTTTCAAATTACAGCTAATTGTTTGACGAGTCACAGCGTTGGGCCTGATGCAGGAATCCAGCTCCTCTTTGCTGCTTCTTTACAGAAACTCAGCCATTTTGCTGAGCAACTTTATTATAAAAGAAAAGTCCAATGTAGTCCCTGTACACAGTAATGCCAGTCGTCCTCTCTTTTCTCAGCATTAACAGGAAAGTGCAGGCAGTGATTTAAAATATCAGGAAATACTGAGACCTTCACTGTTCCTTTGCTGCTAATGGGATCCCAAATCTCATCGCTGCCTCTCTGTTACCCTGGGGGGAAAAGAGAACCGTCCATCGTTCGGGACATCGGGAACAAGAAATGGCTCCACAAACCTTTCACTGAACTCAGACCACAGCCACAGAGAATATGAGAGAGGGAGAGAAAGACAGAGAGAGAGAGAGAGAGAGAGAGAGAATGACAGAAAGACAGAGAGAGAGAATGAAAAAGAGAGAGAGAGAGAATGACAGAAAGACAGAGAGAGAGAATGAAAAAGAGAGAGAGAGAAAATGAGCATGCAAGAGAGTGAGTGTGAGTGAGCGAGTGTAAGCGAGTGTGAGTGTGTGAGAGAGAGTGAGTGAGTGTAAGCGAGTGTGAGTGAGTGAGTGTAAGCGAGTGTGAGTGAGTGAGTGTAAGCGAGTGTGAGTGAGTGAGTGTAAGCGAGTGTGAGTGAGTGAGTGTAAGCGAGTGTGAGTGAGTGAGTGTAAGCGAGTGTGAGTGAGTGAGTGAGTAAGTGAGAGAGTGTAAGTGAGTGAGAGAAAGAGATGCATCCTAAAATGGCAGTGTCAGTCAACAGTCATGGGCATTTACTAACTGGAACCCTTTTCCTGTATGTGCTTCATGGATGGACCGTCTTCCACCATCTCACTCTCCCTTTGTCTCCTCTGTCTCAGCTTTTTTTCTCTTCATGTCTGTGTCTCCGCTTTGAGCCGCCACTTGTGTGTGTGTGTGTGTGTGTGTGCGCGCGCGCCAGAAAGAGAGTAATTTCTCACTCCACTGACTCTCTTCCACAGCCCAGGGTGTACCTCCTGGTGGACCACCCAGTTGGACAAGTTTGCTCAGTGTTACTATGGAAACTACTGTACTGTACATGGTGTATCCATCAGACAGTTAGCATCGTCATGCTAGCTAAAGAGTACCAGATTAGCAGTTATCAGTTAGCCTGCATCCCTTACAGTTCATTGCACATCGGTGGAGGAACTGAAAACGAGGGAAGCTTTCTGTCGTACTTTATATACTTTATTTATAGATCACAAAATGGCTGCCTTTTTTTGCTTTTTATCAAACACTATATGTCCAATCACAGCATGTTTTTTTTAAATATCAGTAAGATTGATTTGATGAAAAATCTATAAATTCTCTCTGAAATGCTGATTGGATAAAGAAAGAAAGGGGGTTTGACCTGCCGACAATACCAGAGACTTTATTAAACTCTCTAACTGAAATAGAGGTACAAAGATAGCTAGTGTGTGTGTGTGTGTGTGTGTGTGTGTGTGTGTGTGTGTGTGTGTGTGTGTGTGTGTGTGATCATATGGCCAATTTTTTAAATAATGAGATCAAGCTATTTTCCCGCCTCTTTTTTTTTTTTTTGTCTCCAGGACGTTGTTTGATTAGCCCAACGCAAACCTCACTGTACTCATTTATTAACCGCTTCACACATGATAGTTTATCCTGCAATGCTAACCGAACAGACGGAGCAGGAAACGAATCTCTCTGATAAAATCATCATTAATGAACAAACGTCTCGCTTTCCTTACACTCATTCAGTCATTAATCCAAACGCTGGACTTTCATATCCATCTCACTAAAACACAACAGCTCCTTCCTCTCTCCTCCTTCTGGCTTTTCTTTTCCCCCTTCTTTTTCCTCTTCCTTTTCCCCTTCCTTTCTTTTTATCCTCTTTACCTTTTCTTTCTTTCTTTCTTTATCATTTATACTGTCTTTCTTTTTTTTTTTACCTTTTTCTTCTTCCTTTTTTCCTTCCTGCCTGCCTTCCTTCCTCCATTTCTTTTTTTTTCTTTTTATCCTCTCTACTTTCCTTTCTTTTCTTCCTTCCCCGCTTCCTTTCTTTCTTTATCCTTTCTACTGTTTATTTTTTCTTACTTTTTTCTTCTTCTTCTTCCCCTGCTTCCTTGCTTTTCTATTTTTCTCTTTCCTTCCTTTCTTCCTTCCTTTTTTTTTCTTTCTTTACATTCTTTCCTTCCTTCCCTCCCCCCTTCCATCCTTGCTTCCTTTCTTTTTTTATCCTTTCAACTGTTTTTTTCTTACCTTTTCTTTCCTCCCTTTCTTTTTCCTTCCTTTCTGTCATCCTCTCTACATTTATTCTTCCTTCCCTCCTTCCTTTCTTCTTTCCCTTTACCTACCTCTGGCCTTTCCTCCTTTCTTTTCTTCCGTCCTTCCCTCTCTTTCTTTCTTTCCTTAAAGTTAAATCTTTAGTATGTAGTGGTCGTCTCTCTGTTCGTCTCAAATGCAGTGACTTCCTTTTTCTGGGTCGTCTTTATTGCGTCCTTGATTAAAGTGTCCCGCTGTCTTTCTCGAAAAAGCCACACACGATTCTCTCATGATGACACAATTCCTCATCCGTCACGTCTGCTGCAAGTTCCTGCGTGTGTGTGTGTGTGTGTGTGTGTGTCTGACAATATCATTGGAGTCATTTGGTACGCAGCATGCACTACATACACTCAATAGTCCAGGCACGAATTGAAGGTGTGATTAGAGACTGTGTGTGTGTGTGTGTGTGTGTGTGTGCTGAACCTGTGGAATGAATAAATTGTCCTCTTGTAAATCACTCTTCCTTGTCTTGGAAGTGTTATGATGTGGCGTGTTCGTGTGTGTGTGTGCGTTTGGCAGGGCATACAAGAGAGAGTGAAATAGAGAGAGACGCACACACTATACAGCATCTCTGTGCAATAAACTATGTAACCTACTGTGTAGTTTTTCTTTTGTGTGTGTAGTTGCTTATTTCCGTTCCCATTCTGACCGTGTGTCAGTGAGTTCATCCTGGGACACAGAGGGAGATGTTCCTCTTACTCTGTCTTTTCTTTTCACATTTCCTCATTTTTCCACTGGCAGGGATCAGAACTTTTTACACCAACAACATGTGACCGGCATCACTTGCTCTCTCTCTCTCCCTCTCTCTCTCTTTTTTAATTTTTGTATTATTTATTAATTTTGTATTTACCTTGTTGATCGCTCGGTCGGCGAATCAGCTAAACTCTGCGGTTGCCATTCCCCCAATAACTCCTCTTTTTTTTTTTTCTTGCTCTACTTCTATGTTACTGTTGTATTTTCCTTGAGGTCTCTTCTGTCCATCACAATAAACTGACACATTAAATTCTTCTTGTTTATTTATCTGGTCTTGTTTCTACGTTAGCTTTTAAAAATGGCGTCTCAAACTGTTCTGTGGTGGAAGCTCCGCCCACTGACCATCACTTCCCTACCCAAGACAGTTTTAGAGCAGTTTTAGTTCCTGATTGAGTTCTGGTGGAAAAGCGATAACAGGATCCGGGATGTGCTTTTCAAACTCATCCAGGTAAAGGCTACAGATAAGATTCCGGAATCCTGCATATGACGACGACTTTATTTCGGCTCTGTAATTGATTCTGATGCCTCACTAACACATGCACAGAATAACCTGTTAGAACGAGTCTGCGGCGGCGGCTCATGAATCGGTGCTTTATTAATGCCGGAGTTTTTATGTGCCGGATTTCGCAGAGCTAAAGGAGGAAGCTGCCAGGCGGGGACACGATGTGCAGCTTTCCGTGTCCAGATCTCGGTGTTCCTGTCAGAGAAATATATCTATACAATAATCTACCGTTCCGTTTCAAGACTCGGTTCCGGTGGAAGACTCGAGCAGATTTGATCTGAGCCACTTGTGGATCTGCGTTTCTGTTTGCTGAGGTGGAAAAGCCATCAGTTTGCCAGGTTCGTTATGGAGACGGTTGAAAAAAACAGGAATAATGACGACTCGAACCCAACTGGTTAGGAGGTGTTTGTTTCTCTGTGACATCACTCACACTCACATCGATTAAAAACATGTCTATACGTAGCATTTTCTCGAGTCTCCAGTCTCAGTATTTCGTAGCAGTCTGAAGAATTGAACCCTTGTTTTTACAGGCAGGAACATTATTGTTTCAATTCCCCTTTACATCAAGCAGAGTATCACACATTTTCCCTCTGGTCACACACACACACACACACAGAGTCTTTGTGTATACTGTGTGAGGTGTGTGTAAGGCTTGTGTATGGTTTGTATTGTGTGTGTGTGTGTGTGTGTGTGTATACTGCGCTAGCTGTGTGTGTACTGTAATGTGTGTGTTTGTGTTTACGATGGCTTACGAGTGCAGAATGTTATTTAATTGTTCTTTTGTCTGTACACCGAGTTCCTCAGATTAAGTGCAGAGAAATAAAGAACACTGGGATTTGATGATTAGTTGTTTATCATTTTTTTTTATTAATGAGGTTTAGCTACGTGTGTGTGTGTGTGTGTGTGTGTGTGTGTTGTAGCTCTGACGATTATAAATCGACGCAGCGTTTGTCTCTTGCTCCTTACTTCTGTCCTCTTAAACCCCAGACGCTTTAATCAGTCCAGGTGAGATAACTCACATCACGCACACTCACACACACGAATACACAGGCTATAACTCCACTTAAGCGTTATCTCTCATCAGCCACCACACACGCCCACACACACACAGCCTGCTCTGAGACTGGTTTTATTCTTAGACTGACATTGAGACCTTATTTTCAGAGTTAAGGAGGTGAAAGGTCATGCTGAAGTGTGAAGCATTTTAAAACAAACACCACTTTCAGGCATGCAGTCACTGCACAGGGGTCAAAGGTGTCCGGGACAGGTCTCTGCCCGGTGAGAACAAAGGAAAAAATAAACATTGTGGTGACATCACTAACAGGAAAAGTATGAAGTATAGCTATGTTCGCAGCACATCGACAGCTGTTCTAAACAATTCTGCGCTCTGCCGCATCAAATCCTGCCCTCTTTTCCTCTCTGTCCCATCTCACGCCATGTCTTCTTGTTTTCCCCATGAAGGCAAAAAACACCTAAAATAAACTTATACAAAAAATTAGAAACCGAACATCGCCATGCCATGTACACCTGAATGCAGAACGAAAAGACCAGTTGGTGGAGTCACACCTAGATGAGCTGTATGCAGTGGGCGGAGTCAGACCGCTAGTACGTGTGTGTGTGCACGTATGCTTGAAGATGAGGGCTTTCGTTACCTATAAAAATCCTTCTCTGCCCTTACAGTTAAGTGAGCTACCACTTACCCCTTTGCCTGATGTCCTGCAGTCACAAACCTCACAAACACAGATAAAATATGCAATATGATTGTTCCCCTTAATGCTTATTGCTTAACACTTTTAAATGGCCGGAGGGACGTCTTGTCCCTTGCTCTGGAGTTGGAGTCACTGGACTTCAGCAGCGCACCCACCTTTGTGGTCATCCACGGCTTCTGGTTTGAGCATGTGACTGTGGTTTTGGAGACGGTGATGTCATTAATGGACTTTCCATTGTAGCTTTTCCCCGATGCTGTTTTTTCCAAGTTAATGGAATCGCCGTGGATTGCAGCCTGCCTAAACATCTGCCAGGTTTTTACCTGCTTCAAAAATGTTTTAAAGCATATGACAAGTGGTCCGTATGCTGGAATTACCGTAACAGAGCTGTGATCTGAGTAGGCGTGGTGGGGTGGGGCTTCATGCAGGACGCACCAGGAATGTTTGTGTTGATGTTGATGGAATTTAAGGAAGAACTGATTTCCATGCTAAATAAAATGTCCTGCATCAAACAGTCACAAACCTCACAAGCGTTGATCAGTGATGAGAAACGAGCACAGAGTTCTTTCACCATTCCATGTTGATGTAAGCGATATTTCTGTTGACACAGAACAAGGTTAGCCCGTCTAGCTAAATCAGGAACTCCGAAACACACACTACGTGTTTTAGTGAATTCGGATGTAGTCCGGGAGCACACACACACACACACACACACACACACACACACGTCTGTAGCTTCAGTAAAACATTTTTCAATGGTAAAATCTCTAACTGAACACACACTTGTACATTAAACAGGTTAAATGATTTCCATATAAATGATTTTTGACTTTGAGGAAAGTTTTACACACAGCAACTGCGTGGATGTTCCTAGAAAAGCATGCATCTGTTCGCCACGTTTATTTATCTCATTCTGACTGTGTGCCTGTCTTTTCTTTGTTTCTTTATCTCGTAGTCTTTCACCCCCCCCCCTTCCCCCCACACGGAGATAAAGGTCTCTTTATTACTCCCAAGAGCAATTCATCAAGTCGCAGCCCTGACGGCGTTTCCACCGATAGCTCCATTAGCTTTATTATTCAGCATCAGTCTGGCCTGCGCTCCTCCTCCACACATCATACTCTGGGTTCCAGACCCACAGACAGCTAAGATCCATCCCAAACATGCGCACTAACACTTCATTCACACAAAAGAGCATGAAATAAGAGACAGCGAAACATTAAAATAGACAATAAGGGAAAGAATTAGAATTAGATAAAATTAAATTTGATAAATTAATAGAAAAATATCACGAAAGCTTCACGGGTTTACGAGTGGTGCTGCGTGGTCTGCTCTGAATCGAATCACATTAGGAGAAACTTCTAAAACTGTGCTCGCTGTGTGAGGGGGAAGAGAAAGAGAGAAAAGGGGCGAGAGAAAGAGAGGAGAGGTGAAGAGGGGGGGGAGAAAGGTTCAAGAGCGAGCACTCTCATGTTTGTACCTCTGACCTCTGAAGTAGCTCTGTGTGTGTGTGTGTGTGTGTGTGTGTACATGTAACAGCTACTGTCTAGGACAGTAAGAAAAGTAAAAGCAAAAGAAAGAAAAGCTGAAGTACGAAACAATAGCGTCTCTTTCTCTCTCTCTCTCTTTCGGTCTGTGTTCTAAGGCTTATCATCGCTCGGCTCTTTGCTTTTATCCTTTAAGCTTGCTCTGCCTTGCCCTGCACTTCTCCTTCTCTCGGCTTTACTTCCCCTTTAATGTTCTTTTAAAGGAAAAACAACTTCAAATCCAAGGCTGAGATTTGGGTGGGAGTGTGTGTGTTTGGGGAAAGGGTGGGGTGATGGGCTTCTAGTTTACAGGCTATTTGACTAGCTTTGCTGCTTTATCTGGTGTCTCTTGGCTACTGTGTGTGTGTGTGTGGGTGTGTGTGTGTGTGTGTGTGTGTGTGTGTGTGTGTGTGTGGGTGTGTTTGTCTGCTGATCAAAGCCAGGCCTCCTTTATGGTCCAGTAGCATCCTCATATTTGGACCCACCCAACCCCCCTCTCCTCCTGCTCTATTCGCTTCCTCTTGCAGTTCAACAAGCAACACTCATTCTCTTCTGTGCCATTTTCATCTTCTGGAGAGTTCGTGACCAAAAAAATGTATTTGACCTCTTAAGTGCTTGAAACAAAGTGTGTTAAATTATAGAATATTTCCCAGAGTGCTTTTCAGCATGAAGATCGTGACCTAAGCTGCAGCACGTCTCTTAATACATCTAATTTAACTATCCGACAGTTTGGAGTGTGTGTGTGTGTGTGTTTAGGTGGGTAAGCGTGGCTTTGTGCAGGTTTTTGCGCCTTGCCGTGCAATGTAGTGATCTCATTTTAGAATTTCTATCTAACAATGTCCCCAATTTGACGTGACACCCAGATGGAGGCTCAGGTGGACAATGGCGGGGACTGATTTGCCCCCCCCTCAAAGGGTGAGGGTGAGATTGGGGGAGTTAATAAGGGGGCGAGCCGGGGAGTAATCAAACGACACCCCTCTCTAATAAGTTTGCGTCTCACGGCCTTCTCCACACAGTCTGGAGTGTAGCTGACCTCCTACGTGCTAACGTGGCGCTTTGTGACCTAACGAATCCCATTTTTCCACCAGGACGTCATATCGATTCTGCCCACCATGCTTTTTTCCCCCCTAAGTCATTGTGTTGAGTTTAAAGCGTGAAGCAGAGATGCTGATCATTTTGTTTTGGCTTGTGTGTTTATCAGTAGTCAGCAGACGGTCTAGGAGCTTCCCCAGGATTTAATTCAAGCTTCTGTCCATCTTTAATCCGTCTATTTATAGCACAACGCTAGACGGCCCTGAGGTGTAATATTAGCTGTTGATTTGCCTAAAGCTTTTCCACTGGGGCAGAAGTTGGGCTGGGGTCAGCTCTTAGTATCAGTGGCAGAACCCGCTACGTCACCAACATATCACCGGAATCGCTTCCTGTCTGTTGCAGAAGCTGTTGCTTTCACCCATCAACACTGAGGTTGCCTTTTCCCTCACTATCCCTCCATGTATGTACTTTATTTTCATTTTACTTCCTAGCTTGTCTTGGACTTCCCTCATAGACCTGATGGTGTGGAGAGCATTGGCAACCACTGACAAGATTTATTAGTCATTCACCTAAACGTTAACAAAAATTGCACCCTTCAAACTGCGGCCTGTTGTGGAGGCTCCGCCCTCTGCCGCCAAAAGTTCCCTTGTTCAAAACCAGCAGGGTTTTAGGGCGGGTTTAGTTCCAATAACTTAGCACCGGCTTAGGATTTATTTAGGGAAATAATCATAGCCTGATTCCTGATTGGGTTCCGGCACCGGCCTCAGTGGAAAAGCGTTATCAGAAAGCTTCAGCTGTCCTCACGCTGATAAACTGACCTCCGGCTGAATGTAGGTCGGCTTTAAAGCACTAAGTCGGGTCTAGCTGTCAGTAGAGCCGGTCCGCTAGCCTGGATTATATCCGTCGCCACTCACGTGTGCCACTCTATTTTAAACATTGGCCAGACTCCAAAAATAGTGATAAGCATAGTGTATATGTGTGTGTGTGTGTGTGTGTGTGTGTGTGTGTGTGTGTGTGTGCGCGCTTTGTCCCTGTGCTCCGTCATGTACTCATGTAAAATGTTTTGCTAGCTAAATAATATTACTGTGATGACCTTAATAAACAAATACTATGGGTAAAAAATAACAATACGGTAAAATGTGAGTTATTATTAATGTAATTTAATAAAAAATAATGGCACTGAATGAGTTTCTAATTTAGGAAACATTAATACAATTGCTGATAATTACTTTATGAATGTTCCTAATGATTAACAATGAAGTTTTTAATATCTGAACAATGCTGAAAATATTTTAGGTTTTTTTTTTTGTTTTTGTTTTTCTTGAAGTAAAGGATGTCAAGGGTTTTGTTTTCCTGAAACTCGCCACGAAACTATTCCAGCCTGCTGAGCGGTAGGTCATAGGTTCATTTCCCGCATCCCACTAAGCTGCTGCTGCTGCTGGGCCCCTTAAGCAAGGCCCTTAACCCTTTACAGTTAGAGAAATGAGATGAAAAGCAAGTGGCTCTGGATAAGCGTGTCTGCCAAATGACAGAAATGTACATGTAAATGTTTTTTTTTTGGGGTTTTTTTTGACTGTGTTCGGATTTTACTTTTGTTTTCTCTCGAGGCGCTGCTTGTGCTCGTTTGCTAATTGATCCCGGGGTAATATACAAGTTGGTTCTCCTCCTTCTTTTGGGGGAAAGTAAACATGCAGGACGCCGTCATCGCTCCATGCCCTGTGTGAGATCAATAAATGATCAAAGCCTGTGTGCTGCTGCTGTAAAGGGAATACATGCATAATGTGTGTGTGTGTGTGTGTGTGTGTGTGTGTGTGTGTGTGTGTGTGTGTATTTGTGTTCTGTCTTCCGTTTTTTCCCTTTACTTCCTGAGCAGCTTGATGAAAGCTTCTTCAGCTCTTTCTATTTTATTGTTTATTCTTCTCAGTTCAATCGCGTCTTTCTAACATGTCCTCTGTTCTCTCTTCTAGCCATTGGGACATCCCTCCTGCGTGTTTGTCCGTGTGTAGTGGAGGATGTCCTTTCTCTAACTCGTTCTGCTCCACTAACCTCTAGGTGTGTATTCTGCAGTTCTGCTCATTGTTGTAGTGAATTCTCTAGTGATCGTTTCCTGTCTGTTGAGTGTGAATTGATAGTGCAGTGTGTGTTGGTGTTTTCTGCATGCTTATCCGTGCACAACACTGCAGTCGTTTGTGTAGCCGATCAGTTGCACATTGCATGATGTCCCAGTGTCTCTTTTCCCCTTCCCCTGCTGTAACCGAGTCCGGTGTGTAAGCAGAGTCTGAGTGCACATGGAGGAGTACGAGGCGCGGTCGGCCGCCAGCATTCTGGCCTCGGTTAAAGAGCAGGAGGCCCGTTTCCAGCAGCTGACACGAGCACTCGAGGAAGAGCGACGCCACGTCTCCCTGCAGCTGGAGCGCGCCAACATGCCACGTGCCGACCACCTACCCTGGCAACAGGTGGTCATGCAGGTACCCCGTTATGATTGAGAAAAGGATGCAAGCCCCACCCATAACGCCAACTCACTGATGATGTCATTTCATTCAGTAAAATCCAGATCATTGCTTATTTGGCTTCAGGCAGATCTGCTTATCTCGTTTTTTTTTTTGGTTATTAGTTGAGGCAATCCACTGCCTCTACCAAATCGCACGTCTACCAATCCATGACCTGCATCATCCCACCGCCTCTACCAAATCGCACGTCTACCAATTCATGACCTCTATCATCCCACTGCCTCTACAATTCTTATGTCCACCAGTCCCTGACCTTTGTCATTCCAGTGCCTCTACCAATCCACTCATCCACAAGTCCATGACCTCTGTAATCCCAGTGCCTTTACCAAATCTCACGTCCACCAATCCATGACCTCTTTCATACCAGTGCTTCTACTAATCCTCACATTCACAAGTTCATGACTTCTATCATTCCAGTGCCTCTACCAATCTTCATGTCCACCAGTCCATGACCTCTGTCATCCCACTGGCTCTACCATTTCTCTCAAACCCTTGTTCATAGGCCAAGTTATAGTTGTAGCTTGGTGGTCCTGGGAACAGAATCCTTAGTCTTCCGATTAGTAGTGTCTAGCAATATCTTAACCACTAAGCTACCACTTTCCCAATACCGTTTTTTACCACTTGTACACAGCCTTCCATACATCTATTCACTGCCTGACTTTTACCAACCCACTGCCACCATAAGTCCTCATATCTACAAATCCATACATTCACCAATCAGTTGCATTTGTTAACTCACTGCCTCTACCAGCCTTCCCATCTACATATACCTTGTCTACACCAGTCTTCATATCTGTAAGTTCACTGGGTCTCTCAATTCTTACATCCACAAATCAGTATCCTCCATCATCCATGCCTGTACCAATCATATCATATCTACAATTTCACTGTCTCTCTCAATCCACTACCTCTTCCAACCCTCCTATCCGCAATCCCATCCACAATCTTCCTCTTTACCCTTGTTTTACCTCACCAATCTACTGCTGCTATCAATTCTTTCACTTGACCAAATCTCTCTATCTACCAGTTTTTACCTCCACCCCCATTCAATCTATCTGGTGCTTTTCTTGATTTTATCATTGGTCAAAAACCCTTGTCCAAGCGACAGGCTTTGGTCGCGACTCCAAAGATAAGGACACACACACAACACACACACATCACCTTATCTGCTTTTAACTAGCTGCAGTTTCCTCTGTGCTGCAAAAGTGCATGCAATGCGCCCGGTAAGTTAAAACCAATAAAGAGAAAATTAAGTGTCTTTTCCTGCTCGTAAGGGACATGATCTACATCAGCGTCTCTACCGCCACAGTTCAGAAATTTAAAAACATTTCTTTCCTTAGCTGATGCAAAACAAGCACAATGAATTTATTGAGTCGGAATGCTGTAGAACTCTGGAATTCAGTGAATCGAATCACAGAATGAACGGCTCACGTCACTGAGTCGCGCCAGCATTTCACTGCGAACGTCTCATTAAAATTGGTACCAAGTAAAATAGATAACGATTAAAATCCCAAAGCAAATAGCTCGGAATCAAATGTAGATGCTCCACTTCCTGTTTCAGTGATTTTAAAACCCCTCCCTCTTTATTACAGTCTTTCTTGCGCTCTCTCTCTTTCGCCCTCTTTCTGTTTCTCAGTCTTTTTTTGCACTTTTTCTCTCTCACTCTCTCCGTTTCTCTCTGTCTTCCTCCCTTTCCCTCTTTCTCTGTCTCTCTTTATCTCTCTGCCTTTTTTGTTCTCTTTTGCTCTCATTCTCTTAGTCCTCTCTCTCTTTATTTACAGTCTTTTTCTCTCTCTCTGTCCTTCGCTTTGTGTATGTCTCTCTCTCTTTTTTACTCTCTCTTTCTGTCCCACTCTCTCTGTCTCACTTTTTCTCTATCTTCCTCCTTCCCTTTTTTTTCTCTCGCACTTTCACAGTCTCTCTTTATCTCACTGCCTTCCTCTTTTGTTCTCTTTTTCTCTGTCTCTCTTGGTTCTCTCTTTCCCTCTCTTTATTAATTTCTTCCTCTTTCTGACCTTCTCTTTGTCTCACTCTCTCTCTCTTAGACAGTTTGTCAGCTGTCTTCAGTTTGGTTCAGAGTGTCTCACTCTCTCACCAGTCCCAGTTACATCAAGCAGTTTATCGATCACACGGGCGTCAGATGAAGGCTACACGTCTCATCTCTCTGTGTCTCATTCTCTCGTCAGTCTCACTGTCCTTAGTTGCCACTGATCTTTTTTATCTCTGTTTGATTAGACACCGTACTGTGGTAAACATGTTCGATGGACAATGTTTTAACTACAGCAGCTCTTTAGACTGCATTTACCTTTAACATTGTGTGTGTGTGTTTGTGTGTTTTAACTTAAATTACATTGACACAATAGAAGCTCAGTATGCCAGGTTTGAAAGACCTTCATAAATCAGTGGCTTAACAAGGACACTGTGTCTTAGACGCACACACACACACACACACACACTGTCCTTTTGAGTAAGCCGTTATGAAAAACAGTACCTACTTCTTTAGCATTTAATTACCCTTATGGGTAGCATAAATAAACTTCGGACAAGCTACAACCACCTTGTTGATATTGTCACATGATATGGAATGTCATTGCAACTTAAAGTGCGCCATCGCTGCTTTGCGCCATTTTGGAATATGAAGAGTTGTCTCTTCTGCGGGCTAAAAGGATTAAGGCCGTGCACAGGGGGGGGGGGGTGGCCTGGTGGCTACAATCACTATCACCACCAATCTCCAGCCAAGCTCAAAGCGTTCACTTACCGCTCCACTAAAGGTTCACTGATTCACCTAATGATTCAGTCGCTTCCAAGCATCAATCAGGGTCCATGTGTCCTTTCTCTGTAGAGTGGAATCGACTGTTCCCGAAGGTCGTTGCATTAACAGCTAGAAGCATTACAGTCCACGTCACGCTCAGTGGTTCAGCTGCTGAATTAGTAATTTGGTATTTTTTTCGTCTATCTGTCTGTAATTATTTTCTTTTGTCCTCTGAAAGTGATAAGAACTTGTACAAACTATCCTCAAATTAGTGAATTTGAATGTCTATTCAAATTATTGTAGATTAGATAATAATATATAAACAATATAAACAATGCCAAATTTGCTGTTGTTGGCACGCATTGTAGACAAGAAATACCAAAAAATGCAGAGAGAGAGAAAGAAAGGAGGCTGCTAAAGGCAGTTCATGGAGGAAGGGAAAAAGTCAGAAGGGTTCCAACAGATTGTGAATAAATACAATATAACGTACAATGTGGCCATTCCTAAAAAATTAAAGGTACAGTAGGACATCCGCACCTGCGTATCGCCATCCAAAGCCATCCTTCTCTCTCTCTCTCTCTCTCTCTCTCTCTCTCTCTCTCTCTCTCTCTCTCTCTCTCTGATAGTGTCAGGGCTCTGAAATGATCGAGTGTGTTATTGGTGTACACTTGTGTACTGTGTGTTTAAAGAAAAAGAGTGTGTTCACCTGCTGACTGTTCATTTCCTTCAGAAGCTTCTACTGAAGTGAATTATTACACTCCAGACATGTGTGCGCGGGTGTGTGCGTGCACGCGTATGTATGTGTGTGGGTCTGTGGGCCTGTAGAAATGTTCACACCTGAAAATGGAAAATTTGGTCACATTAATATACGTTTGTACAAATGAAGAAATAAAAGATTTTTGTTGTATTAGCGAAAGGAACGTTCATCTGTGGCCCGAGGAAAAGAATCAGGCAATAAATTATTCAGTAACCAAAGTAGCATAAATTAATGAAACATTTGATTAGAGAGTAGAGAAAAGTAAACGACTGAAGACGTATCAGTGAATGATGATAAACAAATGATTTAATGAATCACTTTGTATATAAAAATAATTCAGTTCATCACTGGATTAAATGAAGGTGAATTTGTGATTTATAAAGATGAGCAAGTGATTCATTGAATCACTTAGCATATGTTTGTGCATAAGTAAATTAAAAAAATAATTCAGTATTGAGTGAAGTATCAGTGAATCATAAAGATAAACACGAGGCAATTAATGACTCTGTATGTGAAAGAATTAAGCAGGTAATGACTAACTGAATGAAGAAGAATCAGTAAATCACTCATTCAATGAAAATAACAAATAATTCAATGAATCACTCGGTATACAAATGAGTTAGTAAATCAGTTATTAAATGAAAATGAAAGTGACTCACTATGTATACTGCACGTTGATTAGTGAATGACTTATTGAATGAAAATCAATCAATAAATCATTAACTATATAAAGATAAATCAATTAATTCGTAAAGCAGCACCATTGAACATTTGCTCATGGTTTCTCATGTGGTCACTAAGTGCATTTGCCTGTTACAGGTGTTGTCATAAATACTATCGCTATAGTGTTTTTACCTACGATGCGTTTTGGTCAGTTACCCGGATGCACAGCCATATTGGAGATACCTGCAAAATCCTTTCAGTTTAATTCCACTGTTATTACATTTAGTGCCGCCAAATATGGACTGATGGACTTATGGACTGATGGCGTAATGTAAAAATACTCACTACACGTTGATTTGTTGACTAAGCTGAAAGAACCGATAAATGCAGAAATCTCGTTTGGAAACTATGTCCAAAATTAGCCTGTGTTACACTAATGTTTTACAAATATCATAGTAGATAGTACATACAAAGTAAAGTATATACAAAACTATAGTTTTGTTCATTATTACTACAGAATTAAAACTACAATGACTATATGAACGGTAGTATGTTAGCCTAGCTGCAACTTTTTACTATTAAACCTTTATTGTGGTTCGGGAGTCATTATTTACAAGCATCAAACTGAATTCAGGAGGAGACACGACATGGTAGTTATCAAGACTGGCAGCATTACCTTCTCTCTTGGCTACATTACGATTATAAATTGTGAACCAGTAGTGAATAAACCAATGACCAACCTGAACACAGTCTAATAACAAATCTGGTAAAATGTACAGGACGGTATAAAAAATGTACGTATAAGACTTACAAATCCAGTAGGACAAAGTCTAATGTGAAAATGAATTAGTGAATCACTCGGAGAAAGAAGGAAGACAAACGACTGAATTAATCAATAAAGAAAAGCACTCTGTGAATGAAAAGATAAATGAATGAGTTCACCAATAAATCACTATAAATCAATAACTCAGTCAGTGAACTGTGTGTGTTTTGCTGCTGTGTTCTATTTTATTTTAAGTCTGGGTTTTAAGGAACCCCTGAACGTTTGATGTAGATCCAGACATATTTACCTTAAGATTCCACCCTGGAACCCGGGTTTGACCCCTTCTCCGTCCTTTCCTCCCAATAAAGGCTATAAAATGCCAAAACAATAACCTAAAAAAGAAAGCTGAAAAATTCTGAACTCTACCATAAAAATAGATTTGATAGATAATCAGGGTTTCCATCATCTTGAAGAGTTTTTAAATTAAAAAACATTTGCATTCGATTAATAACTAGATGTTCTTAATGCATGAGGATGAAACAATGTTCTGACCGATGGTTCTTCAGTTCTTCAGGACTTTAGGCGGTATTTGCAGTGAGTGGTATTGTTTACAGCATTATGGACATACATTTATTTTATTTATACAACTGAGTAATTGGGGGTTGAGGGCTTTACTCAGGGGGCCCAACAGTGGTAAACTGGTGTTGCTGGGAATCGACCCCACAATCCTTCAGTTAACAATCCAACACCTTAACCAACCTTAAACCACCACTGGCCTTTTCCTAAAAGATAACCTAAATTAAAAATATGCACCACAATTAATTCTCTTTTCTTAAAAAATGTAGAACCTGGACAGTGTTTAGTTTTTTAAGAAATATAAGACTTCAATTATCTTTTAATGAAACCTTGTAATTCATTCTCGTACTCCGAATAATGTCTGGAAAAGCTCTTGCAGTTTATTCAGACAAGGACAAAAACAACAAAGCACAGAGACACAAAGAGACACAAAGAAAGAGAGAGAGAGCGAGAGAGAGAGAGAGAGAGAATAAAAGAATGAGAGAAAAAGTTGTCTCCTTTGCCAGGATTGTGCTCCTTTGGCATGTCGGCTAGGTGGAGTCTCTCTCTCTTTGCACTCGCACTCTGTCTCTCTCTCTCTCTTTCTCTCTCGCTCTCTCTCCAGCTGCGTCCGTCTGTCAGCCCCCACCTTCCCTTTCTCTCTCTCCGCCTTGTCTGCTTAGATGCAGCGTGAGGAGAGCAGAGAGAGGGAGCAAGAACGCGTTACTCTCGCACAATTCGGACAGGATTCTATTCACGCGCACTCGCTTACCCCTCCTCTTTCCGTCATTCCGACGTTCCTCCCCTCCCTCACTCGACCCGGGGGTTTTGTTCTCCGAACAGGGGCAACTTTTTTCACACGGAGATTGCAGGCAAGTGCACGAGCATATGTGCAGGTTCGTTTTGACTCTGGGTTCGGATTGTGTACCGCGAGCTCTTGTCCCCCAGACTGACGCGGAGTATGGAAGAGACGGGCCGGAGATTTAGGAGATGAAGGGATGGCCATGCAGATCTGAGCTGCTTATCTTCCACACAGTGATTTAGGACTCACACACTTAAAGTTGGCTCTTCCTGCGTTCAAGCGCTTGGGATCTTGACCATGCCTGCTGAAGTCAAACAGGTCAGTACGCGGAAATGTCCTCCCTTAATCCTTTTTCCTCTAGTTTTTTTTTTCCCCCTGGAATCTCTCTGTATAATGTTTCGAATGCCACCTGATTTCCACACAGCTGCAAAGCACAATGCTGAGCTTGTGTGTGTGTGTGTGTGTGTGTGTGTGTGTGTGTGTAAACCGAACCTGACTGGATGCTCCGTGTTTGTTCTATTTCACACAGTTGTCTTTCATGTGAAAGCAACTCTGCTCTTTAATGCTGAGGAAAATCAGGAAGGCGAATACAATGCCAAAGTTTATTTATTACATTAAAGTCAAGAAGATTTACCACATCTGGACACTTTGTTGGCTGTGAACAGCGCCACCGTTATACCACACCATTGTTTCATCGCTTAGCAAAGACGTCCGGACGTCATAGGAATGTCCTGCTTTTTTTCCTCTGAGTGCATTCGTTCTTCGAAAGAGTTCCCCCGTTTCCACAGCAGCTGCCTCACCTATGCACTTATTTTCTACGAATCGGCTTTAATTGTTTTCCGAGTCTATGTAGAAGTTCCGGTGGCCGTTAATCTCTGGCATCGGCACCTCAAAGAAAAACGCTTAACGTGCCGGTTTGTGATCTCTAACCCCTACAAGCCCTCCCGCCTGAGCGAGCGAGATTCCACACATTCCCACCATCCTTTAAGATCACGGCACGTTTATGGAGAGGGTGAACACCTGCCCCCTCAAGTCGTATCAGAATTTTATCTCCTGGTGTTGTTAAACTAAAACCAGATCAGAAAGACGGGCTATTTGGTTTGTGTCCGGAAAGGTATATTTCCATACTGTATAGTATACAAAACTAAGTATACCTCGTGGGTAGCAGTGATACCTCGTGCATTCCCGTTTCTGGATTCGCGAATTTTTCATTGCAACCGAACTAATTTGCATCTGCGATTTTTTTTTTTCACAGATCTGCGAAGTTTGCAAAATCCTTAAAAAAACTTCGCTAGTAGTGTTTTAATATTTGAAGTAATTAAAAGTTTTTATGCTTTTAAGTGTAAAATTTTGTTAATAAAAATTCTACTGTTTTATGAGAAAAGTTAAGAAATACAGAAATCAGTTAATAAACTCCTTAAAAAATGTTGCTTTCCTATGGAAATGTTCCTTTTTATGTAAAGAACCGTATCTTTACAAGATGCGATACCTTCTCACAAAGTTTAATACCTTTGGAACGCTGATGGTTACATAATTATTAGTAGTTGATGTACTATTTCGTATTAGTAAATAAATGTTCATAGCAAATGCGCACTGTATCAGGTTTGGGTGATGACGTAGGCTCTATGACGACACGATATTGGCCGGAAGGCTTGGAAGTAGTCAGTGACACAGCAGGGTACCAGCTTTCCTCATTGCTGATTGACTTGTAGCTCGGATGCTTCGTGTACATACTGTCACTAGTGTATGACTGAAGCCGCAGTTCATTTACCTGCATTTCAGTTTAACACGTGAGTATTTCATACACACAGTGTGATGAGTGTTTTCAGTGCTTTCTTTTTTTTAAGGGTAACGTATTAAGCTAACTTTTAAATGATTTTGGGAGCATGACTTGTGTCATATTTAGAGTTTAAACTTCAGAAATAAGCATCTACTGGCATTTTTACTGACTCGTACCAAACATTCGCCATTCGTCCTGATCCGTATCGGGTTCTGGAACCTAACCTCATGAGTGTCCAAGGTATTACTGCATGTGAAGCGGGTACGAATGTCCGAATCCTTACTATGTGAAAAAACAGTAGGTAAAAAGTTCCCAAATTATCTGCTACTTCTGCCTGGATTCTAAAGCTCACATACGATGGACATTTTACTATCCTATGAGTCTGTGGGAGACACGACTAGTCATGCAAAAATGGCAGAAAACGCCGACGCAACATTTTACAAGAGCTTAAAGTTACTTTAAATTCTTCCTTACTCGTTTATCGTCATTCAACTTGTGGATGTAGTAGGTCCGAACTTCATTCATACCTTCACACCGTTAATCACACTATATAGAACAGACTTTATTAACAGTCAGGAAGTGCACACTAACTTAAATGTAGAACCTACTCAAGCAGGACGCGAGTTTTTAATTGAATCTCTGCCTTTTCAAATAGGGGGGGGGTGAGCGAGCGTGTGTGTGTCAGTGAGTGAGCTTGTGTGTGTGTGAGTGCGCTCTCACACTGATCTATGATCTGTAGTGTTTATTTAGTTTATTCAGTTTTAAACACAAGCTACATTACAGTAGTACTGCCATGAGCTCTTTTGGATGTGTGTGAAACCGATAAGACCCCAACACACACACACTCACTCAGCATGACCGCAAAAAGCACACGCACCCACATGCATGGTTTATGAGCTGTAGTACTCGCCTGCATGGTGCTTAAATAGTTTACACAGTATGTGTGTGACAGGAAAGGAGAGGTTGCCATATTTTTCCTGGGAATTTGGGTGTGTGGTGCAAAAATGGCTGGTGACATGGAGAGTGTGTCTGTGTGTGTGTCTCGCTCTCTCTGGCTATCTTTTGCTCTCTTTCTGTCTCTTTTGGGTTTTTTTCTATCTCCGTTCTCTCTATTTCTTTGTCTGTCTCTCTCTCTCTCTCTCTCTCTCTCTTTCTCTTAATACTAGACTAGATGTTTCATGTATTCCTCCTTCTGCTTTCCAGTTGTATCTAATCCATCACTCCTCTTTCTCTTTCTCTCTCTCTCTTACACACACACACACACACACACACACTTTTTGCATACGAATCAAGCCACACACTTTGAACTTGAGAAAACGTCTTTGACATGAACACAATCGGGAGTTCTTCATACAGACAGAAGATCAATGTCATTGAGGAACTTTCTCCATCCATCAGTCTCTCGGATCGATTAAAAGCCAGTTCATTTTACTCCACTCCCACTACCCCCCCCCATCTTTACCTCCCTCCTCATCCCCCTCCACTCGTCAGTTACTTCCTCCTTCACTGTGCTCCATCTTTCTTTTTAAAAAGAACTGGGGCTCCTCTGACAGATATGGATAGAGCACTTTACTCTCTCACACACACACACACACACACACATATTTCTGCCCAGTTCCACCAGCTGGGTGGAGAGGCCCCTAGTGGGGGAGGTGGCAAATGAGTGAACTCCTAAGGCATCAACGGCTATGTTGTTTATGGCAGAGTGACCATTTAAAGCGTGTGGCCTCAGGGGCAGAAACGGTTAGCATGTGCCCCGTTTAGGCATTTCAGTGTCATGCCTGTGCTTATAATTCCATCAGTTTAACGGGTGGGCTGGGGGCTTATATCCACCAACTCTCTGAAGCAGAAGAACATCAGTGAGACCAGTTGGCTCCCGATTACAACATGGCTCATTTTGCACTAGCAAGAGGCAAAACCTGCTACATCACCAACATGTGACCACAATCTCTTGTAACCTCTTGCGGCATCGGTTAAACCCTGCGATTGCCATTTCTCCCACTATTAATTATTTTTCTCTTGCGATTTTCTTTGTTTTTCCTTGGATTTCTCTTATCGCCCTGATCATGTTGTAAGCATTGGGCTTTTTTTTTACAACCATTGTTGAACTACACCTCTCAGACTGTAGCCTGTAGTGGAAACTCCGCCCACTGACTTCAGAGACTTCCATGCAAGGTTTCGGAGCTGGTTTGGTGGCACGATCCAGTCACTGGCGATAGATTTTTTTTTTTTTTAGAGAAACAATGTAGTCCAGTTCCTGATTGGGCTTTGCTACCAGTTTAAAAGCTGCAACAGTTACTGGAGGTAAGGTAGGTCCCCTTATGAGCCGTTGCTTCATGTACCTAAATATATTTTGCAATATAAACCTGTTGGGAAAATGATGCTGTTTTAGAAAATCTTTCTGACCAATCAGATGGATATACAGAAATATAAATAACCTGGGAAGTTAAAAGCTTGCTTGCTCTCTCTTTCTCTCTCTTTCTCTCTCTCTCTTTCTCTCTCTCTCTCTTTCTCTCAAGTTAACACTCTCAGCCAATAAAATGACACCTGCCGGACTTCAGTGATTGAGTGTTTAAAATTCTCTGGCTATGTAGCACGTTGATGGGATCAGTGTGTGTGTGTGTGTGTGTGTGTGTGTGTGTGTGTGTGTGTGTGTTGGCTGCCAGAGATTCCCCTGCAGCTTTATCTCACAATACAGGCTCATTACAGGAAGTGAGGTCCAGAGCGTCTTCCACTTTCTGCAGTAATGGAAGCTGACAGGGGGCCATTGGCTGGCTTTTTTCTTCCCTTCTGCCTTTCTCTCTCTAACAGCTTTCTCCAAACTTTTAATAAACATCAAACACTCAAAGCAAACCACCTAGGAGACCGAAATTATGGAAATGGTTTTTTTCAAAGTTCTTCGTTTGGTCATAAATTCAGCAAAACGGTGGATGCTCTCGTTTCAGCGAGAAGAAAGCTGTCGTCTGCTATTAGCTTAAACGCTGAAGCCTCGTCTCGTTTTCTTTCCCTTTAAACGGCCGAGTGTCACCTTCCCACTGAGACTTGAAAAGGGAACAAAAGCGGGAGGCGAGCTTCCGACATTCCTCGGAGCTCTATTGAGTCGTCTAATGAACCTCGACTGGTCCGTTTCTCAGTCTGTCTCAGCTTAATGCTGCTCTTACTTTTTTTTTATTGTTCCTTTCTCTGTCTCTCTCTCTGTTTCCCGCGCTATCACTTTGAAAGTATATAACTGATCATTTCTGAGAAGTTGCTTCTGGAAAGATTCTCAAAAGCGTTTTCACTCCAATCTGAATCCTGAGCTGGGCTTCTGAGACAACTTTCTGAAGTAAAAACCAAGTTGTTTTTTTTCCTGTTGTTTGTGGCAACTGGTTTTGGCCCGCACATCTTCCTGCTGCGGTGGTTTTGTGCAGTAATTAATGCAGGGGTTATAAGCAGTTCTAGGCTGTCATATTTTGAGCGTTCTTGACTGAGTGGACGAGTTCATTTTGAGTAGCTTCTTCCTCCTGCCCTTCCTCTCCCTCTTGTCCCACCTCTGGAGCTTTTAATCCATTAGGACAACAATGTGTGCAGGACCACATCATCCTAGAACTCTGTCCGTCTGCAGATCTCTCTCCCAGAACTCCCCCTAATTTTTTTTTTCCATCATTAAACACACCTTTATTTATTCATGCCATTTCTGTCTAATGATTTTTGATACACACACTAAACTTTTGATAAGACTTACAAGCACAGAGCGATCCAGCCGAAGGGACATGGGCATCGGAGCAGCTGGAACTGCATTCCAATCGACCTGATTAGGCTGAATAATGTATAAGGAGAGGAGGGGGAAAGGCTGCAAGTAGTCATGTCAGAGAGTCCCATTGGAAAAGCAGAAACCCTGAATTAAACAGCAACCAGCGACTTATGCGTGCTCCGGCGGGAGAAAGGTGCCCTTTTGGCTGGGACTGTGATTCTGGTGCTTGCTTCCTCTTTGTAATCAGACATTGTAAACTGATTAGAGTGTTTGTGTATTCACATGGATAAGCTAACTAGCATCTTAAGTGTGGATAAGTGACAAAAGCATTTTGTGTCATTTATTTTGTTACCTAGAGTTGGATCTAGATTGTGAGTCACATGGCTCATGTTTACATTTTGTTTTCTGGCATTTGGCCGACGTCCTTATCCAAATTTTTTATCCACCTGTTCAGTTGAGGTTTAATGGCCTTTCTCAGGGGCCCAGCAGTAGCAGCGTGATGGTACTGCGAATAACACATAACCGTCAGATCAGCAGTCCAACAATTTAACTACTAAGCTACCACTTCCACCAGTGTAAAGCTACCACAGCTATCAACGTTGCTGCTCTACTTGGACCTCCAGAGATTCTCCAGAGGAATAATTTGGCAGAAATCTGCAAGGGGTCATGCTTCAGACCTGCGAATGATTTATATCGTTCCCCAAGATGAGGGCAGGGAACCTGGCAGGAGCGTCGGGTCTGATCGGCTTCCGCCCGCATTAGACAGAAACCTGTTCAAAATTTTGTTCAAAGAAGCGGCATTTAAGCGACATCAAAAATGAAGAAAAGGAAAAAACATGTACTTTCTGTCTTTTATTTTTACAAACAGTGTGGCAGTTTTCCCATACGTTGTGCTAATGATGGTTTGCTAACAACTATAAGGTGTTTTGTTTTGGGGGGTTTTGAGAAATTTAGAGCTTTTTAGTGTGTGCGTGTGTTTAGTTTTCTTTCCAGACTCATAGTTTTTCTCTTCAGGTCGAGTCCAATTGCACCAAACCCCCTTATTGATCCAAGTGTCAAGCTAAAAATCGGACATTCTCTGTGGCAGCTTGTTTAAAGATCTCTGACTTCAGAGAACATTTTTGTCTTAGAAAGCTTGAGATCCTTGTGTCTGTGTGTTTCCTGTCTCTGACTCATCTCAGAGAGTTAACTTTATTATTCATTATTCACTCTAAATCAGTAACTTTCACCTGTTTTACCGCACAGCGTGTTTTTAGTTTTTTTTTTTTTCTGAAAGCGCTTTAGTTTTACAACTGAAAGCACAGCAGCTAGTCGGTCCTTTATCTTTGCCTCAGCAGGACTAGAGAGATAGTGCAGCGGCATGGTGTTTGAACCCTGATGCCAAACCGCAGCCACATGGAGGTGAGAAGCTTGCCATCGACTACGGAACTCGGTGTAGCTTGAGGACGTTTTCTACATCAGCGTTTCTTTCCTCCTAAAATCCTCACTCTTGCTTGACTCCTGCACTTGAACTCTGAATACACTTAACTTAACTGCTGTGTGCTTTCATTTCCCCAGCGTTCCTCCTTCCAGAAAATTCCGGAGCTCTATTATTGTTGTTTTTTTTTTTTTATTTATACTGCAGCTCTTGTGGGCCTGTCCACATGCTTCCAGTAGGATAAGCTGTTCTTTGTCTTTGAGGTCTGTACATGTCAGGTTCAGTGTAGGTTCTGGATAGAGATCCCTCAGGGAAAGTCAGCTCCATGTAAAGCATTCAGAAAGACTTAAAGTAGGAATTTGTTATTTTTGGATCAGACATTTTGTATCAGCCGATTTTACCATACGAGGCACACTTTCACACTTTATTAGCAGTATTAGCTGAGTAAGGTATTGGACTGATTGACCCCTTTTGGTAGCTGGAGGTGTTCCACCTCTCTATCTCTTATATTTACAGCATTTTTCTAGACACCCTTGTAAAGAGCGGCTTACATTTGTCTCTCTTTTACAACTGAGCAATTAAACCCCGATCTTCCAATTAGCAATCCAACACTGTTAGCACTGAGGTACCACTTCCCTTAAGATCAGAGGCAGGTGCGAAGTCTATACACCACCATGAAAACCCTGATTGTGGCTTAATGTGACTCAGCCCATGCTTCAGTTCCAGGCTGGGTGACTAAATTCACTGCATTCTCACTCATGCCACTGTGAGCTGCGTAAACACTTCTGTCTACTGCTTTTGTCCAAGTTCAGGCCGTTAATGAAATTACATCAGAGGTGAAGACGTCTTCACATCTGAAAGGGGACGTCTTGGTTAGCGTCATTGTAGAGAAACCTCAGGAAATTCTTTCAAGGTCAGACTCCTGCCAAAAAAAACTGGTGGTGGTGGTGTTCTGTTTTTCATTCTGCTTCTCTATTGTGTTGCCTTTTCACCTACTACAGTATGTAAGCATGTTCCCTAGGGACTGTGTGTGTGCATGCGTGTGTGTGTGTGTGTGTGTGTTTTTCACCAAATTAATCCAGACCTAATTTGTACAAAGATTAAATTAGCTATGTCAGTTTGAACACTACTGCAGCTGTAAGCCGCAGCGTGTGTGTGTGTGTGTGTTTGTGAAAGAAAATATAGTTCTATCTGGAGAATGCAGTTGTAGGCTATTTCGGGTCCCAGCCGCTGTTGGGGTTCGACACTGAAGGGTGTGATTCCTCTGTGGGATCGTGTTCCTGCACTTCTGCCAAAAAAACACAAATCCCTCTCTGCATCTCTCACTCACTTACTCACTCACTTACTCTCTCTCACACACACACACACACACACACCCTCTGCTGGAATAGCTAAAACAGGAGGCTTTATGACACTTGACACTTAACGCTTTATCCCGGTTCTGGATTATGATTGGTCAGAAGCTGCCTGATGACACACAGCATCAAAAAAATATTAAGATGGATAAAAAATGGAATAAAATGAAGGACACGTGTGTGTGTGTGTGTGTGTCTGGGGGGGGGGGGGTAAAGGATAAATCCAACTTGTTTGTGGTGGACAGGAGATCTGTCCATCGGGGACAGGAAGGGTGGGGGTGACATTCCATGCACTCAGACACAGAAAGCCTCTAGTCACGTCCTTCCTGTAATGATACAAAGAGTGTTGATGCCAATGCTTTAAACATGTACATCCTTACACACACACACACACACGCACACACACACAGTCGGGGTTGTGAGGCTGGAGTCAGACACTCATTTGGCAGACGAGCCTTAAAGTAAGTCTATGATGGGAAAGGCTATGATGATGGATTTCTTCTATTATTTCTTAATTTTTCTTACACACATGCACACAGTGAAGCAGGTCCTGAGCCACCTGATCATTATCAGCGTAATGCATCAGCGTTGATCAGTCTGCTTCATGCTTGTGTTGATAAACAAGGTAAATCCACACTTTTGCTCGAAGCCATGTTACCCCCCGTCCCCTTTCAAGCTTGAGCGTCATACCTTTTTGTTATCCTGACTCAGCTCTTAAATGTTCCCATGTTTGAGAGAAAACAACTGTCTGCCTTGTTAGCATGTCCACGAGCATCGCGGCTCAGATAGCTTTAACAGATGCAATAGAGTATCTGTTCACAGCCCCCCGGATCCTTTAGTCACTGAGTTTTCCCCCCAGTTTTACACCCTCCATGCTAATGATCGTGTGTGTCTCCAGATCAGGTTTATCATCTGGCTAGCAGCATGCTATCTAACGTCACACTATTGATCTTTTTCACACTCCTACTACTATTACAACCACACACACACACACGCACACAAGGAACGTCTCCATTGCACAGAGAGTGCATTATCCGCACCTGGCCGGTTTGTTTATTAGCCATGAGCTCTTTCGCTGTGTGCCTTTAATCGATGATTACAAGTCTAAACAAGTGATCAGGCAGCAGCACTCAAGAAATCATCACCCGCACCAATGCGAATCATAAAAAACACCTTCCAACCGGCACGGAAAAGACAGCGGAGAAAAAATACATTATGGCCAATGAATCACTGGCCCGTCTCTGTCTGTCTGTCTGTCTGTCTCTCTCTATTAATTCAATTTAACAAGCCTTATTAGCTCTCAGCACTTTTGGTGTCTTTCTTTCTCTTTCTCTTTTTGTCAACTTCTCCCTCTCTTTCTGCAACTCTCTTTCTGTCTCTCTGTCCTTTCTCTCTGTCACTCTCTTCCTGTCCCTGCCTCTCCCTTTTGGTTCCTGTCTCTCTTTCCGTGTCTCTTTCACTTTTTTTTTTTTTTTTTTTGTCTCCAAGTATGCCATTAAGCATGGTCGTGTAGCTTATTGCCATTAGCACACACACATACACACACATGCATTACATCAATCAGAGTGGACGGCTGAAACGGCTTCTCCGATTTCCCTCCAAGGAATACTCACAGATCCATGGGCTGTTTAAAGACTGTGGAAGATCATTGCTTCCAGCTCTTTTCTGATGACATTAGCAATGTGGAGGCGAGTAGAGATCCAAGATTTGTAAAGGCTAGGACTCTTTAACCTATACTTGAGGAGATGAAGTGGTAGTGATGATGATGGTAAATACGTGGTTATGATGATGGTATGGTGGTACTGGGGTAATGATGGTAATGATGGTAATGATGAAAGAGGGATGATGATGATGATAAAGACTGTGACATCTTTCCCGAAGCAGGATTTTTACTTAAATACCGCTTTCATGGTGGCTGTAATGGATTTGACCAATTTGTGCTTTATTATATGTCCTTGTACCGTTTCCTGAGTGACACGAGCCGAACCAGACGTCGCCGAGACTCTGCTCTCGATCGTTTACATCTTTTCTAAAATAATGATTATAGTATACTCTGCATGCCTGATGCGGGTAATTCCAGTTTCCATGATGGTGGGATATGGCATTGTGTTGGCATGTGACAGATGCCCTTACCCAGATTTATCTCATTTTTTATCCACCTGAGCAGTGGCAGCTTTGTGGTTCTGGGAATTGAGTGCCACCACTACCCCCCTTCCATAAAGAACCCCCCCCCCCCTGAACGCATGTGGAATTGTCCCCTTTCAGTCTTTTGATTAATAATCAGGAAGGAGTCTAACACACTAGTTTGTAAGGTTGTACAAAAAAATCATTATCGAGCGAGTCATGTGGTTTTACCCGAAACCATGGCTGTGCTTCATCACACTAATCTGCTCCTGTACTGCTGCTGTACAGCCGTGATAAATGTCTTAGCCAATAACAATGGCTCACATTCCACAGATTTTTCTCTTTGCACATTGTGTGTGTGTTTCTAACTTGAACCCTACTGTAAGCCTCTAGAGTTCCAGGAATGCCTGCTATGTGTAGACTTGGATTTATACACCTCTGATTTGTTCCAGATGCTTCAAAAGATCACCATCCCATCTCACAAATCGCTGTCTAACAGGGTCAAGTTTCCTGGCGTTTGGAACCGGTGTATTGTTTAGCAATTATTTAACACAGTAAAGCAGTCGAACAGATCATGCTGTAAAAGAAGAGTACACAAGGCTCAAGGCTCTGATTGGTCAGCGGGACATGCACGCTTGATGCATTCTTCAGCGTTTTGACTCCGAACCATGGTGAAAGTAAGTAGCAGACTTTCATAGCCTCTTCGGCTGCAGGGCTCTGCATTTTATTGTTTGTTCAGTTTGTGACATTTGCACAATAAAAACAAAAGATAATCCAGATAATCCAGACACAGTGAAGGGTGTGCTGTGGGAATGAGGTGAAAGAGAGGGCATTGTGTCAAGATTACCTAAACTCCACCACCACCTGCTCCACCCTTCCACCATCTCTCTGCTTCTTGCTCTCTCCAGAATCCTTCCCATTTTTTTTCCTTGCTCTTGATTACCCACAATCCATCTCAGCTTCATTAACACCCAATGTCCTCTGGTTCTGGCTGACCTCAAACAGCAAGACAGAGCCAGAATCTCCTCCTTTTCTGGCCCGACAGAGAGCAAACAGGAGGAGCTGAAGTACTGCTAGTTACCCTCATCCTGTCCTCCTAACTTCCTAAATGATTTATCCTTCTATCCTCAGGCTAGATGAGTGGACTTTCATGTTGTTGACGCGGTAAAGAGTCTGATCTTGGTTAGTCGGTAGAGGAGAAGGTCAAACAGAAGAGACGCTGGCTAAATTGGATGACCCGTGGGTACCCCAACTGCTTTTGCAAGGGGATTGATTGTATGAAAAGTAGGTAATGATCTCTGGCTCATGGCCCAACTCGAAATCCCTTTAGATGCACTGCGATAAATTAGCGCTGCTCAGGTGATTTAAGGTGAAAACCACAGAAGAAGAGGTGCAAATCCATCACGCTGTGTTCTGACCTTCAGGTAATACAACCACAAGTTTGAGTCCTGGATCTTTACTTTCCTCTCTGTTTTGTTTGTGGAAGAGCATTTATGAGATTGACCTAGGGTTAGTCACTCATATGGACTGAAGAATGTCGGAACGCAGATGAACCCGGCACGAAGATGATTTTGTCCTTTGTTCTGTTGCGCTTTTTTTAAAGAGTTACTGAATACAAAGCTCCCTTTTCTCAGGACAGATTACAAAATATTAAAAAGAAATTTGTGGGAAAGTGGCAACACAACAAACAAGACAGGTTAATTTCCCAGCAGGAAGCTGCCACTGCTGGGCCCCTTTTCTGCTATGAATCATTTTAAAAACTTAACAAAAGTAGCTAGAACTGCGGGTAAATTACTACCGACAAAGTGTTAGCTCAGTGGTGTAGGTGTTTGACTACTGATCCAATAATCATGGTTCAATTCCCAGCACCACCAAGCTGCCAATGCTGGGCCATGAAACAAGGCCCTTATTGTTTAACCCTGCCCATATGGTTAAATGTAAGTCTGGATAAGGACGTCTGCTACATTTACATTTACAGCATTTGGCAGACGTCCTTATCCAGAGCGACTTACATTTATCTCTTTTATACAACTGAGCAACTGGGGGTTAAGGGCCTTACTCAGGGGCCCAACAGTGGTGGAGCTGGGAATTGAACATTAACCATGATACAATCTTTACAAGTCTGTGTTTATCGGTAATTTCCTGTAATTTCCTAGGTCATTTCAAGGAAGGATGTGGAAACTGTCCATTAAATCTAAAATTAAACCCCTCCAAAAATATCTGCAAACAATTTAGTTCCTGTAAAAAAAAAAATAAATAAATAAAAAGTTAAAAAGTGCCGACACCTAATTAAAAAAAAATTGCAACCAAAAACTTTTACCTCATCAGCTCTTTTTCCATGAAGCATCCATTGTTCAGGCCACCCCTACATGTGCTGTTGCTATAGATACGATAAGGTATAAAAGCAGTTCAAAAGTGCTGGTGTATAAATATTAGAGTATAAAAGCTGGGCCTCTTTCTTTTTGACAGTGTCTGAAAAACATGCTGCTGTGATTTAAATTGTGAGTTCATTCACACGTGATGCCAAATCTCCATAATAAGTTTGTGTGTTGTAAACGGTTGGTGTAGTAAATGGCAAACATCACTGGTGGGTTGTGCAAAAAGTCTTTCACCCCTCTTGTGTTTGGTATACAGGCATTCGTTCTCGGGGCGGTTGCTAGGAAATGCTATGCCACCCCCTCCTCTTTTTCACTTCCCTGTCGAAGTCCCTCTCATGATACTGTGTAGAAGGAGCCTCTGGTGCACCGTACAGCCCAGCGTGGAGCCTCTTCGGCTCTGTGTGTTTTAAGAACAGCCCCCGAGATGGAAAGCATAGAGATTATGGAATGCAGGAAATCGTGGAATGTAGACTTTCAAGCAGAAGGTTAATGGCCGCTGTTAGGGTTTCACCATCGTGAGGGAAGTGTACATGTGTTCATGTCTACCAGCCAGGGGCAATAAACGATTGTGCTAGAAAGGAAACAGAGGCAACGCTAATGTATATCACTGTATTAATGGTCAGAGGTCAAACGGTTGTTAAACTATGACTGATGTATCAGACGCTCAGTGAGACAAGCGTCTGGTGCAGGATGGCTGGATGTCAGAAGGACTGGAATATGTTTGTAGGAGAGCTTGTCGTGCTCTGTGTATGTGTGTGTGGCTGCAGATAACCTTCCTCGTGCTAAGGGGATCAGTCGTAAAGGCAGTGAAGCATGAAGCATATGTTTAATCTAATCCTCAGTCCACTTCTCAGCTGTCAGACCGCCCCCATCCTGCTTTCTTCAAAGCATCCCTGCCTTAATCTTATTGGTAGATGAGTACATTTTCTTTGGGTTCCCTGGTTCACATCTCTTGCTAGGTTGAGTTATTTAATATCCAATAAATAATGATACATTTTTAAATCGGTTTATCCGGAGCGACTTAAAATATTCCTTGTTATACAACTGAGCAATTCGGGGTTAAGGGCCCTGCTCACGGTCCAGCAGTGGTGGCTTGGTGGGGCTGGGAATCGAACCCGGGTCCTCAAGTTGGTAGTCCAACAACTTTACCACTTTGCTATCTGTGTTTGTCTGGTAGAGTTTCTTCTGTTCTCCTAGTCAGCTGGATTCAAGCCATATCTCATCCCCGTGTTTTATCCCTTATCTGTTACCATGAAGGTCGTTACATTTTCAGCTCTTTCAGAAAGACCAATCACATCAACAAAAAAACAAAAAAAAACAAAGCGCGTTAACTCTGTTTACATCAGGGCTTTCACAAAGCATTGTTTCCAGAAAAGAATGCGGTACTGGACCGACAAAAAAACTAACCCTGATCTATTCATGTTAAGATAATAGAAGTGTCCACACACTGCACCAGAACAGTTATCCAGCAGACTGAGCCGAATCCTGTGGAACCACCAATCAGAATCCAGATTAGAGGAAAAAAGACCAGATAATGCTTAGTTTGCCATCTGGTGAGTCTGTCCTCAAACGACAGGTATGGAACCTTATGTTATGCTTAACTTGTTGTAGCTCGAGGCCCATTGCAGGTATTGCATGTCTTTCTCTCAGTGTGGAAATGATGCTTGAGCCCAGTGGTGGTTCAGTGTTGGACTGCTGATTGAACAATTGTGGTTCAATTCCCAGGATGACCATAACCCTCAACTTTCTGAATAGGACAAAGACAATGGCAGAAATGTAAATGTTTGTCAGTTCCTAATGCATGCAAAACTTTTTTGATGTTTTAAATGTTTTGGACTATTTTAATGGTCTCAGCGTCCTTGCTAGGCGGTTGCATCTTGTTTCATTTAAAAGTCGTCTGTCTTTGATTCAGCGGGGAATTTGGTGCAGGAGCTGCGAGGCGTTTTGTATGAACCGCTGCAGACATCGTGCTGTGAAAAAGAGCTGATGGTGTCAGACAGCGTTATTCCAATTGACACGCCTTCTCCTCCTTTCACAGTAACCCACTGCACACACAATCCAGAGGTGAAAAACGTACACGGCTTTGCACTTACCCACCTCCCACAGCCGCATATCCCAGACTGTCGACCCAGGCGCAAGTACAGAGGCGGCACTGACACCTGCGTCCGTGGCGCTTCAATTTTATCTTTCTGTTTATCTTGTGTGTGTTTTTCTAAGAGGCTTTTGGGCGAGTTAATTAAACTGTCATTAGCTCACAATACAGACTCGTTAGTGTGACGCATTCCAGCTTTTAAACCTCTCCTTGCACACGATCGGCTCAGGGCAGTCAGTTAACACTGCGCATTTCCTTTAGCAGACCGAACTGTCTGGATCATTTTCCCCTCCTGGTTGATAACCATAGAAACCTTCTCACATTATGTCTACCTGTTTTACAAGTCTTTATCTTTTTATTCCTCTCAGTGTGTGTGTGTGTAGTCACCGGCTGTGCTCTTCTCATTTCTCCCCTCCTGATCCCGTATTTGTCTCATATTCGCAGCGTGACATTTCGTCTCTCGCCCTTAAAGCCCGGAGGCTCTTAAGCAAACGAGTGATATTAAAGTGGTAATAATAGCTGAAGCGAAAGGAAAAAAAACACTTTAGTGCTACAAAAACCACTTTCTCACAGTGATGACCTTTGTCTGACAGGAGCAGAGTCCCAGCAACCAGACGTCTCTGTCCATGATGCAGGAGCCGCAAGAGATGGTGGAGGAGACGGTCACTATAGAGGAGGACCCCGGTACACCTACTTCACACGTCTCCGTGGTGACGTCGGACGACGGAACTACGCGCCGCACCGAGACAAAGGTATACACAAACACACACACACACACATTTTATCGTAATGAATTTACTTTAGTGAGAACATGACCTAATGTTTTACTCTTAAACGCCATTTCCGTGTCTGCAAAACATTCAAGGTTATCTGTTTTAAAGGTGCTTCATTATTATTCCTGCTACACAACCCAGGGCTTCAGCCGGAATGCTGTTTCTGTTTTTTCGCCTGCTTGTTTGCCAAAGTGTAGTTCAGCAACCGTGAAGCAAAACTGAAACTCACCCTTACACAAATGTTGTGTTCCTTCTGAAGCCCCTCAGCTCAAATCTTGGCATAAAGCCTTCATTAAACCGAGCAGTCACCTTGATGTAACCTTCACCCCTGCGGTGTGTTCATATCACACACACACACACACACATGCATTAAACATTTATTATTCCACACGCTTCACTCTGGTTGCAGTTTTTATGTTCTTGTGCCGCTTTTTTCTGTTAAAGTATTAAGTCTTTAATCGGACTGAACAGCTTACTGACAAACAACTAAAAACTTTGATTTGTGCGCTGCTCCTTCTGTGCCTTTGGTCAGGAAGTGTTGAAATGAATACCATGTGGTTCTATAGAAACAGCTCAGACCCTTGAGAGTGGGACAAAAGAAAATAAGAGAAACACTAATGAGTAAACGAGGGTTTTGACTATTTTTATGTCATGTATGCTGTTAACCTCACAGTCTTGACGGCACTGCTGAGTTCCATAATCAACACGAAAAAGGAAGTTTGTGTAGTCGATTTGTTGGCGTCGTTTTCCCCACGAGCCTGTTAACAAACGACTTGCGCGACACTGACGCTCTCAGCTGACGACTCGTTTTTATCAGCCTCGTTAATTCCCAGGACAAATTTCTAGCCTCCAACCAAATAGCTAATTAACAGTTCTTTGGGCTGCTTTCGGAATCCTCAACACAGAGGATCCAGAGTGAGGACCTGTAACGGTAACACACCTGTGTTTCTTTTCGTCTCAGATGAAGAAGATAAAGAACGATTGATTAGGAGAGTCTTTCTGTGTCTTTTTGGTATCAATCCAGCTAGGTATTTTTGGAGCACTACACAGATACCAATCAATACAGCCATGTGACCGGTTCATTCACAAGTCCGCACAGAGTGCTGTTGTTTACTCCTTTATTGATGTCTGAGCATACAGACAGATTGATAGCCTGAGAGAATAGTGCAATAGTAGATTCATTTCTTTAGTCCTGTTTCTTACAGCCTTTTTTTTAAATCTCTTTCTCTTTAGCAAGTGACTTATCTGGTTTTTAAACTCCCACCCCGCAATTGTCTATGGTCATTGATTGTTGTTGAACTTTATAAACAGTAACTGGGGTGATAATATAGCAAGAATCCAGCTGTTTACCTCCAAAACGTGCACGCATTTTGAAACATTTTCTTTTAATTTCCAATTATGTTGAATTGGTTTTATTTGTAAAAACATCTAATAGATTGTGTTACATTTTTAAACATCTCTTTGTTTTATTCCTGTAGGTGACAAAGATGGTGAAAACTGTGACGACCCGCACTGTGCGTCAGGTGCCGATGGGTCCAGACGGTCTACCGATTCCTGACGGCTCGTCGCCGCTGGGAAGCTACACGGATTCCATCGATCGTCGCTTCGTGAAGAACGGTGAGCGCTTCGTCACACCTCAGGCCACGTCCACACTCACACGAAACTACAACCACAGCAACTACAGCGACCCATACTACAGCCCTCATGACGCCTACGGTGACGTCTGCGACAACTATGGCAGCCTCTCACGTGGTCTTAACTACCGGCCGTACCGGCCTTATGGCTACCGCATGGAGAACAGCTACACCCTCCCTATTCGCAGAGACGACTACAGCCATATGGCACAGCCGCAGGTTCCTGTAGGAGGCAGCAGCACCGTGGACCTCAACCGCTCGCAACCAGAACGCTTCCAGCCAGAGCCGTATGGCCTGGAGGACGACCGCCGCAGCCTCGGGCCCGACGACGAAGAGCCGTACGAGTTGGAGCCTGACTACTCCACTGCCAACCGCCGCACCCTGCCAAGTGCTGCTCGCGTTATCAGAGACCCTCTGCGCAACGGTCCTCGTGTCAGGTAAGCCTCGCGGTCTGATCGCTACCTAATGAAATCTATATCTCTACATTTGAGTATGTAAGTACTTACCAACTGTTACACACGCAAATCCGATGTAGTATGACTACAGGTGCTATGCCGGAGCGCAAATTTAAATTGGATAATATTTAATTTCAGTGTTGTTAAGCGAGTGCAATTTAACCACAAGAAACAAAATTCTCTCTTTAAGTATTACAGCACTTAAAAAGTGCCCCGTCGTCGCTTTCCGAGACATAATGCACATAATGAGTCGTCTCTCCCTCGGCCTTATGGAACAGCAAAGTGTACATCGTATACATACTTCAAAATCTGGAAGGGAGTAATAGATTATTCTGGAATTTTTCCTTGTGCTGTATTTTGGACTAAGGATTTAACTCCTTGCATACTCAGTTTCGCCAACTATATAGTATGGAAGTGTGGGATTTTGGATAGAGTTGTAAATTAAATATTCTGTCTTAGCTAAAAGCATCTGCAAGAATCAAGCAAGAATCTGATCTCAGGGAGATTTCTGTCTAATCCGGGTCTGATTTAAGCATTACCTCCATCCAGTCATATATTTCTAATTACTGTTCTTGCATCACTTCCTCAACTCCAACATAATGTTAGCATAAATAAAGAGCTCATGAGAAGGTGACAGCTTCAATTCTATCACAGCGTTGAGACCAGTCAATCACACTCGGGAGAAAATCTAGGCATTTCCCACAGATGTCATTGGGACGCGGTGGCTAGTGTTAAATTTATTACAGCTGCCACATGAACAGTGTTTATCCTGCTTATAACTCTTACATGTCACTTCAGACTATTTCACTTCATAGTGTTCTGTTTATTCAGCACATGTGATCATCTCAAACAATCAGCTTTCAGATTTTTATCTCTCTTTCATTAGTATGTGTCACATGATCTTCCTTATATCCGAACTCGCACAAGATTGGCTAGTGTCTTTGTGATTGACAGGCGATAGAGTGAGTCTAGCCCCGCCCACCCAGACATGCCGTTTGTTTTTGTTTGCTTATCTTCCATGCTGTTAGTAGTCAGATGATCGCCGAAGGACAGAAGGTGGTAAAGAATGACAAGCCCACCACATGTTGGGCCGGTTTAGTCAGATTTATTCGACAGCGCTCACGCTGCTGTTCCTCGCACTTCCTTATCAGCAAAACGCTCGCACAGATGTTCTCCATGAATCTTCATTTAGCCACATCAGTGCTGCTTTATCAACAACAAAAACAAGAGAAAAAAAAACAAAAGGCAGACAAACAGTTAAAGCCTGACTATCCTCAAGTGCAGGCTGCGGTATTGTTTTTCAGCACACGTTACATTGGAAAGGGGTACAGTGACAAAGAGGGGGAAAAAACGCATTCAAAATTTTTTATTTCTGTCTCTTCCTTGCTCTCTGTCTGTCTATGTCTTTTAAAAATGTTTTTATTTATCTTTCTAAATAATTAATTAGCCCAATCATCCTTTTCTGTCTCTTTTTCTCTCCCTCTCTCCCTTTTCCGCTCCATCTCATCTTCATTCTCTTTATCCTTTTGCTTCTCATTCTAGCTCTTTTATTTTTTTCTTCTCTGTTTGTCTTTTCCTCTCTTTTTCTGTCTGTTTATGTTTGTCTATCAACTTGCTTTTCTGTTCTGTCTCTCACTCTCTCTCTCTCTCTCTCTCTCTTTCTCTAAATGATCCTGCCAGGTTGTTGCCATGAAAACACCCCTGACATCATGAAATTAGTTTTAGTTTTAGTCAATATCATTACATAGCGTTACATTTCTCTACCACATCCTGACGTCAGAAGGTAAAACAGTCAGGACTTTGTTTCCAGAGGGAATGTAAACATGGTGATGGGTAATTCTCTGTGTAAGCAGAGCAGCAGCTCAGATCCTTACAGAGTCTTCAGGGAGAATCCATCAGTGTGTGGGAAATGAAATGGTTCCTAGAGCTCTTAGTTTCTCTCGCTGCCCTTCTGTGCTGTTTTTTACCTTATAAGGAGTGGTGTGGTGCCCGCTAGATCACTAACAAAATTATACATTATCGTTTGAGTTATGAGCATCTCTTCATAATTGGAACCTAGGTCCTTGTGTCTGTCTGGTTCATGCTCTGCAGTTGTGCACGACTATGGATTGAATGCAAATTTTGACATTCCTATCATTAATAGTGAGCCAATTCCTCAGGATCTGTAATACTACATAACCAAGTAGTGGTTGCTGTTAGATCCATAAATAATTATAATTTAGTTTCCAGATGACTTCAGGTCATTGTTGAGTCACTGATTGAGATTGTTAACCCTGCTTAGATTTAGTCCCGGATTGGATACTGCCTCAGGTGCAGTTCCCTTGTCCATGTGGTCTAAAACAATATTTATAGGAATTTAAGTTTTAAAAGTCGTTCAACACTCATAACAGTTTAGCCGTGTAATGCAATAGCCTGAGGGTTCGACTGTACTACTCACTCAGGACAGCCAGATAGACCATTTAACATGTTTTTTCCTTCTCCAGTAATCAGGAAGTAATAGAGATATTGCAGTGTAACCATTCTTTCCTTAAGCATCATCTCCAACAATTACATCTTTTTTTCTCTCACTACTGTAACCTCTCGCTTTCATTAATCGGGTCTGGTGCAGTGCATCAATAAGAAAGTGGCACCTGTACCTTGTAGCAGCAGGCTCCTCTGGCTGCTCCTGACAGCATGGTTAATAGTCATCCCACACTTGCAGTTTTCGATCTGTCTCCGTGTTTTGACATTTTCCTTACTCGCCTCTTCTCTGTCTGTTCCACTTTAACCTATTGTCTTCCCCATAACTCGATTCCTGCTTTTTGTTAAGCTCGTTACACAACCCCTACTTCCCGCTATTTTTTCATGTCTTTTTAATATGAGTGGACCGCATTGTTCAGGTTAGGATTGTCATCATGTCTCTCTCTTTGATTCTAAACAGGGGCTATGATGATCCTATTGAATCTGAGCTGATTGATGATCGACACCGCTACGCTCCTGGCATGTATCCTGCCCCGCTCGCACAGCCCGAACGAGGCAGCACAGCCAGCCTGGATGGCGGCCTTGATGCTGGCTTGTTGCGACAGGACCCCCGCTGCTGGCGTGACCCAGACCTTCCTGAGGTCATCGCTATGCTGGGTCATCCTCTCGATCCAGTCAAGGCTAACGCTGCCGCCTACCTGCAGCACCTCTGCTACGAGAACGACGTTGTGAAGAAGGCCGTGCGGCAGCTTAACGGCATCCCGGCGCTGGTGGCTTTGCTGGAGCACCCTAAGGGTGAAGTGCAGCGCAAGACCTGTGGAGCTCTGCGCAACCTCTCCTTCGGCAAGGACAACGAAAATAAGGTGGCCATTAGGAGCTGCGACGGCATCCCCGCTCTCGTCCGCTTGTTGAGGAAGAGCTTTGACGCTGAGGTCCGTGAGCTAGTCACAGGTACGCCGTCCATATTCACTCTACAGGTTTTTTCAAGAGCTTTAAATAATGGTAGCATCATTGTACTAACGAATGGATTAAAGCTTTAGCCCATCGGTAGTTCTATTGTCCTTATTCTGCAAAACATCGTCAGCTCTGATGAAGTGCAGGAGCTGCTTCTGTTTTTTTTTATCCTTGGGTTTTTACAGAACAATAAGTGGAATAGTTGTCTCAGCTGTCTCAGCTATTTCTAAGACTTACAGTCCCAAGGGAACATCCATGTTTAGCTCTTCTGGCTGCTGCATGTTCATGTAGAAAAATTGCTGTTGAAACTAGCGCTAAGCTTCTGACATGGCAGAAGAAAGATCTTTTGACCTAGTAGTCCAGAAGCTAGTCTGCCATAATATTTTTTTCAGGGTGGCTGTCCTGGTCAGTAAATTATTACTATTGTCCACACTCTGCTGTCTGAAAGGTGCTAATTTTAAAAAGTATTAATTTTGGTTGCTGTACACCAGATCTGTTTAGTCTAAAAGACTAGTTTGGGAATATTTTAGGTCAGTGTTACTTAATCACCTATAAAATCACTGATCTGCTGGACCTTAATCAGTCTTACTTAACGTTTTTTCTAGTCTAGTTTTCCATAAGATGGTAAAATGGTCATTTGGTTTCTGGTTACCAGAGGGAATTTAGTCTGATAGTGGACCACCTTTAGAAAACACACTGTCCAGACTGTGGCCTATTAAAATACAGTAGTTTGCAAGGATATACTAGAGAATAATTTGTAGCTTGTGCAATAAACCTCTACTGTCCAGAGTCTGGCATACCAGAAATTGTTTTTTAAAATTGACCCCACAAATCACATCAGATATAAATGTAGTTCTTTAAAAAGCACACTCGTACAACACCTGATTTATCAGTCAAATGCCCTGATCCCAGATCAGCTGTCCAGGGTTGAAATATTCAGGTGATTTGTTAAATAGCTCTAAGAGAGTACAATGGGGTTTTGTCCCCCTACAGCTAATGCGTTAATTCACCTACCGGTTTTACTTTCATCCCTTAGCAAGAGAACTGAAAACGAAGCAACTGCAAAAAAACCTTACAACTACAGGGATCATGTTAGTATAAAAGGCGTTAATGCCCCTAACTTCCCTAAACCTTTATCTATTTCTGTTACCACTTTGCCTGAAGTGACTTAAGGACAGAAGTTGTGTAAGTAGTGATTAGCACAGAACGAGTGTGTTTTCATTACCATAGCTATGTTTTCTATGATCCTTTAATACAGAGGAGGAGAATAAGTCTTCTGGATTTGCCTTGTTGTAATAAATAGTTTGACCACAAAAACTAGGAAGGGGTAATTTTATAAAAATGGAGTAAACTACTTAGTGTTGGTCCAGCATAATAAGTTGGCCTGCTCAATATTAACGAGCATAAATACGTTTTTATGTGGAGGGCTGTAAGCCAGTAAGGGGCAACTAAACCCCAGCTGCAATCATAGCTTTTACAGTCTTTTAATCACAGCTAAAAATAGCAACAAATGGGTGGGCTCCAAAATGCCCATCTGGTTTAAGCTGGCGAGGCCCCTATAAAAACACTACCCCTTTATAAAATGGGATCAGTGCACGGAACTGGCCGGTATGCAGCACAATTTAAAATAATTGCAGGGTCTCAAAAATAGACCATTACAGAGCTTTTTATTTTTTTCATTGAGAATTCTCAGCATCCCACTGCTCCCACTGAAAACAGTCCATTCACAGTAGTGGCTAGCTTTCTAAACTACTCTTATTTCTTCTCATTCTGGTTTAAAACCCACCACATTAAAGCTCCTGAGGTGGCATTAGATTTTTTTGACAAAAGCCAATCAACCTAGTAAAGCTCTCAGTATGAAGCCGGACCCCAAAAGAATGGTTCTGCTTAAGAGGACTTGAGAAGCCAAGCCAAAGGAACCCATAAGTGTTTTGTCCCCCCTCTCGACAGGGTGGATCTTCACAGGCTTTTAAGTATCAGCTGGGTTAAATGGGTTTGGCGAAGAATGTAGGTTTGTATTCGAGAAGAATTCCTTGTTTTCCTCCTGTCCTTTACCCTCCTGACATCCACACCCGCTCAGTCATCTCCACTCAGTCTGTGTCGTAACAGCATCTCTAATGAATGTCCCGTCAGGGCAGCATGTCTTTTGCTCCTTGTAAAATTGAATTAGCCGGGAGGCTGCGGTGTCGAGCAAGGAAACTGCAAACCCAATAAAGCTATAAACATACACACACGGTTTTCTCTAGGCACCGCTCACAGTGCTGGATATGATTTCAGGATGAGGAATTCAGCTGGGGGGAGTTACAGAAACACAGGTGACATCAGACATCAATTCAACACAGCACGAGGTGTAGTAGGGGCTCAGAAAAGAACATTCCGCTCACCTCTCAAAACCTGACTGACTCTAAAGTAGGGTGATATTATGTAGTCAAGGGCACAAAGACTAACTTATATGTAGACCCAAAGAGGTGGAGTCAGGGATACAATGTGTTCAGAGACATTTAATGTCCTACAGTGCCACAAAGTCAAGGCTATTTAGGGTCATGTGAAGCCTGGACTACATAAAGCCTTTAAGAGTCAGGGACATGTAGAGTCAAAGGGCTTGAGTCAGAGATATTTATACCCTGAAATGATAACAAAACATTTGCAGGTAACGGCAGAAAAGCTGCTTGGGCACATGTATAATTGGATGTAGAAATCAACAACAAATAGTGGACTGCTGATTGGAAGATTGTGGGTTCAATACCCAGTACCAAAGCTCCCATAACTGGGCACCAGAGACCTGTTGAATCAGCTTAGCATTTCATTTACATTGGCATAACTTACATTTGGTCCCCTTGTCCGAAGCAACTTTTTATCTCTGCTTTACCCAGTAGGTAGGGGTTGAGGGCCTTGTTTAGGGGGCTAGCAGTTTAAAGGCCTAGCAGTGGCTGGGAATTAAACCCATAATGCATAGGATCATATACCTATACCGCCATGTTGCTGTTTGGTTTCTGAAAGAAGATGGAAAAAGGAGTTAGGAGTTAAAAATAGTAATATTAATAGTAATATTAATTCTATTAATCATGAGTATGTGATGTCTGCGTTTGTTGGTCAGTCAGTGAGCACAGAACTTCCTACCTTTGCTATGTGTAGGGTCAGAGTCTGGCTCTTATTTTCTGAACAGTTAGGGTTTGGTCTGTTTCTTCTTTCTGACCAAGAAGGCAGTTTGGTTTTTCCCCCACACGTGTCTTATTTTTCTTCTGAGACTTTAATTGACAGTTCTTGTGGCTTTACTCATCTCCCACAGCATATACTTTGACAATTTGTCCAATTTCATATCTGTAGCATCCGGATGCTCAGGAGCTCACACACTTTTCTTGTAGATCAAACCCATTAAAAATCTATACCATCACTACGTTTCTACAAAAAAAAAGGGTATTTATTTAATTACCCATCCGTATGCCAGGATGGGGTGGGATGTTGATTGTTGATGTGAATTCAGCTGGACAAGGGTGGGAACAATGTTTACATAAGGAAAAGGGTTGATGATGATAGAACCAGACTGGCAACTTCTCCGTCTCTGGCTCTAATCTGCTGTAGTACTGAATGACATGTAAATCCAGGAGAGAAGCCACACCTGAATGCCGTCTGTCTCTTTCTTCTCTCGTCCTCTTTCATATCAGAACATTTTATTAATCCGTTTGATTTTGCTGATTTGTGTCTTTCTTCTCATCAGGAACGTTGTGGAATTTATCCTCTTATGAGCCATTGAAGATGGTGATAATCAACCACGCACTGCAAACCATGACCAACGAGGTGATCATACCACATTCGGGCTGGGAAGCTGAGCCCAACGAGGACTCGAAGCCCAGAGACGCCCAGTGGACCACTGTTTTCAAGAACACATCTGGATGCCTACGGTAATCACAGCTGACTTTGTTTATCCTTATTGACCTTTAATTGAATACAATAACCAGGCACGTTTTCAGCATCTTAAGCAAAGTGCAAGTTTAGTCTTTCACTCTAAAAGCCCTTTAATCATGACTGGGGTGCTTTTAATCCAAGGTCAGGACGTCGACTACTTCTCCTAATGGTCTCAATAACTCCACTGTGTTAGCAATGCAGTTCTAGTGACCTTCTTTCCCTGTACAATCAAATACTAATTTGTTTTCATAAGGACAAAGGGCTTTTAGGAGAAAAAGTAAGTATGTATGATATGGACAGGCCTGAAATAAGTAGAGGTTTCATGTCCTTCGGCAGGAGTCCGTGAATCAGTGAGTCAGATTTAGTTTGACTCACAGTACCACAGTTTAGTGCTGTTCTTTTGGAGAGGGCTGACACAGTGGGTAATTACAGCCCTGCTAACCAGGGGCATGTAATTAAATGTAACTCTGAGGCATGTAATTAAATTTCTCGTAACTTCCTATAAGAATAGTGTCTTTCTGATCAGGTTTCAGGACACTTTCACGCATGCTTGTCCTGAGATTGCAAATTATATTTGCTTTGTTTCATTTGAACCCAACTTAAGAAACCAAAAAGCAAAGGATCTTGGCTAATTGTCATATAGCACAAATGCTATCTAAATAATATAGTTTGTATTAAAATTTCCAACCTAAAAACCTGCTTTAATACACTTACTACAGATGACTAAAACGTTAATTCCGAGTTTAAAAGGATCTATTTTCTACAGGTGAGTTGATTTAGTGCCGAATCACTTAAAGTATGATTTCTGCAAATAAGTCCAATCAAACTTAATTTCTCACTAGAAGTCACTTTCTGCAGGTGAGTCGATTCAGAGTCAAATCACTTTTTCACTAGAGTTGACTACCTGCAGATGAGTTGATTCAGAGTCGAATCACTTTTTCACTCGCGTTTACTAGTGATTTAGAGTCAAATCACTTTTCCACTAGAGTTCACTTCCTGCAGGTGAGTTGAAACAGAAAGTTTGGGTTGTTTGTTTGTGCTCCATGTCTGTAATGGTCTGCAGGTTAAAATCGATCCTGATGGCTTTACTTTGTCCCTCTCTGTATCAATGCTCTCAATCGATTCTTTCTTTCTTCCAGCAGCATCCGATTAAACTCTCTGTGCCCTCTGTATTTCCATGGTTACTCTTTGCCGTGACTGGAGAAAAGTCAGGTTCAGGATAGAAAGCTTTTTAAAAGGCATTGCTGTTTTTCTTATTTAACACCTCTAGAACATTGGGACAGGTCGAGGAAGAGAGAGAGAGAGAGAGAGAGAGAGAGAGATGCAGGGAAGGGGCAGAAAGCCTGACAAATATTAGCTTGATTCCATTTTTGTGTAAAGACTTTGAGCAAAGTGGGTTTTTTTTTTCTCTTTCTCACTTTACTTTTTTCCTTTTTTACCCCTGGCTCCCCCCTCTGACTTTCTCTCCTTGTCTCCCCCTTTTCATCTTTGTCTGTCTCTCTCTCTGTCTTTCTCTCTCTATCTCTCTCTTTCTCTCTCTATCTCTGTCTTTCTCTCTCTCTCTCTCTGTCTCTCTCTCTCTCTCTCTCTCTCTCTCTCTCTCTCTCTCTCTCTCTCTCTCTCTCTCTCTCTCTCTGTGTGCATGTGACTCTGATTAACTGTCCTAAAGGACTGCGGGGTCTGATAAACCTAAAATTACATTCCTTTTCCATCCCTTTCATTCACAGCGTTTTCCCCCATCTCTCTCTCTCTCTCGCATTCTCTTTCTCTCTCACTCTCTCTCTCTCGCACTCTCTTTCTCTCGCACTCTCTCTCTCTCTCTCTCTCTCTCTCACTCTCACTACTCTCACACACACACAAACACCTCGATTCTGCCTCTTGCCCTAGCAATTTTATTGGGTACAATCAGGCTCTGCTCTGACAGAAGGGACTGACAGCTGACGAGAGTTAGACAGAGATACAGACACACATGGCGATTGTGGCTCTGTAGCTTGTAAAACACACAGCGGTTCCGCGTCCGTGTGACGCTAACTCCCGATGCCCCATCTCGCCACTCGGCCCATCTCCATGGCAACTGTAAGCACCGACATCTGTTGCCTAGGAAGCAAAGCCTGATCTGCCTTGAGCTGCGTTCATGACATCGCTGAAGCTGAAGGGTGTATGAGACAGACGTGTGTGTGTGTGTGTGTGTGTTAGATGAAAAACAGTGTCAGTAAAAATGGTGCAATACTTGACCTAATAACTTTCCCCAAATCTGCTGTAAATAATATTTATATTTGGTGTGTGTATACACTTGCGCATCACACACACCATACAGAAACACGTTGTTCAGAATATTTTACAATGTTGCTATAGATATAGCAGTCTGTGTGAAAACTCCTTTAGGTGGATGTCCTGTGTGCGCTCGCTTCATAACACAGGTGTGTGTGTGTGTGTGTGTGTGTGTTCAGGAACGTGAGCTCGGACGGAGCGGAGGCACGCAGGAGGCTGCGGGAGTGCGATGGCCTGGTGGACGCTCTGCTCCATGCTCTACTCTCTGCCGTGGGGAAGAAGGACATGGACAATAAGGTGAGACTTGACCTGCGTTACAGGATCTGGAAGACATTTTGAAAACGTTTTCCACTCGTCTATCTTTTTTGTTTTTGTTTTTTTAGTCAGTGGAGAACTGCGTGTGCATTATGAGGAACCTTTCTTACCACGTTCACAAAGAAGTCCCGGGAGCCGAGAAGTACCAGGACCCGTCCTCCCTCCAGGCTCCGGGTTCCGCCGGGACTCACAGGAAGAAGAAGGACGATGCTGGCTGTTTCGGAGGCAAAAAGGCGAAAGGTTCGTCTATGAGAGTGATAACTACCTGAAATAATGTTAACCTTAAAAAAAGTGTGTGTGTGTGTGTGCTATGTGAAAAAAAGCCAGTGGTTGGTGACTAGTATGTGTTCGAGCTGACTCAGTTGTGTGTGTAAACAGTGTAGAAGGAGCCAGTCCACTCTGGTGGGCGTTTGGTGTCATGTGCCAGTAGAATCCCACTTTTTTTCCCTCTTTTTATTCATAATGAATTGTCATCAATCAGCATTTCAGAATGGTGGAAAGCGAATGGAATTTGGTTTCTCAGAGAGAGAGGGGGAAACGGGACACGTGGAGATCTGTGTATATGTGTGTGTGTCAGTAGTCTCGCTGAAAATAGAAAATAAAGCACAAGTAAAGTTCAGTCCTATGATTTCGCCATTGAATTCCGACAGAAGATTACCGTACATTCTGTGCCACTGGGCAACATTATCCAATCACAGTGACTTAAGCATTACAAACTCCGCCCACAACGTAACAACTTTCTCAGCAAACTCTTTTGTTTCTCAGTTACTAACAAAAATCACAGCAAGAAAGAGTGAAAAGCGTTTCCCTGAAGATCCTCACCAAAGCGGAGCTAAACTTTTTCTTACACCGTACAAGTATGTCGCGCTGCGGCAATTGACACTTAATTCTGCAATTCTATTGCAACAAACACCTACAAAAGCTGCAGTAAAGTCATTCTAACCTGTAACAATCACAACAAGATTTGCAAAATAAAGATTTCGTTTTCATTTATTTAGTCATTTTGCCGATTAACGTCATACTGGTTAGCACAGTAAGTATTAAGCAACAAAATACAGCTTCGCGCACACACACACACACACACACGTTTATATCATGCTCTATTCTTTTCTTTCTCTTTACCTGCGTGGCTCCACCTGCACCGGCTAACCTTAGAGGAATGGTTTAATCAAGGTGAGTTTCGGTCTGTGTCTGTCTCTCCGTCCGTCTGTCTCTGTGTCCTGCATCTGTCCCACATGGCCGTCTAACAGCCCAGTCTTCTAATCATGTCATATCCTGTGCGTAGATGTGCGTGTGTGTGTGTGTGGTGCTCTTCGTTGTTTATTAGCCTGTTTTCCTGTAGATATATTTCTGTCTCATGCATTATTGATAGGAATTTCAACTCTGAAGAGCTTCAGCTGTTAGTGTGTGTTTGTACAAATTTAAGGAAGTTGTCCTCTTACACTCTTTCTCTCTCTCTCTCTCTCTCTCTGTCTCTGTCTCGCTCTCTTTTCAGGGAGAAGAACCGGAGACACCAATAAAAACTATGAGACTATGGACCTCCCCAAGCGCACAGAGCCCACTAAAGGTACACATAGGAACACCGCTCCAACACTTCCCACATATCGCGCTCTCGTTTTTAGTCTTGATTCCTCAGAAGGACAAATCTTTCCCGCGTTTCAGCAAATGAGAAGTTCTTAATGAGGTTTAGTATAAGCATGTTTACCTTTACATTTACACACCAGCTTGCTATTACAGAGTGCTTTAAAAATATAAACATTATTGTCATCTGTTTGTTATAAGAGTTGTAGCTAAAAGGTGGAATGTTCCGGAAGCAGCCATCTTGGATTTTACCTAGTTAAATGACTACACCCCCTTCTTTCATTCAGTCTTAATGACATTAGGAATTTGTTTGGTGTCTAGACCCTATCAGATTTGTTATTTTCATTGTGTTATTGTCTGTGTGTGTCAAGTTGATCAGTCATTCTTGCTCCTGATTGGTCAGATAGTCTTGCTTGAACTGCGAATTGGAATTGCACTCCTGGGGTGAAATATAAAGCAGTGTTGTGAAAGCTTGAGGTACTCCTACGTCTACATGGCTTTGGTTTTCCACTGATGCTGCCACGTGATTTTATTGGACTGCTGATCCAAAGATCGTGGTTCAATTCCCAGCAAATACCACCAAGCTGCCACTGCTGGGCCCATAAGCCCCAAAGCCCTTAACCCCAACTGCTCAGTTGGGCAAAAAAGAGGGATAAAAGTCACTCTGGATTAGGGAGGCTTCCAAATGCCAAAAATGTACATTTAGATACTTTGCCAAAAATGAGCTTTGTTATGCTGGAAGTCATTTGATTAGCCAGATGTTCAAAGATTAGAAGACTATTGGCCCCACTTCAACACAGAAGTGAAATAGTGACCAAAATGTCCCTGCCTGTGAGTGTATGTGAGGACACGAGGGAGATATTTTTTTAATTCCCCCAGCCCACGTAGACATTAGCATCAGCTCCCATTTTTATTCCTGAGAAAATCAAGACCTATCGAGCCGCAGTCTGGAGGCCGTCGCCAATGTTTGCCAATTCCCAGCTGAATCCCGTCACCCCTCATCACCTTTCGGTGGTATTCATGGAGGCCAGGACGTGTTTGAAAAGCACAAAGTGTAAAAAAAAACTACAGTGCTCCCTTTTACATTATTCATCACCCCAAGCAGAGAGAGAGAAAATGATCAGAAGAAGGCAAGGCGGAAGAGATGAAATTAAGGGATCAGCAGGAAGCGGAAATTAACCGTGAGAGTGCGACAGCCAGAAGCATGTTGTTGCCGTTAACTAAAAAAGATCTACTGGTATTCCTCCTCTTTTGTCACTGTCTCACTCTGCCTTACAAGCAAGGTTTTTTCTCGATTACATTTTTTAGCGATGACATTGATGTTGTGTTCAGGAATTCCACAGTACACTTGATTATTGTGAGTTTGAGAGATTGTTTGGCACTGGGTAACACAACCCAGCTATAAAACTTATTGATGTTATTATGAGGAAGAGGAAGCTGTACACTAAGAGACATGTAATAGTTCAAAGCCAGGCTATTTCTTTGGCAAACAATCCCTTGCCTCCTTTTCTGGGATACTCTGGTGCACATGTAGTGGTGATGCAATGTTTATTTTTTATCTAACTAACATGTCCCTTAACATTGTCTGGTGTGCACAGCCCGGCTCTGGAGGTAGGCTTGGGATGTGTTCTTTACACAATGTTCAGACTAACTGCTAGGTCAGAGGTACACCTGCTTCACTATAGCTGACAGGTACGTAGGCCACACCTCCTTTACTGTGACTGACAGGTACAGAGGCCACTCCACCTTTATTATGCCTGAGAAGTACACAGGCCACACCTTCTTCACTATAACCGGTAGCCTTTCATGACATTCCTCTTTAGTTCAGCTGTAATATTTTGGGTTCCCATCCTAATTCAACACAGCTTCATGAACATCTGTAGCCCTGCACCCCGGGGGAGACATCTGGCTGTGTCTGAAAGTGGTTTAATAGGAGACCCTGTTGTATTTACAGTTACAGCATTTGGCAGACGCCCTTATCCAGAGCGACTTTTATACAACTGAGCAATTGGGGGTTAAGGGCCTTGCTCAGGGGCCCAGTGGCATCTTGGTGGTGCTGGGAATCGAACCCTGATCTTCCAATTAACAGTCCAACACCTTAACCTCTAAACTACCACTTCCCTCGTGTCTTTAGGTCTTTGTCCTGTGTATAAACACGCAACTGAGCAGAAGGAAATGATTTACTGCTTGAGCATTTATCTGGGCCGTTTCTCACTAAAGCAGCAACATACAACTACCTCAGCCTCCATGTCCCCCTGTCTCCTTACAGCCGTGTGACACCTGCATGTCATCATTCTTCTTACTCAAAATTCCTTCAGCTCACATCAGCTCCATCCTCAAAGGGCGTTTCTATTGTCTGAACTTAAACTTCAGTGGAGGATTGATACTGTCTCTCTTTATCTCTCTCTCGCTCTCTCTTCCCCCCTGTCTCTCCTGCTGTCTTTCCCTCTGTCTCTCTCGCTGTCTTTCTTAGTCTCTCTCTATCTGTCTCTCTCTCTGTCTCTTTCTGTCTCTCCCTCTTTACTTTGTCTTTCACTCTGTCTCTCAATCTGTATCACAATCTGTCTCTCTTCCTTTCCTTTCTCTTTCTGCCTATCTGTCTCATTCCTTCTGTCTCTCAATCTCTCTCTCTCGCGCGCTCTCTCTCTATGGCAAACATCGCATCCTCAGTAGAAATGCCACACAAGCTCTATATTTTTCTTCTTGTGTCTTTACACTTTTTACTTTTCTTTCTTGCTTTCTGTCTTGCTCTCCTTATTTGTAGTTTGTTTTTTTCTTTCCTCTGATCTTTATTTTATTTGTTCTTTCTACATCTCCATTTTTTCCCCTTTTTTTTCCTGACTCATCCATCATGTAGACAGCGCTATTGCCTTCCATCTCTCTCTCTCTCTCTCTCTTCAGTGTGTGTGTTTTAACTCTTCATTGTTATTTCTCTCTCTCTCTGGTGTAAGAATCCTCTCTCCGGCCCCATGTTGTTGCTGAGCCCCATCACGCCCTGCTGCTCTGCTTTTTCACATTTCAGCACTGCAGCGTGAAGATAAACAGCTTTAGTGAAATACCACATACCCAAGCACACATTTCTAAAAATCTGCTGAGGTTGGCGTTGTCCCCTGGTCACACACGCACCCATTGCTGTTCCCTGATTGGTTAAAAAAGGTCAGCGTGGACCTGATGAAATCTGACCCGGGATTAGACCTCAGAGACGTGTGTGTGTGTGACTGGAAAGCACCCAAAAATCGATGCTTATCTATGCTAATGCTTATGCACGGAGGTTGCCAGATCTTTCCAGGAGCAAGAATTGTGGATATCTCTTCCTGATTTCAATTTCTCCATATCAGGATTGGATTAAAAATACTGGTATCCACGAGCAGCTGGTTTAAAGCCCACAGACACACACACAGCTGATTTTGGTGGCATTTGCTGGTGTGTGTGTGTGTGTGTTTGTGATTAAGTCTAAATTTCCCCAGCGGGTGCCAGCTGCTGCCGTACTCCCCCCGTTGTTATGGCAGGCTGTAACACAAGGCTGGCAGCGTCATCCTGCTGTGCCTCGCTTGCCAATCATTATCATTCACTCATACACATACCACACACACACACACACACACACACACACACTCACTACCCACAGTGCCAGGAGAACAAATAGTTTCAGTACAAACGGTCATCAAGCGCTATGCAGTGTGCCGTATCTTCAAAAAGCAGAAAAAAGAGCAGCTCAGATGAGAGGCGGGAAATTACTGAGGCGGATTGGACTTCTGTTCAGGCGGAGGAACAGAAACACATCCTTCTTGTTAACGTCATGCCCACTTCTTCTGCAACTAGAGAAAGTGTTGGCTCTGTAATACAAAACGGGTCTGTGCGTGTGTTAAAGCCACAGCACGTTAAACGGCAGGTGTGACGTACGACACTTGTCATTAATCATATTATAATAGTGGAGAAATTCATGGCCTTTCCTTTTTCCCTCCCTCTCTCTCGCTCTCTCTCTCTCTCTTTCGTTCTCTCACTCTCTTATGCTCTCTCTTTATCTATTTCTCGATCGCATTCTCTCTCTTTCTCTCTCTCTCTCTCTCTGCATCTCTCTTATGCTCTCTCTTTATCTCTTTCTCCCTCCTACCCTCTCTCAAACTCTTTCTCTTTATCACTATCTCTCTCTTTCTCTCTTGCTCTCACTCTCTCTCGCTTGCTCTCTCTTTAGAGCAACACTACTTTAATGAGAGCAGGTGCGCCACATTGACACACATATACACACGTGGCTGAATGTTGAACAGTAGCTCACAGTTATGAAATTTTATATATATATATATCTGACGTGATTATTGTGTTGTGTATTAATTATTAATCAGTGTTTGAAGACCCTGGTTGTAGGTACAACCGGAAGATGTTAGGTTCAACGGTTTAAGCTGTTTAGCTAGCCTTTTTCTGGGGGATTTTTTTTTTGTTATACTGACCCTCCAGTCAGGGTTGTTGAAAACACCAAAGTAACAGAGAAAGACAGAGAACAAAACAAAGAGAAAGCAGGGATTTGGAGAAAAATAGTGCCTCCTAATCAAAAGTGGTGCATGTCTCGGTTCAGCAGACGGTTCGGAGACGGCATGTTCTTGTAAGATCGCTGAACAAGGACGTCTCTGTGTTTGGTTTTCTGTACCGCGATGGGGCTGTCAGATTTGTCAGAACCTCGCACCTTCTTACTTGGAGCGCGTTCCTGCCGGTCGAGGCAGAACGCCAATCTCACCCACACAAACCTCTGTCTCTCTTTCATTCTGCAGCTCTTTTAGTGTCTGCATGCAAAATGTCTCAGAGACGGATTTTTTTTTGTTTGTTTTTTTTTTTTTTAAGCATTTTTTAGGTTTTCTACCCCAATTCACAGCCTGCTGTTCCTCTTTTATTCATATTTTTATCTGTCTCTTTTTTTTTTTTATCAGCGATCCGTAGTGTGATGGTCTGCTCAGACAGGGAAGGGGCGGCCCTTAGAGCCCACTCATGCTGCGTCCGTCAGTCGCCCTATTCAGAGTGGATAAAAGAGCTTTACACACCTCTCTTCTTCTCTTCGCCGTGGGCTTTTTTTTTTTTTTTTTTTTTTTTTTTTTTTTTTTTTTGTTTTTTTTTTTTTTTTTTTTTTTTTTTTTTTTTTTTTTTTTTTTTTTTTTTTTTTTTTTTTTATATTCGCATAGAGGGATTTGTCAGCATGACTGGCCAAAGGTTGCCTGGGTGATGATGGCTGCTGAATTTCCTGCGGGTTGGCGAATGTTAGTCATTCTTTTACTTACTCCTTCATTCACATTTATGCACATTCACACACTTGTACTCTCTGATTTCCAGCCTAGACTGTTTCTCTGCTGTTGAAAGATAAGCTCAAGTTCATCTAAGTGCAGATGTTTACACACACTCGCACCTTCTTCCAAGACTGCAGGTTTAAATCTTTTTTGCTCGGGAGACCAGGTAGGAGGGGCTTTAACCCTCCCAGTTAATCATAGCACCAGTAACTGACCAATCAGAGCTGTCTGTGAGCTTGTAAATGTAGAAGGATGCTTTTTCTTCCTTTTTCTTCACAGCACGGCATGAGCTCTGAGTTAGAAAGGTCTTACTGGCCGTCACTTAACCTTCAATTGCATAAAAAGTTTTTCGTAACACCTGTACCGCAGATGGGACTCGCCGCACACGAACATAACTTAGCTTAAACCGATTACGCCGAAATCCATTAACTCCACCAGCATGATTTCAATTACAAGCAGCTTAAAAGCTCTTGGCCTCCGGCGCGGAGGGAACAGCTGCAGCCAATCGGAGGTCAGTTCCAATTAGCCACTGATAAAGATTCGGAAGATAAGGATTATGGAGAAGTGGCACTAGGTGAGTGTAGATGGAAAGATAAGAAGGACAGAGAGGAGAAGGAGCGCGAGAAAGTTTATTCATACTTAATATGGAAAAACAAAACAATGAACACTCTACTATCCCATGAGCCCGCAGGAGAAATGACTTGAACTATTCCAAAATCGCCGAAAGTGGTGATGCAGCACTTTACAAGGATATAACAAAGCATTAAAATACTTTAGGAAACATTGTGCTTGTTTATCTACATCCAAGTTAAACATTATTCAACTTTAGAGGCTGTGATTTAAAATGTCACGTGACTATATCAATATGGTGATGTCGTATGTTTGAATTTTATTAGTAATACATACATATCTACTTAAGTAGTATGTGATTTCAGCCCCTGACATTGTTGCATGCTGTCCAGCTGTTAGCAGCTGTTCTTACAAAGCACTGCCAGGCTGGAACCGGTGATGTTGATTCCTGTAAATGTGCCAAAAGCACTTCCTGGAAATAGCTTAATCAGACAGGGGAAAAAACAAAGGTGCTTTTGTTACCATGTCTATAGTTTCAAGTTCCTCTTACTGCTGCCAGTCTCTCGCTGTCCTACTGACACTTACAAACAAAAGCAGCATGCTCGTTTCGGGACTTCCTGGCACAGGGAGCTTTGACGTCTTTAACACACACACACACACAAGAAGCTTTTAGGACAGACACGGAACTTCTTTCCTTCTGCAGACAAGAACTCGTCCTCCTGCTGGGGTATGTTTAGAGGGATAAATGAGCAGCGTGTGTCTTTTATCTTATTTAAACTAATCAACATGCTTCTCATTTCATAACAGGTTTCAGTTAGTTTGTGTAAGTGGGAGAGGGAGAGAAAGAGAAGATGATGAAGAATTGTTCTTGTTGCCTTCTCTCCATTAATAATCATTCCACTTGCTGTCAGAACCCAACACCTCGACCGATAAATATGACGCCTGGACCATTGAGTCTAATGGTTCATTGATGAGCCGCTCTGGGATCGGCTTCCCTTCATCTTTCATCTTCAATTCACCTTTTTCAATTCACCTCCCTCATCCTGCGCTACTGCATATATCCTCATATGCATCAGCCTAAAGCAGGCTTAGATACACTGCAGAGCTGGAGCATATCAAAGCGCAACGAACATATCTCTCTACAAAATTCTGGATGGATAGATAAAACAGCTCTGGAATGATAGATAAGACAGACAGACAGACAGACAGACAGACAGACAGGGGGTTGATAAAAAAGAAGGTTGGCGCCATGGTATGGTGTGTTGGGGTACCGGCACCCACATGCACGGGTTGTTGCGTTCTGGCGACCAGGGTTCGATTCCCAGCTCTGGTCTTTTCCGGTCCCACCTCTCTCTCTATCTCTAGAGAAGAGAGATCTCTATCTTCCTCATTTCATCCCTCTGTTCTGTCAATGAAGGCAAAAAATGGCAAAAATATCTTTTAGAAAAAAGACGCTAGAATAGATTAAAATGGATTAAAAATGGATGAATAAAACAGAGCTGGTTAAATGAATAATTGACTGGAAGATGGATGGTGGATGGAAAAAGATAGTTAGATAATGTAATAAACAGATGGATGGATGTATGGATAAATGAAAAGATGGAAAAATGGATTGCCGAACATGGCAGAGCTAGAATGCATGAATTAAAATTTGATTGATGAATGGAGAGATGAATCGAACAAACTGATGGATCGATGGATGGATGGATTAAACAGATACTAAGATGATAATAATTATGAATAAAGATGGATGGATGGATGGATAGATGGATGGATGAACGGACAGATTAAAAAGATACAAAAATGGATGGGTAATATAGATAGATGAATGAATGAATGGACGGAGGGATTAAAACGATATAAAGATGGATAATAAACTGATTGGTGGATGATGTAATAAAGAGATATTTAGATGGATAATAAATATCAATAGATAATATAGATGGATGGATGGCTGGATGGATGGTTGGATAGATATATGGATGGATGGATTAAAAAGATTAGATGAATAAAAAACTAAATGCATTAGTGGATAAACAGGACAGATCTAGAGAAGATAAATTAAAAAAATACAAATAGATGGATAGAAGGATGAATGGACAGAGCTGTATAGATGGATGGATTTAGGTGGATGTGTGGACAGGTTCAGATGAATAGATGGATGGGATGATAGATAATGGAGGGAAAATATGTTGCTTGATAAGACTGAAGTGTTTTTCTTTCCTCAGTTTCCTGGCACTCTGGATTCCTCGTTCCATTTATTAGTTGAGTCCCACGCTGTGTGTGCGTGTGTGTGTGCGTGTGTGCAGCAGGGCTCGTGTCTGATCCACACTGTAGAAGATAGAATGCGTGTGTTAGGAGTAGATGCAGAGCAGACCCGGGCGAGCGAGTAATGTGTGTGCGTGTGTGTGTGTGTGTGTATACGGCAGAGTACTAGGTGTAGTGGGGACACAAGGTCACGTTACAGCACTTGCCAATTATTCATAACGACCCACTGTTTCCTTTTAACAACACCAGAGGCTACCAGACGAAGCAGAGTTGAATCAATCACACAGCTTACTGCTCCTGCATGTACACACCAACACACACACATACACACACACACACACTGGCCTGCAGTCTACCATTGTTAGAAAACATTATGAGGCGATTAAGAACGATTAAACATTACTTTCATTATAACACACATGCTTTGAGCTTTCAAAAATTGTGTGTGTGTGGAGGATGATTAGCTTACAGAAGCTAATGACTGTGTACAACTTTAAGGAAAACCCTTTCAGACAATATTACACACACACACACATACCCACACCTGCTACAACATTCTCCTCACGTCCAGAGAGCTGGATAGAAAGCTTCCACGCATCACTCACATGCCACTGTGATGCGATTTCACCTGGTTACTGCGACCTAGCCGCTGCATGTGTCACTGAACGACAGGTCAGACTAAATGTATGTGCGTCTGCCCTTATCTGTGTGTGTGTGTATAGGGTGAGAGAGAGACAGTGTAAATAGATCCTCCTCAGAGACTGACCGAGCGGTGTGTGTTACTTTGTGAGTCGTGACTGATCGATATGCGCGCTCCTGCAGCGTATGAAATCTAATCCTTCTAATAAATGCACTGGCTGTGCCGGAACGTTAAATCAACATGTGACCAGGAATATGTGACCGGGTTCGGTGTCGTGCCTGAGGTCTCAATTAGGTGTTTTAATGGATGGATAGATGGATGGATAAATAAATAGATGAATAAATGATGGAAAAATAGATGGGCAGATGATGGATAAATAGATGGATAGATGATGAATAAATAAATGACGGATGAATAGATGATGGATAAAAAGATGTGCGGATGATGGATAAATAAATGGATAGGTGATAAATAAATAGATGAATAGATGACGGATAAATGGATGATGGATTCTAGATGATGGATAAATAGATGGGTGGATGATGGATGAATAGATGGATGGAGGATGGATGAATAGATAAATAGATGATAGATAAGGATAATGGGATAATGATAAAATAGGGATGATGCAGATAGGATAAATAGATGATGGATGCTGGATAAATAGATGGATAGATGATGGATAAATAGATGAGTAGATAATGGATAGATGATGGATAAATAGATAAATAGATGATGGATGCTGGATAAATAGATGGATAGATGATGGATAAATAGATAAATAGATGAGTAGATAATGGATAGATGATGGATAAATAGATAAATAGATGATGGATAAATAGATGGATAAATAGATGGATAGATGGATATGATGGATAAAAGATAAACTGATAAATAGGATAGATGATGGCTAAATAGATAAAGAGATAAATAGATGAGTAATATAGATATGATATAGAGATGATGGATTGGATAAATAGATAAATAGATGATGGATGCTAATAGGATATAATAGATAGATGGATAGATGATGGATAAATAGATGAATAGATGATGGATAAATAGATGGATAGATGATGGATAAATAGATGGATAGATGATGGATAAATAGATGAATAGATGATAGATAATTAGATGATAAATAAATAGATGGATAGATGATGGATAAATAGATGGGTAGATGATGGATAAATAGATGGGTATCTGCAGAAGAAATAAGTGACAGATAAATCGATAAATAGATGATTGATAAATAGATGGATAGATGAATAGATGATGGATAAATAGATGGGAAGATGATTGATAAATAGATGGATAGATGATGAAAAGCTGATGGATAAATAGATGGGTAGATGATTGATAAATAGATGGGTAGATGATTGATAAATAGATGGGGAGATGATATTGATGGGATAGATGGATATGATTGATAAATAGATGGATATATGATGGATAGATGATGGATAAATAGATGGATAGATGATGGATAAATAGATGGGTAGATGATTGATAAATAGATGGATATATGATGGATAGATGATGGATAAATAGATGGATAGATGATGGATAAATAGATGAATAGCTGATGGATAGATGATGAATAAATAGATTAGCGATGGATAAATGAATGACAGGATAAAGTGTTTCAGAGATGGATGAATGTATATACTGGCTTGGATGTGTAAACAGAGTTAGATGGACAGACAGGAGAAGAGATAAATGGACAGTCTGATAGAAATATTGATGCTTTGTTTCTCTCTATCCCCCTCTTTCTTTTGCTATCTTTTTTTTCTCTCTTCACCGCATTTGTATTGTTCCATCTCTCTCTCTCTATCTTTCTTTCTCCCCATGTTTTTCTTTCTCTGCCCCCCCATCTCTCTATCTGCCTCTCTTCCTCTTTTCTCTTTCTCTGCTTTAGTCAGAGTGTAATGTCTTATGTGTTAGTATTGAGAGTAACTTTACCTTTACATTTACAGTATTTGGCAGACGTCCCCAAGGGCCCAACAATGGCAACTTGGTGATGCTGGAAATCGAACCCACATTCTTCTGGTTAGCAGTCCAACACCTTGACCACTGCGCCACCATTTCCCCCAGAATAACAAGTGTGTGTGTGTGTGTTTTCTCTCCTGTAGGGTTCGAGTTGCTCTACCAGCCAGAGGTGGTGCGTCTCTATCTGTCTCTGTTGACTGAGAGCCAGAACTACAACACCTTGGAGGCAGCGGCGGGGGCATTACAGAACCTCAGCGCTGGACAATGGACAGTCAGTACATACACACACACACACACACATAATTGAACACATTGACTTTATTTATACTATACTATGCCGTCAGTGTGTGTTGATCCATTCAATGTTTTAAAGCTTGCTATCTCCTCCCAGTGGTCACTGTTTGTTACTGCTGCATGTTATGCTCTCTCTTTCCTACACACACACACACACACACAATGAGCCTGCTAAAAGGCTTTACAGCTCATTGGGGATGTTGTGTAAATCAATATCATCCGATCCGGAGCTCAGGTTTTGGTCTGAGCGGAGAGTCACATGTTCTCAGGTTTCAAAAAAGGTTTCAAAATCTTCCTCTTGGCAGTGGTCCAGCTACATTCGGGCGACGGTGCGTAAGGAGAAAGGTCTGCCTATCCTGGTGGAGCTGCTGCGCTCTGACACAGACAAAGTGGTGCGCGCCATCGCCATCGCCCTGCGCAACCTCTCCATCGACCGACGCAACAAAGACCTGATAGGTGAGAGCCTATAACATCATTACATCAAGAAACTGCACGCTCACAGGAATGTTACCACCGACTCGGGTTCTATCCAAAGGGGGATGTGGCACAGCTCTCGCACCGTGCATTCAAGAAGATGCCTCACCATTTGAAGCATGTTAAACATTAATATGTTACTATGTATGTGTTTCTATGGCGTGTGTTGTGATGTGTGTCTGTATGTTAGGTCTGAGTATCGACAAGGGTCTCATGATACAATATTGCAATACAATACATCCTGGAATGCAGTAAAAAAACAACTAGAGGAGCGGAGGAGAAAGTCACACTGAGGGTTTTAATTAAATATTAACATAAAAGTAAATTAGTTTTAAAGCGTGATTTAAATATGTATCAATACTAAAGGAATATGCTGTTGTGTGTGTCGTTGTGTGTGTGTGTGTGTGTGTGTGTATTATACTGTGTGTGTGGGGGTCTGTGGTTTGTAATATACCATGTGTGTGTGTTGTAGGGAGCTATGCGATGAGGGACCTGGTCAGTAACCTCCCGAGCGGTCAGCAGCGTCCAGCCAAGAACCTGGAGGAGGACACGGTGGTGGCGGTGCTCAACACTATCCACGAGATCGTAACGGACAGCTCGGAGAACGCTCGCTCGCTCATCATGGCTCAGGCCATCGAGAAACTGGTGGCCATCCACAGGACCAGGTGGACAACTCGTTTTTTTTTTTTTTTTATCCATGTGTTTTTAATTAAATGGAATTAGACTCAGGACCGGGTTGCCAGATTGAGACTGTTTTTTGGAAGCCTGTAATTCTTAACCCAATGTTGTGTTTTTTCCCCACAGCCAGTCAGCCAGAGAGACCAAGGCTGCCTCTCACATCCTGCAAACAGTGTGGAGCTATAAAGAGCTAAGGAACACGCTGACCAAGGACGGCTGGAACAAAACTCATTTTCAGGTGTGATTACTGCAAGTGTCTCCATTTCTGTCCGTCTTTTTTCTTTCATTTTGCTGCTTTCGCGCGCTGTTTCTCTGCTTTTAATCCACGCTTACGTCAGTCAGGAGTACTCTTTAGCTTTCAGCGAGATTTAACTCTGCGCTGCGATAACATGAAGAACTCCATCTGAGAAAGCGGCCAGTCGTGTGACTTTGGGAATGATGTTATGAGTGTTATTCTAAAGCTACGTTTCCTCTCTTAGCCCACAGCAACCGCGGCACCGAAAGGCTCAAAAAATGGAAAGTCTGGATACGATGACTCCACCCTCCCCCTGATGGAGAAGAACCAGGGTAGGTTCCACTCTATTACTATTTTTAATCTTTATAAGTAAAAAATCAAAAGCTGATCATAATGCATAGAAACACTGTTTATACAGTAAGTATTACTCAAATTGCATTTTGTTGAGGAATTTATAGGTTCATCATAATTGTTTTAGCTACCAATGAAAAGGTTTTGGATTGTTGATCAGAGGATCTGAGTTCAAGCCTCAGCCTTTGAGCATGGCCTTTAACTCTCTCTGATGCCGGGGCAACATATTATGGCTGACCCTGCACGCTGATCCTTCCTGGGCTGGGATATGCAAAGAAAATAAGTTCAGAATATAGACCTACTTAATGACTTACTTTTCCCACTGTGACTCGTTCCAGTGCCAAAGATGGAACCCAATTAGGAAGCAGGCTGACTGGTGCCCAAATGCTGAGATTAACGCTGTCTTCACCTTCGGGTCAACAAGTTGGAAAATAGCATGAAAAATGTGCAGGTGAGGAGATAATGTGGAAATGGCAACCGCAGAGTTATAACCCGTTTGCTGACAAAATGGTTTAAAAAATTATTACAGTGATCAAAAAAGACGTTTTGCTTGATCTAATGATCAATCAAAGATCTCAGCATGTCCAGATTAGTATTTCAGATTCTGTATAAATGGCCAGCTTGGCGATTTCATTAGCTCGCTTGCTAGTCTGAGCAGATTTACCTGGATAGCTAGAACAGGATGATTTGATTTACTAGCTACATACACTTTCCCGCCATCTCAGCATCTCGGTAGGTTTGTTTACCGTTACCTTGTATTGAGTGAATCTGTGCAGGTGAGTATTATGTGAGTTCCCCCACCTTCCACTTCCCACTTACATCATTCTAATGGAATAATGACTCGTTTTGAGCGGCTCGCGCTTGCACTGGCAGGAAGCAGAACTCGCTAAGTCATCAACATGTGACCAGAAGCTTGCTATGTCTTATCATTCTCTCATTTTTTTTTTTTAAATCCCTGTATTATTTTCCAATTTCTGTCGGCATATAAGTTAAATTTCATGGTTGCCATTCCCACGTTGTGTCCTCATATAAACTAGCTTTGTGCTACTTTGTAGTTATTCTTGGATTTTCCCGGTGAAGCTGATGGTGAGGAGAGCGTTGGTCTGTTTAATTCCCCTTCACTAATAAACTGTTGGATTTAATTCTTTTTGTTTAGTAAAGTTGTTACTTTTATGGTTACGTTGTTGAAGTTCATGGAAGCTCTACATGTGATAAAGAGATGAAAGAAAAACAGCATTTGAATGCTTTTCAGGCGACAGAGGCTGCGGCACGGGTACTATGATACCTATGGATGAACTGGGTCCAGGTAAGACAGCGTTTGCATGCTGTCCCGTCCCCCCCAAAAAAACAAACACCAAATTCATAACCACGTTACGTTTCCCATTTCATCCATTTATATCTGAAATCGGAATGATCACAATCCTTCTAAACCATTTCACTAATCGAATCCAAATCTTTTTCTTTTTTTTTTTTCTAACACAAATCCCGACATTTTTAAAGATTCCAATTCTGTCTGTGAAATTCTTTTTTAAAATGAGGGTTGTGCATTATCAGAAGCAATAGAAAGAACCTGCTGATGAAGATTCAGCATCAAGCCTCGTTATCCAGTCCCTTCAGGATTTTTTCATGATTGTCGCAGGTTTTCTGGAAAAAAAAATTGTATTGCATGCTTTAGTTTTTAACCGTTTTTGTTGCAATAAAATTGCCTCAGCATGTGACTCTTCAAAAGAAAAACTAGGAAGTGCGATCAATGACGTAATGGTCACATTGTAGGCAAGGTCTGACAATTTACCACAAAAATCTCTATAGTGATTGGTTAAAATTAGGGATGCACTGATATCGGTATTGGGCCCGCTGCTGATCTCATGTACTTGTACAATGACAATGACGTCCAATATCCCTTGTGACGTCATTGAATAAACTTTAATTGCACCAAAACTTCGGCAACAAAATGTAAGACTCAGGAGTGTAAAAATATTTTTAAAAGAATAATGACAATCCACGAAAGGCAGACATCAAACTTTGTTCTGCAAAAATAAGAACTTAAATAATATAAGTATACTGATATAAGAACAATATAAAAAATCTGATAAAACATCTGAGCACAGAGAATTTGCGGATAGCAGTAACGTTATTACTCGGCAACCGACCCTGCAGCCAGCTTTTGCAAGACTAGGGGAAAATGGCAAGAGAATAATCCGAGAGCTATACAAATAATCCCACAATCCAGACAAAGTGCAGGTATTAGTATCAGCAAGTACCAGGTACAAGGTATCAGTACTTGTGCTTTGTCTTTTAAAAATACTATCAGTACATCCTTAGTTAACATTGTACGTTCGATTTAACTTTGTGCTTCTAGCTGCAAATGCGACATTGCAGTATCCTGGAGGGACTGAATAATAGCTACTGAAGGCATTACTGAGAAGTTTCAGTTGAAGAGCTTTGGTTGATCAGATTCTCAATCTTTTCAATCGGCGCTCCAATAACAGTGCGAGTCTCAGCGGGAGATTTAGTTTAATGTAAAGTTTAGTTAAGGCTTCCGGAGGGGTAAATCCGATGTTGTTGTAGATCATCATAACCACCAGTGAGAGGCTTGACTGGATTTTCTACAGGGGTGTGAGTGGCATCAGCAGATGGAGCTTTAAGGAACTTGAGAAAGAACTGTAAAAGTAGTTGTGGGCTAAAGCTCTAATGATTTCATTTATTCTTTAGTCTTCAGCTGCTAAGACTTAATTTATTTATTCTTTAGTCTTTAGCTGCTAAGACTTTATTTATTCTTTAGTCTTTAGTTGCTAAGACTTAATTTATTTATTCTTTAGTCTTCAGCTGCTAAGACTTAATTTATTTATTCTTTAGTTCTTCAGCTGCTCAAGACTTAATTTATTTATTCTTTAGTCTTCAGCTGCTAAGACTTAATTTATTTATTCTTTAGTCTTCAGCTGCTAAGACTTAATTTATTTATTCTTTAGTCTTCAGCTCTGTGTTGTTCTTCTGTTATGTGGCGCTTTGTTGTTTTGTGTAATTCTGTGTTGTTTTGTGTAGCACCAGGAGGTCCTGGAGAAACGTTGTTTCATCTCACTGTGTACTGCATCTGCTATATATGGTTAAAATGAAAATAAAGCTCCTTGAACTTGATTACGGGTAACATAAATTAAATGCGGACACACCACACCCGCCATGATAGTATTGTTAGTAGAGTTTGAGCAGTATTTAAGTGGAACATTTTGGAATATAATAAGTTGTCTGTCCCGTAGACTCAAGGGATACTAAAGTGTCCATCGGATACGAACTTCCCGAATCTGGGTGGAAGTAATAGATCATCCAGGAACTTTTCACCTTCTGTTTTTCACATACTAAGGATTCGGACATAGTACTCACTTTATAGTATAGAAGTATGTGATTTTAGACACAGCCATGGTGTTAATGAGGTTAATAGCGTTAGAAGTTCAGGCAGGATCTCAAATTATGGTTTTATTATATTACAAGGAGTTTCAGTAGACGATGGAGGTGGAAGGTCAGAAGATGAGTTTTGAGGACCACAGCAGGGTTGGAAATGGATTTAATGGTCCTGAAAAAACTGGTAGTAACAGTAACTGCCGCTCTGCATCTTCTCATGATGCTGTGCGGCTCGAGCAACACTGACTGACTGTAATTGGACAGAATGTGAGCAGAAGGAAGCGAGCTGCTGAGCAGGAACGTAGTGATGCTGACAGAAGAAACAGGATGAGGGGGAGATATAAAATGTCTCAAAAGAAAACAACACTAAAATTCAAACGCATGTTTGTGTGACTGGTGTCGTGTTCGGACGCAATGTGCCTCATGCATGCCTTTCCACACGTCCACCTGATTCTCCCGCTAAAACGAACACGTCCTGTCTCTCCTTCTGTCTCTTTGCAGACGGTTACTCCACTATCGATCAAAGGGACAAAGACTGCAAATATAAAACCAGCGACGCCTCGTCTGAGCTGATGGAGCGCGAGACTCTAAAGGTGAGATTTCTCACACTTTTTTTTTTTTTTTAAATTCAAACAATATTTCAGGTTTGTCTTTCGTTACTTCACTGAACCAGCCAGACCAAAAAGTGGTGGTTATGAAACAATGTCTTACTGCTGGTGTTTTTGAGCTTTCACGTATTTTCAGTCAGCTCTGTTGCAATCACCTCGAAAGCTTTTCACTCTTGGGGGAAAAAAAAGGGAGAGAGAGTGAAAGAGAGAGAGAAAGAGAAAGAGAACCTCTCTTGAGCAGTGTGTGATATGAAAGCCACTAAGCACTATCATTTACAAGGAAGCAGCTGTGTGTGTGAAGTGGTGATCTTCATGCAGGAGCTCCACCAGACCAGTGTGAGGCACTGGAGGTCTGATCGCAATTACACTGAGTCGATCCAGCAGAATCTCAGTTCAGTTATATCATATATATGCCTCAGGACTCTAGCAGCGGGATAAGGAGGAGGATGATAAAGCACGCTGTGTGTTCTTTAGTTCTCTGCCTGTTTTTATTTGCATACCTTTATTTTGGTAATGATGACTAACTTGCAGTACAATCACCTCTCTCTCTCTCTCTCTCTCTCTCTCTCTCTCTCTCTTTTCTCTCTCTCTCCTTTTCTCTCTCTCTCTCTCTCTCTCTCTTTTCTCTCTCTCACCTTTTCTCTCTTTCTCTCTCTCTCTCTATTTCTCTCTTTCTCTCTCTCACTCTTTCTCTCTTTCTCTCTCTCTCTCGCTTTTACTTCTGCACTCTCTTTTTCTCTCTCTCTCTCTCTCTCTCTCTCTCTCTATATATATATATATATATGTATATGTCTGTCCTATTTCTCTCTTTCTCTCTCTTTTACTCACTCACTCACTCTCTTTTACTTGTGCTCTCTCTTTCTCTATGTATCTCCCTATTCCTCTCTTCTCTCTCTCTCTCTCCGTTTCTCTCTCTCTCTCTCTCTCTTTTTTTTTTTTATTTGTGAAATGCACTTGTTTCTTTGCTGATTGTTTTTCTAACACCCCCTCCCCTCCCCTCCCGGTGCTGCAGAGTGATTCCAGTAGGAAGCAGTATATCCGGAGCAACAGGCCGACCGTGAGTCTTGTGGATGCTTGCGATGTCAAGCCTCAGCCTGTTGACTCCTGGGTGTAAATGCATGCATGGTAGGTTTCCTTCAGCTATGTGTCTGACCATAGCCACCAGTCCACCCTGCTCATTCCACCCCTAACTCAGAGAGAGAGAGAGATCTTTCTCACAGCAGATGAACACAATCTAATAGTTTAATATTTTCATTTTTGCTCCTTTGTTAGACATCCTTATTATTTTTTAAACCATCTAAACATTTAAGGATTAAGGGCCATGTTTAGGGGCCCAGCAGCAGCAGCTCGGTGGGGCTGAGAATTGAACCCACACTCCTCCGATTAGCAGTCCAACACCTTAGTAACTTAACCACTCTAAAAGACAGCAAGCTCCTCTCTGGGTTTATCACCTACACTTCACCTTGCTTTCACTTCCTTCACCAATCCTCCTGCTTTCGCCACACACACACACACACACACACACACACACACACACACACACACACACACCATGCGCACCCAAACACACACAACATCACCTTACATCATTGCATCATTGCTCAGGATAGATGTTCTTCACCATGTAGCCTGTGCTCTTCTGGGAGACATGTTTTCGGTGTCGCTCTGTGGGTTCTTCCTCATTGCTCTCATGCTTCATGTGGGACGTGTCGCCTTTCTCTTAAAGCTCTAGCTGATTCTGATACTCGGTAAGTCAGTGATGTGTGTGTGTGTGTGTGTGTGTGTGTAGCTGTAATTAACCCATTGTATTCATTAGCTCTGTGAGGAACATCCTGCTCCTCGTCATCTTATTACCGCATCCTGAATCCATCCAGATGTGCAGCTGCTTCTCCACCATCACAGTACTGAATAAAGGGTTTCCAAAGTAAAGGAATCTCGCATCCACCACTACTCTCTTTTTCTCTCTCATTCTCTAGTTTCCTTACTTCCTCTCTCTCGCTCTCTCTCTCTCTTTCGTGTCGACCAGTTTGACTTCCCCCAAAAAGCTCTGTGTTTGTGGAAAAGCACTTTCCAATCATCTTTATGCAGGTTTGTTGTGTGTGTGTGTGTCGTTTTTTTCTACCCCTGTCTTCGCTGAGATTCTCTTTCTGTCTCTCTCTCTCTCTCTCTCTCTCTCTCTCTCTCTCTTTTTCCAGGCTTAGCCAGCATCAGCACTACGTCACAACCACAAGACCAGACACAAGTCACCACTGCCATTTTCTCCACGATTCAGCGTGGACTCATCAGCAAAGAGACACAAAGAAAACACGCACATAAAACACACACACACACACACACACACACACACACAATGTGCATTCTGTCATTCGGGGAGTTGAACATCGAAACAACAGGCAGCAGCAAAACACACACACACACACTTCTATTTCCTGCAGCGGGACCAAGGATCAGAGCAGCATGACATGTCACGAACTCCAAAGAGGAGAGAGGAATGATGGAAGGATGAACAGGAATGTGTACTGAAGAAAAACGGACTGAAAGGCTTTGGAAAAGAAAGAGGGAAAAAAAAATTTTGTTTTGTTTGGTTGCTTTTGTGTTCCTTTTTTTTTGATAATTTGTGAAAAAAAAAAAAAAAAATAATAAAAAAAAAAAAAAAAATATTATATATATATAATATATATATATATATATATATATATATATATATATATATATATATATATATATATATTTCGGAAGTGAGAAGTGAAGAGGATGGATTGAAGGATGTGTTTTGAAGGATAAAAAGGAATGTTTGTGCGCTAGTTTGAAATCGTACACGTGTCAACATTTTTTGTGTGCACGCTAACAGGGTGAACATGATTGCTAACCATCCGATTTTAGATTTCCTTTGCTAATGTTACAATATATTTTGGAAAAAAAAAAGACACGTGTTGATAGACATCTGTGAGTTTGGACCCACGGCATAAGAAGTCCCACGCTCTGATTGAGGAAGACGACGGTGGAGGAAAGGGAACCAATGAGGAACAGTTCTTATCTGATTGTGTTTTAGAAAGAATTCAGACTTTTGGCTAATTGTAAAAAGCAAACCTTTTTTTGTGTATGCGAGTGCGTAAGCGCCAAGCGGGTAAGGGTACCAGCTCTGGAGCGCGACCCTGACCCCCCCGCTGTGTCTCCGCTCTGTGGCTGTAAACATGATGTAAAACACACATCTGCACGCTGTAAACTACAGAGTAGAACCAGGAAGTGTTTTGATTGTTCTAGAAACCTGGGCAGGAATCGGTGAAGGTGTGATGATGTAAGATCAGCTGTGTGTGTGTGCGCCTCCTCCTGCTCACTCTACATCATTACATCATTATGTGTACAGTAAAGGATTTTATTTCCTGTTTGTTTAGTGTTTATAACCCAGACGTCTAACACCAACAGCAGCTCCAGTAGCTTTGTGTTATTATTTTTTTTTTCTGCTAAAATGAGCTGTATTCTGTATACAAACAGCCCCCACCCCCACCCCCCATCGCGACTGCGCTCACATGTCGAAATTCACAACCGAAGGATTTGGGATTATTCGGAAGTTGGATTTTCGAGTGTGAATAAGATTGTATGTTTACTGTATAGGGTGGGGGAAAAAATCCAGAGACCTACCTTTGTAGATATCACTCAACACACACACACACACACACACACGCACTCACTCAGACACACACGGTAAATGTACTTGGTAGCAGACGTGTTTGTAACTATCATATGTGCCTTAACCCTAAATCTGTGTTAGATTGACATTTACTGTGTTTTCTATTAAGATATTTGTTACATTTTCTCTCTATCAGTCTGTCTCTTTCTCCATGTCTCCTCTCTCTCTCTCTCTGTTGATCTGCCTCTTTCTCTATGTCCTCTCTTTCTCTCTGTCTCTCTCTGTTTCTTACCATGTCTGGCTTTCTCTCCATGCCCTCTCTCGTGCTTCCCATGCCACCTCTATCTCGCTCTCTCTCTCTCTCTCTCTCCCCCCATGCCCTCTCACCCTCTCTCTTCCTTTCTTTTTCATGCCTTCTCTTTCTCCAAGTCCTCTCTCTCTTTTCCATGTCCCCTCTATCTTTATAAATCTCTCTCCCCTCTCCATGTTCTCTGTCTCTCTCTCTCCCTTTTTCATGCCCTCTCTCTATCCCTGCCCCCATGTCCTCGGTGTAGTCTCTAAACCGGTGGTGTTTTTTTGCCTGGTGTTGTACTCTATAGACACGTGAAGGGGCGGAGTGGCGTTCATGTAGAGAAGAAACTTTGATCATGCTTTCGTAGTGCTCGATGCCACGATGCTCCAGAATGTATTCCGTTCATTTTACTAATACCCCCTCCCCCCAAGACGGGAGAAACATGGCACTTCGGCAGAGATTTGTAGGGTATCACTTTGGTGTGTTTTCAATAAATCATGCCTGGAAAGATTCGCTGTTTTATTATTTCTGATTGTAACTTATGTAAGATTTATATACATCCTTAAAACACACACAAACGCCACACATGTGTGTTGCTCAAACAAAGCAGTGTGTTACAGGCCGGCGTGAGCTTCAGCGAGTGTGTGTGCTGCACCGGAAATGGCTTGTGTGATGATGGACAGGTGTTTGTACGCTTCAGCCCAGTCCTGCTTCAGACCACTTGTCTTGGCTCTGGATGCCGCGTCTGCCAGACCCGGAAATGTGGGAACGCCGGAGGAGCGGGATGTCCAGACCACATGCCTTTGGGAGACACCACCAAAGACAACATTCATCTGCTTTAGAGGTGATTGGTTACACTTAAACAGGTTGTGTTAATAATGATGATGTCATTATTTCTAGATCTTTATGATGATGATAATTGCATATCTAATAGGTGTTCAATTGTACTGGATACTTCTGTGCCCTGATTGGTTAGATTTTGTTTGCACATGGCATCATTGCTGTCTCGCATAATGTCTCTGGTGGGCCAGAAGTAACATTTCTATCTAGGAGTTACTAGAAGAAACTTCTCTTTTTCTGTCTTAATCTCTACTTCCGTAACTTCCCCTCTCTCTCTCTCTCTCTCTCTCTCTCTGTCGCTTTTTCTTTCTTTTTCTCTTGCTTTCAACTCCCCCCCGTATGTAACTTTTTGTCTTTGTCTTACTTTCCCTCACTTTATCTTTTACCTTCTTCTCTCTCTCGCTCTCTTTTTCTTTCTACGGGCTAAGAAAAAATTAACGAATGGTGGGGTGGGTTGCACAAGTGGCGCTCAGTGTTTAGAGCGAGCAGAGTTCAATCTTCAGAAAGGCGCTCTTCACTCCGAAAGAAACTACACTCTGCTACACTTACTGCAAATCTCTGTTCACATGCATCTGTTTTTCTGATCTCTTTTTGTCTCTTTGTCTCTCTCTTTCTATGTTGCTCTTCTGTTCTCCACATTCTCTTTGTTTTCTTGTTGCTTTGTTATCTCACTTTTCTGCATGTGTATGTTTGTCAGATTCTTGTTGATTATTTATCTGTCACGTTGGTACCTGTATCCATATTTCTCCGGAAAGGCGAGCGGGTTCAGAAAAGCTCGATCCAACAGCATGAGCTGGTCGTTGATCTTACGGGCTTTTAGCGGCCTGGTGAACATCATTGTCGACATTAGAATCGATTGTCACTGTAGCACTAAAAGATAACTCAAAGCTGCTGAATCAGTCTGACTTACGAGTTGTTGATGAAGTCTGAACTGCTGATGCTCTGCTCCAGACTCGTGCACGCGGCCCGGAACGACTTTACCGCTTCCTTTAAAGGTTCTAAAGCAAAAACAAAGATGAGTACGGGTTTACGTTGAGTTTCTGGTGGTGTTAGTATGCAGGTCAACACTATTACTTTGAGGTACATTGCGTTTATCCTGTACCCATGGAGACGCTGTTATCCTTCAGATCGGCTTCGAAGTTTTCCAAGGCCACGCCGAGATACTGCTCCAACGTCTCGGCATAATCACCACATTTAAATGGCAGCAAAACACTGTCAGCTAGTCGCAAAAGGACGTTCCCTGCCGTTCTCGCTACGGCCTGGTGACTGGTGAAGCCTTAAGCAAGAGACACCATGGCATGAGGTGGGAGAAAAAGAAGCATTACAGAGACAGAGTAAAGGTCAGGTTCTCACCAGGATCAATAAATTTGGATACGTAGCTAAACGTGTCGTAGGCCGTGTGGTACGCTGGGTAGATGCGGGCTCGGGTTTTGCTCTAAAAACACAAACATGGGTGGATTTTAATATTAAAGTTTAGAATTTGAATTTATAAATAGAATTTGCTGGAACCTGATTAAGGGTACAAGCAGACTGAGTCATGATTGTGTTACTTTTTTATTTTCAACATCTGGAAGGTGCTCTTATGCAAAGTGATTTATCGCTGTTGTGTTTTTGTGGGGTTTTTTATTAAAGATATATTTTTGGGCATTTTTGCCTTTATTAGGCAGACAAGACAGTAAGTATAGTAAGAGTAAGAGAAGGGGGACAGGATTGGGAAAGATCCACATGGAATCAAACACTACCAAGGCTACCATGCCGACTGTTCCTATTGTTTTGAATCCACCTCAGCAGTTAAAGGTTATGAGCCTTGCTGTGGGTCCGAGCTTGGTGGTACTGGGAATTAAACTAACAACCCTCAATCAGCAGTCTAAAACCTTAATCCAGGGGTCACAAAACTTGGTCCTGGAGGGCTGGTGTCCTGCAGAGTTTATCAGCAAACAAACACCTGAACAAGCTAATTAAGGTCTCAATAGGATAATTGAAAACTTACAAAGGTGTGTTGAGAAAAGTTGGACCTAAACTTTGCAGGACACCAGCCCTCCAGCACTGAGCCACCAATTCACGAGTCAGTATAAAATAAAAGGACACAGCCGAACATTTAAAATTTTTTTCTCTTTTTGTCAATTTCAAGAGATCTGGGACCGGAAAGGGACCAAGCCGTGCATGTGGGTGCTGACGCCTTAACCCACTACACCAAGGCGCCTGCACCCACATGCACAGGTGCTCTCCGACAACTCCAGCTCTGGTCCTTTCTGATCCTACTCTCAATCTGTCTTACTAATAAAGGCAAAAAGTGCCCCAAAATATCTTTAACGTGATCTAAATGAACATGCTATTAATACTGAACCAGACAAACAAAAAAAGAAGTGGTAGCTCAGTGGTTGAGGTGGTGAACTTTAAATTGGAAGATCAGGGTTCGATTCCCAGCACCACCAAGTTACCACTACTGGCCCCCTAAGCAAGGCCCCCAACCACCAATTGCTCAGATATATGAAAGAGAGTTTACAGAGCAGAAACAGGCATCTGACCCGGTCGTAGGTGTAGGAGATGTCCATGGAGGAAATTCCCAGATAATGCATGAAGGCCGCATAGTCACTTCCTGCTCCTGTCAGGTATCCCACACTGCACCAAGAGCAAAAAAAAACAATACCAATTGACCAGCAGAACAGCGTCTGTAATCCGCCACATAATCATCAGGCTCTATCACGCATGGCTTGTCAGCCATGATGAAAGGATTTGGGGTAAAAATTTAATTTTGGATGACCGTCTGTTTTTTAATAAGACCTTTAAAGTGTGTGTTATGCTGAGGTATAGAAGCTCATACCTAGGAATGACTCCATGCGTGGGACTCGTCCGGTTGGAATGTCTCATCCAGTTACTGTAGACGGACATGGTGTCTGATCCAGGAATTTTCACCTAGTGAGCATGTGTCACGTTAGACCTTTTAGACTGTTGAAACGTATTAGGGTTAAGCTTAGATGAGCCTCAGTGACTCACCTGTTTGGCGGCAGTAAAGATGACGTCCTGTGCCACCGGGCTGGCTGAGGCTCTGAGTGTAGCATTAGCTATGTTAAAGGAACAGGAAGGTTATTTATTTTTCCTCTATCACAACTTTGGCATTATGTTTTGTGCTTTGCATTGATTCATTTTACATTTTCAACCCGTTTGACCAGCAGTCAGTCTGGTCTGTACCTAGAAGACTTATGCAGTAAAGCATTACCGAACACAGAGATATCCACGTTGATGTAGGCCACCGTTCTCTGACTCAGCTTGCTTATATACTCCTGAGAAAACAAACAGGAAAAAGAAAACCAAATTTTTCATTTGATTTTGTGTTAAACGACAAAATGGCTTTCTTCTTAAAGTTCCTCTTTTTAAAAAAAAATCAATTTTAAAACAGTTTGAACATCGGAGCGATCTCAAAGGTGGTAGCTCAAGGTTAAGGTGTTGGACTGCTAATTAGTAGATCAGGGTTCGATTTCCAGTACCACCAAGCTGTCACTGTTGGGTCCCTGAGCAAGACCCTTAGCCCCCAATTGCTTAGTTGTATAAAAGAGATAAATATAAGTCGCTGTGTTTAAGGGTGTAAATGTAGATCTGTTTCAGACTAATTAGCATTTAGCAAGCAAGCAGCAGCAATAGTGGTAAATAAACCAAATCGATCATTATCCACCTTTCACCTTCAAATCATTCTGCTCAGCTCACCCCAAAATTTTCAGAAGACTCATATAGACTCTCACCTCAGCGTATTCAGTCGATCCAATCAGACCGAATTCCTCGGCTCCCCAGCTGCCGAAGATCAGCGTCCTCCGAGGCCGCCATTTTCCTTCCAGAGAAAAAGACGTGATCACACCTTTATACATCTAAACCTCATTCCTATTACACAGCTGTGCAGTAATGATTCGTAATTCCTTAACTCAGCTCGAACTTTTCATTACATTAAATAAATGAATGCTTGTCTTAAGGTGCTAATTTGCCCTTCTCCTCTTACACGAGCTCACGGAAAACTAGGTAAGGTAAGACAGCTTGTCTTTCCCACCCACAGAAAAAGAAAATCTTATTACCTTTACAGCAGCTTGGATGTTTACAGAAGATAGATAGATTAAGTTGATAGATCACACATTATATATATATATATATATATATATATATATATATAATGTATGTGTGTGCGTGTGTGTGTGTGTGTGCCTACCCGTCTTAACCAGCTGGCCCAGGATTCTGGTGATCTCCAGCATGACTGCTGTTCCGCTGCTGGGGTCGACAGCGCCGTGTACCCAGCTGTCTCTGTGGTTACCATAGATCACGTACCGGTCTAAACACACACACACACACACACACGTATAGAAAAGACTTCTAAATGAAAGCAAATTTTCCCATTTTTGACAGAATTTGTAGCTCTAAAATCATCAACCCAGGACACAACAAACACTATTCACCTGGCTCCACGCTGCCCCAGATCACTCCCATCACATTGGCCGAGTCTCTTAACCCTGCTTTGTTGTACACGTCCAGCTTCACATCACTGTGGAACAAAATCACAAACAACACTTTGGTCCTGAGCACCTTAAGATCTAGTATCATCATCTCGTGGTGGAATGCTATTATATGCAAAATAATACTCTTGCAAAATAAAAATGGACAGGATAATGAACTGAATAATATAATCACAGGGTTGACTCTTTTTTATAAACAATTTCTCATGTAAATTTTTGACCTTCTTCATAGCTCTTAACATAGTCTGGATAGTAGCTCCTAATATCCGTGATTTTGATGCAATTGTGAATATTTCCTTAGTTTTAAAGCCTAAAACCCAGTTGTCATTTGATCATTTGATGATTCTGGTGATAAGCTGTGTATCTACAGCAAAACAAAGCTGGACATGGACTATAGTATAATCTTACTGTAAACAATTCAAAGATTTGTGCAGATGCCCTTATCCAGAGTGACTTACATTTATCACATTTATACAACTGAGCGTTAAGGGTCTTGCTAAGGGGCTCAAGAGTGGCAGCTTGGTTATGCCGGGAATCAAACCCCGTTCCTCCAATTAGCAGTCCAACACCTTAACCACTGTGTCACCACTTGTTTTTGAAAGTGTCTTAATATCTGTTTAGTTTTCATTTTTGTCTCATATGGGGACACCTAATTGGATGTTATCTCTTCTCTCATGGTTGGCTGTCACAGAGCTTGCTATTTCGATAAGAAATGTGAATTGAGAAATAAAGATGAGAAGATTGTCACCTGCAGCCATAGTTTAAAACCCACTCATTCACCATGTCTGGACCCCAAAGAAAACAACATTGAGAAGAAGTGGAAGTTCATTTCCACTAACGGCAGCTTTTATAACCGTTTTGTGTTAGTGTGTGTGTGAGAGGTTACCAGTCTTTTAGTCGAGATGTGTTTTTGAATCCCGGCCCTCCATAGTTGTATTTGCAGGGAAACGAACCCTGCCAGCTCTCAGGAGCCTCCAGACCATCCAGCTCGCTGTCAAAATCATCACACGGTCATTAATAGAATTGAAATTCATTCTGCTCTAACTGGTTTTAATGGTTCCTAACTGGTTTCTGACTCACCATATAAACTTCATAGCATCTTCGAATCCTATTGGCTGGATAGGAATAGGCGAAAGTCCAGTGATGTCCTTTTCATCAATTCGGTATGTGTCATCTGAAATAAAGATTTATTTTCTTGAACCAGATGAAAAGACATTATGGATTATTATGAATATGCACATCACATCTGGGTACTTTTGGCAGCCAGGTATGGAGTCAGCTGATCCCCGAAATTATTTTTGTAACTTCCTCTCTCGACGCCGGAGGGGGGGAGGTACCATGAGTACGGGTACGTTTCATTTACATCGGACAGCTTCCCATCATTGATGTCATAGGGGTCTGTGTAGACAAGCACCCCGACCACTCCGAAAGGGGCGGCGTTTATACCCTAAACAAAAAAAACGAGACAAGCTAAAGAAATCTAAAGAAAACACTCTATAGACTGATGGAGTGCTGTGTGGTGTATGTTGGAGTTTGGTAGAGTTTAATAGTGTGTAATGAAGTTTGATGGTGTGTGATGAAGTATGATGGTGTCTGATGCCATGCGATGGAGTTTTATAACTTTTGATAGTGTGTGTGTGATGGATCTTGGTGTGTCATGGAGTGTGGTGGTGTTTATGGTTGTTTGTTGGATGTTGGTGAAGTTGAATGGTGTGTGATGGAGTGTGGTGGAGTTGAAAGGTGTCTGATGGATTTTAATAGTGTGTCGTGGAGTTAAATAGTGTGTGATGGGTTTTGATGGTGTGTGATGGATTCTGATAGTTTGTGATGGAGCATGGTAAAGTTTTATGGTTGTGTGATAGAGTTTGAAGGTTTCCTCACTTTATCAGCTCTTCCCGCTCCTCCGTATCTGACGATGGCGATGGTTCCGTTTAAATCACCCAGCGTTCTGTTTAACTGTTCGTAGTCACTCACTTTCCCCTGGTTAGCGTACACCAGCTTTCCCTGTGCAGCACATAAAGCTGTGTGTGTGACTAATCATATTGGATGAAGATGGTCATATTCTGTCATGGGTGAGGATCTGCAATAGCTCAAAGGTCAGCAAACGATGAGTGTGTGAAGTGGATTGGTTAAGAGAGATAAGATAAAACTGAAGAAAAACTTAAATTAGAACTTAAATGTCATTTTATGACTGCTTATAAAACAATTAGAAGGTTTAGTGTATCTCCTTCTTTTACATTGTGTTCCAGAAAAAAAGGTGCAAAAAATCGACTTACAGGAAGTTACATTTTAACAGAGAGCTTGACGAACAAATGTGGTTCTCACGCGTCTTTACTGCAGCTAAGTGATAAGGGAAGATGATCTGTTTTTGAGCTTTTAGCAGATGTTCTAATCCAAAGCCACATTTATCTATTTTTTTTATCCAACTGAGCAGTTAAGGGTTAAGAGCCGTGCTCAGGGGCCCAGCAGTGTCAGTTTGGTAGTGCTGGCAATGACCTAACCAAAGTTCTTCCCATCAATTTTAATCTTTTATAAATAAATGTTGGCTGCAAATTGTGAGGATAAAAACATTTACACCATCCAGTAAACAATTATTTTACAGCAGTTGCAAGACCCTGGTTTATTTCTCTAACAACAATGATTATTTAAATAACCTCCAGCATCCTTTATATTGTTTTACATAATAAATTACAAACTATTGTTAGCAATATCTGCACCTGGACGTGTCCTGCAGGTCCGAATGCGGCGTACGGCTGTACCACGTCCGGGTGGCTTTGATCCGGTTCGTACACCTTTTCCTTCTCTCGAATGTAGTCCACCACCTCTGATCCTCTAACTGAAACATCAGTCAGAATCTTAAGTCTATTAACAATAACAATAACAAGAACTGCATGGCGGAGATCAACCGACTTTATTTAAGTACTTCATGTTGTCCTGCAGTCAAATGTGACTTATTTTTATGTAATTGTGTTTGAAGAAGTTAAGATGGTGTAACCCAGAATTGGGTAAAAATTGTGTATTTTATGATTCATGATCAGGTAAATGACAATACAGCGTGGTTACTGTCGCAAAATAAATAGAACAGTAGAAATAATTCATCGACCGTGATACGTTTTATTATTACCTTTATAATTTATTTATAGCAGCTTTTACATGGGAAGATTGATTATATTTTAGTTTTAAAAAGCTGTCTTTTTTTCAGTTTTTCTTTCTCTCTCTTTCAGTTCGCTTTAATAAGCTTTAATGTCATGATTGACAAAACTAGTCCAGGAAATAAAAGAAACACTTTAAAAAATAAGTGTTTTACTGAGTTTCCATAGCAATACTGAAACATAAAGAGGATAGAACAAGATAAACCCCCTCCACTAAAAAAGGGATAGTGGGATGTATTTATCATCATGGTTAGAATCTATAAACTGATAAACTGCTTATAAACCGATGACATCGCCATAGTTGCTCCACACCACGTGTTTAATGTTTAACCCATTCACAAAATATGTTTGTTGTGGGGGAGTGTTCGTTAGGATAAACATGCTTTTTAACCATTTATGAAATCAATTTTACTGATCACTTCAGGACAAAAAAGTTTATCTATTGCTTTTTTTGATGTTGTTAAGTCTCCGTTTTAAATTCAATTAGAAAAAGAAGAGAAAATGATGCTTTATTCTGTACGTAGTTACAGATCAGGATATCAGGTAGTTTGAATTAGGATGTGAGAATCAGGAAACATCATTGTACATCATTTGATGATCAGAAAGTTCGGATCAGGAGGTGTTGATTTTGCTGTGAGCGTCAGGAATTTTGGATAAGGCAATTTGGATCAGAGAGTATGGATTAGGATGTGAGGATCAGAAAGTGTGAATCGGGAAGCATAAATCAAGAAGTGCGGATCAGGATGTTTGGATCAGGATGTGAAAATCATGAAGTTTGTACAGCATTCGATTTTTAGGAAGTATGGATCAGAAAGTATGGATCAGGATGTAAGTAACAGGACATTTGAATCAGGAAGTATGAATCAGGAAGTATCTCCTTAAGCCTGTGGGTTGGCGAGAAGCTGATCTCTCTCCTGGGACTCACCCACAGTGACGTTATTGGGCTTGTCTTTGTCTGGGAAAGAAAGATAAACTCTGTAATCCTCTCTCCATGCGGCATCCAGCCCTGAGTCCCTGTCCTGCCAGCGCTTCAGCATAAAGTCCACTGTTCCCTCGTCCCCAGCTGTGGTGGCCATATGAGGGACACGGGTCAGGACCCTGGAGGGAGAAGACAGAATCAGTCAAAAAAAATTTAAAAAAACAGCAGAAGCCTTAAGATCTGTCTAAAGTCTGAGTTTATATAAATCGCTAAAAGTCTGAGTTTATATAAATTAGGGTGTAAAGGACATTTGAGAAAAAGTAAAGATTCAGAGCGATAATCTCAGCATATTCCATCCCACACATCTCTAATCCTGATGTTGTACATTCAAGCTAATTTAGTTTAGTGATCACCCCTAATAGTAAATCTAATTTATTTAATTTACTACACACCATAACCAATTATTGAAAGTGATGTATGTCATTGAAATATACAAACTCTACATTATTGGATCCCAACACTCACTGAAGATTTTCTTGAAGCTGCCCAGTGTCCACCTGAGCGAGGAAGTTCTCGATGAGGTTCTCGTCCACATCCTGTCTTATTTCCTGCACCCATTCAGGGAACGGAGTTGAATTCTTCTGATCGATCCCAAAATGACCAATCAGGATTCCTGTGGTAAAGATAGCAGCTCCGGCCAGAGTGAACAGCAGCAGCTTTTTTAGCATGGTTGAGTGCTGAAGTTCTCTCACAGAAGCTCCTTCAGTATCTAAACACTGGAAACCAATCTACACCACACTGCACTTTATACAATGTTGTGAGTTTGTAACGATAGGTCATAAGCTGAAGTTCAAGGTCTGGTTTTTTAAGATAGTGTGAGAAGGGCAAAAGTTTTGATGAACAGAAGCTAAGATACCACATATAGTACCATACCATACTTTATGTCCACATACTATAAAGTTTACTGATTAATGAGCCTCTGAACTTCAATCCTCTAAAAAAGCTAAGTATATTTGAACCACACACAGTTTTTGTAGAGTTTCAGGATGTCACACACTAATGCATTTTATCACCAAAGTTATTTGTTAATTTGTATAACAGTAATTAAAATAAATTAAATTAAATCTAAGTGAATAATAAATTAAACATGAGTCAAGAGATAGGTGTCTAAAAAAGTGGGGAAGTGGTAGTACAGTGGTTAATGTGTTGGACTGGTGATTGGAAGATTGGGGGTCGATCCCAGGCACCACCAAGTGGCCACCGCTGCGTCCCTAGGCAACCTCCAATGGCTCAACTGCATAAAAGAGGTGAATGTAAGTCACTCTGGGTAAATGCCAAAAGCTGTTAATGTAAATTTAAAAATAATGTTAAATAAATGTAAGTAAATACATAAAGTTTTGCTGAAATTATTGTACGTCTTTTTTCTCATTTTGACGGCTACTCGACTTTTATTTTGAATTCTATCATGGCCGCCTTCGCAGTAACGCCGTTTACTCATATCGGCTATTAATCTAGCGCGAAAAAACTGTGTAAATGATTTGTTTGTTTTATTTCGTTAATGTGCAGTTCTATAGCATTGGTGTGTTCGCTTGTAACTGTGTGTAATTACTTTTATTTAACTGCGCGATTTTCCCACCATGCATTGACCTTTTCGCTGTTTTATTTTCACTTTCATTTTCTCGGCTTCGCAGTCACTGTGAGTACAGCTGAACGACGGAGGAGGAAAATAATATTTTATAAACTTTAACATTAAAATTAGAACATTGTGTCTGTCAATATTTAACAGTGGGGGGTTTTTTCGGTGTAAAATCAGGGCTTGTGGATTAAAATGTAAAAAAAAAAAAAGTACATTAATTGGAAAACTTTTTTAGGAATCAAGGAAATAAATATTAAACATTATAATTATTCGAAATAATATTGATTGTGTGTCTTGCTGATAGTTGTGTTACAATTCTTTTTTTGTTTGTTTTAAATTGTTTCATTTCCACTTCCTGGTTTTGGGTACTTTCTGTAGAACATGGCTCTGCTGGTTCTCCTCCTGGGTTTGTCTTTTGTGTCATCATCCTGGACTGCGACGACACAGAACAGAAATGCAAACGAGTCCTCCTTCCCAATATCGTCCAGCGGAGAGACTTTCCCCTGGAACAAGATGAGGCTTCCACAGAGCGTCTCTCCATTCCATTACTCTCTCCTCATCCACCCCAACCTCAGCAGCCTGGACATCAGTGGAAGTGTGAAGATCAGAGTGGACATCCTCCAGGACACGCATACCGTCATTCTCCACAGCAAAGAGCTTAACATCTCCAGAGCCGGTGTCCGGGGCTTGGCTGAGGGTCAGAGTCAGGCTCTCAGGGTGCTGGAATATCCTGCCTACCAGCAGATCGCACTAGTGAGTGAAGACATGGTGCTGAGGAGAGGAAACGTGTACGTCATCGAGCTGGAGTTTGCAGCCAAATTGTCTGAGAGTTTCCATGGGTTTTATAAGAGCACATACCGCACAAGTGATGGAGAGGAAAGGTGGGGTAGCAGACATCTATGGATATATTTTTTTTATATATTAAAGAAAAAATGTGATTAATTACATGTTAAATTGATGATTCTGTCGACAGGGTTTTGGCCTCCACTCAGTTCGAGCCGACGAGCGCACGAGCAGCTTTTCCTTGTTTCGACGAACCTGCGTTCAAAGCCAACTTCTCTATTCAAATTCGCAGAGAGAGCAGACACATCACCGTCTCCAATATGCCCAAAGTAATGAATGTTCTCCCAGCCTGCAGTCAACAGCTCTGCTCAACAACTGCAGATCGAATCTTTCCTACGTTCTGTTACGGTAAAAAAAGCAGACTAAACCCTGGTGATGTTTAATTCTTCTTTTCTCTCTCGTCTCGTCTGTCTCAGCTGAGGACGCTGTCTCTGTCAGACGGTCTGTTTGAGGATCAGTTCGACGATACGGTGAAGATGAGTACCTACCTGGTGGCCTTCATCGTGTGTGACTTCCTGTCTATCAGCAAACAAACTCAGCACGGAGTCCAGGTGAGAGCAGCAGCGTCTCGGTTTGTTTAAGTTTGTGTAAATAGTGATGATCAAAGAATAAATCTGTCATTAAATAATCATTTTTGTATATAATAAAAGTAGTTATTAGTTTGTGCTCGCGTCTATAGATACCAGCCCTGCAGAGCGCTCTGTGAGATTACTGACAGCAATGAATTGTTTGTGAAAGAGTCGACTCTTTGGGCTTCAACTCGTTTTGCATGTTGATAAAGTAAAAAACAAGCAAAAAAACAATTTCTCTTTGTTTTCGGTTTTAATGGACATCGAACACAAGTACTGCAGCATCATCATCATCATCATAATGCAGAGAATGGTTATTTAAATTACATGCATATTACAAATATATTGTATATCATATTGTAGTGTATGAATTCATTAAACGGTTTAAGTGACAGATCAGTGAGTTTTTATAGAACTTGTTTGGAAGTGGAATATAACTGTGCCAAGGAGTCATTTGAGAACTGAAAGTGAAAAAGAGTCGACTCTTATTGATGAGTCATATGATTTGACTCCTTAAATGCAGTTGGGATTCCTGATACTGGTTTAAGTGAAAAGTCGTGTTCATGCTGATGAGGATGATGATGATGATGATGATGCTAAAGTGCACATGCACATTTTACAATTTTATTATTTACATTTTTAATTGTGTCCCTTATTTACAACATTGTATTCATTTTTGGTAATTATGGCAGCGCTGGCGGGTACCACATGAAGTGGATGTATTTTTTTCTCTGCTTATTTGCTTTGATTATTATTGGCCCTTATATTGAGTAGACTTTACGTCGTGTTAGATTTCGGTGTACACTGTGCCTGAGAAAATAAAGCAGGCTGAGTTTGCTCTGGACGCTGCAGTGAGGCTGCTGGACTTCTACGACGATTACTTCGACATCCCCTACCCTCTACCTAAACATGGTGAACATCTGTTTCACATCTCACATGTCCCACTGGATTTGCTGATGTAGGAGTCTAGAAGCAAATTTAAAGTCTTTTATTGAATCCTCACAGATTTAGCTGCCATCCCAGACTTCCAGTCAGGCGCCATGGAGAACTGGGGTTTGACCACCTACAGGGAGTCGGCTCTGCTCTTTGACCGCCACAAGTCCTCAGCCTCAGACAAGCTAGGCATCACTATGATCATCGCACACGAGCTCGCTCATCAGGTCCCACAGCTTCTAGATGTTCTCTGCATTAGTGTTTAAGTCTATATAACTATAAAAACAGTAAAAATAAAGCGCCTCCTGTAAGCCGGCAGGTCCTGTACATAATCTCAATGCGATCCTCAAGCCGTGTCCCGTCTTATCGTCCGCAGTGGTTCGGTAATCTGGTGACGATGCAATGGTGGAACGATCTCTGGCTGAACGAGGGCTTCGCAAAGTTTATGGAGTTTGTGTCTGTGAACATCACCAACCCTGAGCTTCAAGTGGTGAGTCTTTCATTTATTCTATATTATTATTGTTATGTTCCAAACCCAAACTTTGTTTTAAAATTTATTTAAAAGCTGAATGCACAGTGACTGTTTTAATGTCATTAATATGGGAAGATTCATTTCATTTGATTCCTTTAAACTGATCATTCATAAAGATTCCTTAATACAATTAATTCGGAAAGATTTGTTTTTAAGCAATTTCTTCCATAGCGGTAAAAAAAAAGATTCCTTTAAAACGATTCTATCAAAATGATTCTTGACTTGATTAATTTAAAAAAAAGAGATTTGTTTAAAGCATTTATGTTTAAAAGAAAATACGAAAGAAGAAATTCGCTTAAAATAGAGAGAAAGAAAATTAAATGTGAATTAAATAAAACAATTAACAGCTCTAAATAAATAACAGTGTGAAGTTAATTTAAGTTTCCTGGTAGCAGTGTTTCTGGAGGTTACACAAGAGGGCGACAAAAATCAATATATACCAATCAGCGTGGTGTATTTGATAAGTGCGTTTCTTTTTAAACTAAAGTAAATAAATGTATTAAATGATTTAATGTAAGCGTTTAGACCCGTTTCAGTGTTTATTTTTATGCTGTTTTTAATTTATTTTTATATGATTTCTTTGTTGTAATTTTTTGCTTTCTAACTGAGATGACATGCAGTTTTGCTGTTACATTTTATACAAGACAATTGAACACTTTTACTTTTTAACGATCTAAACATTTTTGTAGCAACAATGTTAATATTTAAAAAAAAAATGAAAAAAAAAAAAACAGGATTATGAAAAAATATCTAATATTCTATTCTCTGGATCATTTTGTATATGTGACGACCCATGCTGTCTCCCACAGGTGGACTATTTTCTTGGGAAATGTTTTCAGGCGATGGAGGTTGACTGTTTTAGCTCCTCTCATCCCATGTCCAGTCCTGTGGAGAATCCTGCTCAGATACAGGAGATGTTCGACGATGTGTCCTATGACAAGGTTCGACAGAAACGATTAATTGTTTAGAGTCCTAAGGTTGGAAAGCACTATTTAATGTGTGTGTGTGTGTGTGTGTGTGTGTGTGTGGGGTGGGTGGGTGTATTATTAGGGTGCATGTATCCTGCACATGCTGAGAGAGTTCCTGAGCCCTGAAGACTTTAAGAATGGAATCGTTGCCTACCTAAAACGCTACAGCTACCAAAACACAGTCAACACACACCTGTGGGAGAGTCTGAGTGCAGTAAGTACCCTTGTGTCAACGTCAAAAAAAGAGGAAATAAATAAACACCCATTAGCCCAGTGTGTGTAAAAATCCAGTGTTTATAACTACAGTGAAACTACAGTGTTTATAGTTGTGTGATTTCTGAGGTAGTTAACGATACTGTGTGTTTGTATTCTCACAGAAACAGCATTCAGAAAATAAGGTGGATGTCAGGACAATGATGGACACCTGGACTTTGCAGGAGGGCTTCCCACTTATCACGGTGGAGGTCAGGGGTCGGGAAGTGCGTCTGAGTCAGAAGCGATTCCTAAAGGGCAGCGACTCGTCCAAGACCTCTGGGTAAATTTAACACTGACAAAACCTAACCAGGTTATAGTGGAAATGTGTGTGTGTGTGTGTGTGTGTGTGTGTGTGTGTGTTCTTGAGTGTGTGTGACTACAGTGTCAGGCTCTCTGGTAACTGAGTGATCCTGTTTTGAAAACAGATTCCTGTGGCACGTTCCTTTGACGTACATCACCAGCAGTTCAAGCACAGTGCATCGCTTCCTGCTGAAGACCAGGACAGGTCTGCACACACACACACACACACACACACATATACTAAATGATTATAAGATATTTTAAAGTTCTAGTTGTTGGGGGTCCTGGATAAAAAAAACAAAGTTTACCACTTACATCACAACGTATTTTATATGTAGATGATCAGCCGAAGACACGTCTACAGTCCAACATGTTGCGATCATAAATATACTTGCTGAACATCTACACGTTGTAATTTGTTTATTTATTGTCATATACACTTTAAAATTACGAGTTTAAACTGTGTATTGAAATTCTCACTTTGCTCGGCTCCCTGACCACCACACGTCGTACACAAAAACACACAGAAGCATAAAAACATAGGTGGTGGTGGTAATAGTGCAGAGGAAGGAGAGGGGGGTGGCTTTGGGGTCAGGTATTTAGGTACAATGTACAGAACTAAACTGGTGGCCATAAAAGTAACATTAGTTCGCATCTAGTGCAGAAGGAAAGCAAAAGTTCTTTTATCCCACCAACTGCATTTGGTGTAAGAGAGTGTAAATTTTATCTATAAACTTTGTTTATCATTTGGTCACATGACAGATGTGCTGTACCTGCCTGAGGAAGTGAACTGGATCAAGTTTAATGTGGACATGAGCGGATATTACATGGTCCATTACGAGGGCTCGGGTTGGGGTGACCTCATTAGTCTGCTCAAACGCAACCACACCGCTCTGAGCAGCAAAGACCGGACCAGTCTCATCAACAACGCTTTCCAGCTGGTCAGGTTAGTGTTCTGTCTTGTTATTTGCTCCTTGAAGCACATTGCTGTTGTGTGTTTTTCAAGTGATCCTTTGCTCTGTTGGACAGCGTAGACAAGCTGCCACTGGACAAAGCTTTGGACCTGTCGCTATATCTGAGCCAGGAGACCGAAATCATGCCTGTGACGCAGGGCTTCAGTGAGCTTGTGCCGCTGTACAAGCTGATGGAGAAGAGGGACACGCTGGAGGTGACGGAGAACCAGATGAAGGTCAGTCACGGACGGGTTTAGAATCATGTCACAGGATTGCGCGTCTCAGGAAATTTGTGTGTCTGAAATTTGCTCTGGTTTTCACACAGAGTTACATCCTGCACCTGTTCCGCAAGCTGATCGATCAGCAGGTATGGACTGATGATGGGTCGGTGTCACAGCGGATGCTGCGCAGTTACCTGCTGCTGTTCGCATGCGTGAGGGGTCACGCGCACTGCACCGCTACTGCCAGCAAACTCTTTGAAAAGTGGAAGGAGTCTGATGGCAAAATGAGGTCAAAAGTCATCCATAAGTAGTTGCATGTAAAAGCTTTATTAGCCTCCCTGTTAGTCTCTGCTTATCTGGATGAAAAGACGGCCAGTAGGATCCCTGATAGAAATCTTTCTGGAAATGTGTTAATGAAGGTTGAGACCTTTACCGAAAATCATAGTCAAATATACATCCTTCCATCCATCCATTGTCTATAGCCGCTTATTCCTAATCACTGGGATCTGCTGGAGCTCTATCCCAGCTGTCGTTGGATGAAAGGTCACGAGTCCATCACAGGGCCACATACAGACAAACAACCACACACACTCACACTCACTGCTATGGGCAATTTAGAGTTAACCAAACATACATATTTTTGGACTATATTAAAAAACCGGAGTACCCGACGTAAACCCACACAAACACCGGGAGAACATACAAACTCCACACAGAAAGACCCTTGCTGGGGATACGAACCTGTGGCCTCCTTACTGTGGGGCAACCATGCTAAACACTAAGTCACTGTGTTGCCCCCTCAAATATACATATAGTATTTAATATAAAGGCAGTTGTTCCTCGGAATCATTTCCAGATTTCCACCAGGTTCCAAATGATGAGGAAATTTGGTACTTTTGTAGAACCTGTTAATTTATGGGATTCTTCTTTTTTCGAAAATTCTCTTGTTTTTTTACAAAATCAAGAGCGGTTTAGGAGATCAGTTAAGTTTACCTGAGCTTTTTTGCATTTGTATGTTTGAATCGTTGCCCTCTCGTTGCAGTCTTCCTAACGACGTGAGTCTGGCGGTGTTTTTGGTCGGAGCTCTCACAGAGGAAGGATGGAACTTCCTGTTTGAGAAGTATCGTGAAACACTTTATAGTTCTCTGAAGATCCAGATCAAATCTGCTCTGTCCATCAGTCCTCTTGCTCACAAACTAAAATGGTGGGATTTTAAAAGTGTTATAATTAAGCTAAACTTTATAAATCTGTCCAAATCGCACCTCTTATCTGTAATAATAATCTCTCTAGGATGATGGAGCAGAGTTTAGAGGGTTCAGTGATGAAGACGCAGGACCTGCCGTACGTTGTGGTGTCTGTCAGTAAAAACCCTAAAGGGTATAAACACGCCTGGGACTTCCTTAGGGCGAACTGGAACTCAATGGTAAAGAAGTGAGTAGAACAGGTTTCAGATTTACCCCCAATTCTTAATACAAATTCTTATTTCTGTAGTTTTGCCTCAGCGGGATTGGCTGAGAACAGCTGGCGCTGTTATACATTGGAATGCTGAACAGAAAATCAGACACAGCATCAGACTCGATACCGTATGTGTCATAACTCATGACTCTAACCACTTATGTCGGGCTGGGTCATTTGCCTGCCCTTGTAACAAAAGATATGCAAAACTAAGCTTTGAGCTCGGGATCCCCTGTATAACATAAAGCCATAACCAACTGGGCCTTTTGAGATTAAATAGGAACCTCTAGAGACCTCGTACATCACATGCTGTAAATCTAATTACTCTTCCATGGCAGCGTTGGCTGAGAGACGCTGGACCCATCTGAATCCTGCCCTTCTAATAAACAAAACAACAGACACAGGACCTCACACACCATAACCTACAACTGTAACCGCTACACCCAGCAGGCAGGGTGGTGTGTCCGGCTACTGGCTGTTTGACATAATTATGCTGAATCTTTATAGTGGATATTTCAATTCTGGCATCAGATTTTAATCTTTTTTCCAAATATTTAAATGATTGTAGATCAGAGGTTATACTTTGCCTTTACAGAAACTAAGACTAGTAATGAACACTTTATTAGGAACCCATGCTTATTTATCCAGTTATCTCTCAAGTATCATACACTCATTATTAACTTTATTAGGAACATTTGTACACATGCTCATTAATACTGTTATATACAGGCCGGTTCTTGGATTGGGATTTGTTTTAAATAATGCCGGTCATGTTACTGTCACTGTTTCTGGAGTCACTGAAAGACTTTTTAAAGGCTCCAAAAATCAGTGCATTGCATCTGGAAACAAATATTTGCACACTTTATGAATTGTGTGACTGTCTGTTTCAGCTTCTCCTTAATCCTTAACTCGCGGGTGTAAACCGCACCGTTACTTACAGCCAATCAGGAAACTGTTTGGTTTTGCATTGTGATTGGTCGGGGCTTTCCACACCCCTCCTTCAATTTTCTCAACACAAAGCCCGCCTCGGACTTCTTTTATCAAATCCTAAATTATATAAAAGAAAATAAAAGCGTATTTGTGTACTGTTGTATTTACCAGCTTTTGATTGGGTGGGCATTTATATGGTGATATATACATTTTTTATACAGTAATAAACCATCGAACATCCGCACACCAGTTTGTATATACAGTTAAAAACACTCACGGTCCACTTTAACAACAATGATGCAGATTCCAATCAAGATGTTACCCACACCAGTGAATCATTTTAGCAGAAAACAAATTGCAGTATTCTTTATTTTATTTATGTTATTTATTTTAAACACTGGCCGTTCAGCTTATCTGTAACTCCTCTTTGCCAGGTTTGACCTCGGTTCCGCTTCTCTAGCGCACATGGTGATAGGCGTGACCAACCAGTACTCCACCACAGAGAAGTTGGAGGAGGTATGTAGGATATCTGGAATTCCGCTCATGCATACAGTCCTACAGCAGCTCATCTCAGGTCTCTCTGTTCTGTCAGATCCGCAGCTTCTTCGGTTCACTGAGTGCTGAGATGGGCAGCGAGCTGAGATGCATCCAGCAGGCACTGGAGAACGTGGAGGAGAACATCCGCTGGATGGACAAGAACCTGCCGCTGCTGCAGGCCTGGCTGGAGAAGAACAATCCAGAACCTCTGAAACGCTACGGACTGCACACTGACCTGTGAAGATATTTAATTAATCGGTTTCCCGTTACTGACCGTGTGTGTGTGTGTGTGTGTGTGTGTGTGTGTGTGTGTGAGCGGGGTAGAAAAAAGATTTACCGGATGCAATACAAGTGAAATGTAGATGTTTTATTGGAGAAATTCACATTATCTTGAAGTGTTTTTAAATCCTAATTGTGGTGCTTTACTTCTTTGGTATGATCCTGATTTGAAAGCTGTAAAAATGTTTCAGTGCCCTGATGTTTGGTTTGTATTTGTTTTTTTGTTTATTTATTTGGCCCTTTTTTTCACCGGCTCTTTAATAAAAGGACAATTATATATTAAACTTCTATATAAGAATATATATTAAGATATGCAGGGCCCAAAAGTTTAGGGAGCCCTAAGCAGAATTCTATTTGGGAGCCCCTCTGTGCCATCAAGATGACGAATTATAGTCAATCTCTGATTATTTTGCCCTCTGAAAATCTTCTTTGTCATCTGTTTTGATTACATCATACTAATGTTTTTGCCCTTCTACAATGTTTTTATTGTAACAGAATGAAACCCATAAGAGTTAAATAAATCAGCAAACTATGCGTTTACTGCAATGAAGTACAGTAAAGTCAGTAGAATTAGCAAAAAGTAGAATAAAAACAACTACAAACAAAAATAACATATATTGCATGTTTGTATATTGTACATTGACACAAAAACAATGTCATTTCATGTACTCTTTGGCACCCCCTGGTGGCCACAGGGGCCCTAGGCAGTTGCATAGTTTGCTTATGCCTTGTGTCGGCTCTGAAAGGCAATGAATTCCTTTTTTAAAATCCTGATTAGCATAAACACAATTACCAAAACGTGTTACACCTTATATCACTTTTGTCATTTTAAATCTAGGACCTAACTTTATTTTATGATGTCCTACTGTTGATCAACTGCTGTTTCACTGGTTTTGTAGATGTTTTAAAGCATTTCAATCGCATTGAAAGCTTTAGGTGGATTGAATAAAAATAAACCTTTTGATTAAAAAAAGCTCCATCTGGATGAATAAGTATTTCAGTATTTCCTCTTTCTGCAAAGATTCCCAATAATCACTGATTAAATCTGTCACGAAGTTTCCTTTCTGTTGCAGTAGATTCAGACTCTTATTATAGAATTTGCTGCCGTGTGTCTGAGTATTGCGTTTGTATGATGGCAGAGGACAGACTGCTTTCTGTTTTTTAATTTGCTTTTACAAATGTCAGAATTAGTAAATTTATATAGCTGCAAAGATCATCAATTTTCATTAGAAAGCTACTGCTGCATCCACAATCATTAGTACCGTTAACTTGCACAGATAAACGAGGGTTATAATACGTTATAGTGTTTGTCCTTTTAAAAATTAATAAAATATTTAGAGTTGAAACTTAGCATAACCATTTGTCATATTATGAAAAATAAATATCTGCGCCAGGAATCAAGACCAAAACTGACAGCTGTGTGATCAGACTTCTTCTCGTACACATATAAACACATACAATAATAAAACACGGGGCTTCATTTCCACAGTTTTCTTTACATTTGTTGTGGTCGATTTTCTAACATCAGTGCCAGAGAGTCTAATGTTCTGTAGAAGATAAGCGTCGTATCCGTCGTCTTCTACATTCAGGAGCAGGATGGGTGTCTCCCGGTTCTTCAGTCGGTGAACACAGCAGCTCTAAACACCCAACTCGTTATTACGCAACACACCTAAATCCAGTTCATCAGATTCACCAGCCGGGTGTGTTTTTCTGGTTAAGTGTCGTCTGGCCTTGATTTATCATCCGTGTTACAACCATTTGACGTAGAAATCAGATATATTAGTACAAGCACCGGGTTCTGTTTGATGTAACACACACACACACACACACACACAGAGTCTGTCAGTCTTCAATGATCTTCCTTGCCAGCTGTGTATGTCTGACAATCACTGCAGAAACATTCCGCAGGAGCAGGTGAAAGTTCTCCGAGTTCTCCGTGTGAGATTTTACCTCAGGACGCTTCCTGTCTCTGTATACAACACGGACAACAGTGCAGAGTGTCGTGAATAAACACGTCACACTCCACGCAGAACACACTCGCACACGCCGGACACGTGAACACCTGCACAGAGTGAGAGAGAGAGACCAAGATAGCGAGTGCAAGAAAAAGAGAGCAAAAGATGGAAAAGAGGAAACAGAAAGAGTAAGAAGGAGATGAGTTAGTTGGAATAATAAAAACCCAACATGGCCAAACAAACAAACATTTGTTGCCCAGAGTTCACTCACACTTTTGTCCTTCAGTTCTCCCTGACACGCCTGACAGAACCTGTGTGAGGAGGAAGCTGTGTTACTGTGTGTACAATGGAATTAGGAAAAGAACAGGGAGCGGAAACACACACAACAGACTGCATGTAACTAACACACACCTGTCTCCGGTGTGCTCCACCAGGGGGCGCTCCTCAAACAGCTCCAGGGGAAATAGGTGATGGAAAGAACGGGCCAAGTGAGGGGCAGAGACCAGTGTCAGACCTGATAATCACACACAGAGTTAACTGTACATACACACACTCTCTCACACACACATCATTGTGTTTAATCTCAATGTATGAGTGAGGAGTTGAACTAGGACATACCGCACACTTTACATTCAACAGGCAGCTCGGTGTATTTTGCTCTGCATTGAGGACAGTAATAACCTCCGAGACTGAGACCTGCTCCTCCATCTGAGCTCTCCAGGTGTCTAAACACACACACACACACGTCATCACTCTGGACGTTTCTCATTGGCTCAGTGTGTGATGACATGATCAGAACTTACGACATGCTGAAGGAAGGTTTGGCGTCTTGGTCAGATGGAGAAGCGATAACATGCTGAGGGAAACCTGGAGAACCGAGAGAAATGCAGAATCAGCATCCTAAGGAGACGTGGCCCCTCTGTGTCAGTCACATTAAAGAAGGCGTGGCCCCTCTGTGTCAGTCACATTAAAGAAGGCGTGGCCCCTCTGTGTCAGTCACATTAAAGAAGGCGTGGCCCCTCTGTGTCTGTGTCAGTCACATTAAAGGAGGCGTGGCCCCTCTGTGTCAGTCACATTAAAGAGGCGTGGCCCCTCTGTGTCAGTCACATTAAAGGAGGCGTGGCCCGCTGTGTCAGTCACATAAAGGAGGCGTGGCCCCCGCCCCTCTGTGTCAGTCACATTAAAGGAGGCGTGGCCCCTCTGTGTCAGTCACATTAAAGGAGGCGTGGCCCCTCTGTGTCAGTCACATTAAAGGAGGCGTGGCCCCTCTGTGTCAGTCCCCCTCTGTGTCACATTAAAGGAGGCGTGGCCCCTCTGTGTCAGTCACATTAAAGGAGGCGTGGCCCCCTGGTAGTCATTAAGTGCATCAGTCACATTAAAGGAGGCGTGGCCCCTCTGTGTCAGTCACATTAAAGGAGGCGTGGCCCTCTGTGTCAGTGGAGGAGTGGCCCCTCTGTGTCAGTCACATTAAAGGAGGCGTGGCCCCTCTGTGTCAGTCACATTAAAGAAGGAGCGTGGCCCCTCTGTGTCAGTCACATTAAGAGGCGTGGCCCCTCTGTGTCAGGCGTGGCCCCTCTGTGTTCAGTCACATTAAAGAAGGCGTGGCCCCTCTGTGTCAGTCACATTAAAGAAGGCGTGGCCCCTCTGTCAGTCACATGGAAGGCGTGGCCCTCTGTGTCAGTCACATTAAAGAAGGCGTGGCCCCTCTGTGTCAGTCACATTAAAGAAGGCGTGGCCCCTCTGTGTCAGTCACATTAAGAAGGCCCCTTATTGTCATTAAAGAAGGCGTGGCCCCTCTGTGTCAGTCACATTAAAGAAGGCGGGGACCCTCTGTGTCAGTCACCATTAAGAAGGCTGAAGGGTGGCCCCTCTGTGTCAGTCACATTAAAGGAAGGCGTGGCCCCTCTGTGTCAGTCACATTAAAGAAGGCGTGGCCCTCTGTGTCAGTCACATTAAAGAAGGCGTGGCCCCTCGTGTCAGTCACATTAAAGAACATTCAAGAAGCGTGGCCCCTCTGTGTCAGTCACATTAAAGGAAGGCGTGGCCCTCTGTGTCAGTCACATTAAAGAAGCGTGGCCCTCTGTTCAGTCACATTAAAGAAGGCGTGGCCCCTCTGTGTCAGTCACATTAAAGAAGGCGTGGCCCCTCTGTGTCAGTCACATTAAAGAAGGCGTGGCCCCTCTGTGTCAGTCACATTAAAGAAGGCGTGGCCCCTCTGTGTCAGTCACATTAAAGAAGGCGTGGCCCCTCTGTGTCAGTCACATTAAAGAAGGCGTGGCCCCTCTGTGTCAGTCACATTAAAGAAGGCGTGGCCCCTCTGTGTCAGACTTGCCACCATGAATGTGATTAACACAGAAGGTCAGCTCAGAGTTTGTAAGCTGTTTATTGGTGTTTATCGTGGTAAAGATGTGTGAAAGTTCTTCTTCTGCATTACCCATGCGGATAAGCGAACACTCTGAGGACGAGCTGGCAGGTGGAGGCTTCACGTGAAACGTCAGCAGCTCCTTAAAGTGACTCTCGTCCAGGATTACGTTGTAGCTTCCTGTTAAAGCACACGGCTCGTTGAGACTTTGACGGTAGGTTTAAGAATTTAATTCAAGCTGTTTTTATACATAATCAACACTGCAGCACACACACCACACACCTCCTGTTTCTCTGGTAAGAACCGAACACACCCGAACCTCAGCAGACAGTCCGATCACAGACACTCGGATTTTAAATGATTTCAGAGTCTGTTTTAGAATAAACAATGTTACATTAGACAAAACGTTTTTAACAGATTTAAGTTTAGTGTGTGTTTTTGGTCTGAAAGACAGTTTTGCTCTTGTACCTTGATGAGGTCGTAGATGTTGGCAGGATCACAGGTGGTCAGACTGCTAAAGATGACCAGGATTTCTCGGCTGGTGTGTCCTGGCATGTGTCTACACACACACACACATCAGCAGGATAGAGGACAAAATAGAGCTTTAGAATATGACTCAATGCTCCTTCACCTGAACTAGACATATTTGTAGAGTTGATTTTTCCTCTTAATAACAGTAGACATCAGTAAATAACTAATAATAATAATTATAACTTAGTGATTAACGCTTTTTTCGTTTACATACAAAACAAAATTCAACTAAAATACACAGTTGCACTGAGTTATATATTTCCGTTCAGTGTCCATCTGGATTGACGTCATGCACCACTGTTGTTTATTCGGTGACGTTTGACACCCGATCTGTCTGCTTTACACTTTACACGCTAATGCTACGCTATCCGATTCATAAACCAGGTGCTTTTTTTTCTGCTTACACAATCGCCGATCAAATCCAATTTAATTTCTATTGTATAGCGCTTTCAACAACAGACATTGTCTCAAAGCAGCTTTACATTGAATACAGTGAAAAGTGTAAGTTTGTCCCTAATGAGCAACACACTCACTGTTCATACATTTTCTGTGCTTGGTTTGTGATTATGTTGGTGGTGGGAACGGTGTTTTGTGTCTGCTTGTCTGTTTTCCTCTCAGGCTCACCATCTACTACGTCACCAATCCTGTCTCATTGGAAGATCAATGAATCAGCTCCTTTCAGTGGGACTGGCTTTTTAACCTGTGTTTGCCGGTTTTAAATGAAGGCTGTTTTTGTGCTGGTTTTTTTTGTCCTTTTGCTGTGTATTTGTATGACAGTCGTTTCTTTCTCTGTGTATGATCCCTGCTTGTGTTTGATTACGGTTTTGCTTTATTGTCTACCAGTGTAAAATAGTACTTTTTCTATCATCACTTCTTGTTGTATAAAACATTGTTACGTAGCAGGAAGTGGACACTGTTTCTTTCAGTCGTTCTTTCGCGTTTACGTAAGCTAGCGAGCGAGGGAAGAATGTGTATTTTATTTCTCGCTCTTCGTATGGTTTATTTTAGTTATTTCATTTGGGATGTTAGACTAAGTTTTTTTTTGGCCTGGCAGGTTTCTGAACTTATTTTTCACTCAAGACCAAAATTATAATAATAAAACCAAAAAAAGAGTAACTTTTGCTGTTTCTTAAATTGCAGCCTGACCTAGACTGGGTTGTAACAGCGGCTAAATTAGGGGTCGTTGTGTGTCTAAGAGTTGATTTAAATATTTAAAAGGTTTAAGTATGTAAATTCTCCACCCACTTGAGCGTCTGCATTGCGATGCTGAGGGCGTTGTACAGAGACGGTTCTCCCACACAGCCCGAGTCCACAGCTTTCTTCAACGCCGCTGTGTGCTTCTTCGGGTTTCCTACATTTACAAAAAAAACACAGATGGAATAGGTACAAATGACTGAAGGCAGCACAGTAGTGAAGCTCAAACACACACACACAAACACACACACACAAAACGCTATAGTTCTCCCACAAGACATTATTCCCTAAGCCAGAATTTATACATTAATTACATTCTTTTTATTTTATGTATTAAAATATATATTTATTTACCTTTTTGGCTGATTTTATTTTCAATTATTTTTACATTTCCTGTGCATTACGTTTTTCTGATTATTCCCTTTCAACTGTTCTTTAACAAAATATATATTACACTGCACACAGGATTTTATTATACAAGTCACTACATAAAGACTGTTTTTATTATTATAATTTTGTTTATATAAGTAATAACTGTAGTGAAAGCATTAAATAATTATTCAATAATTAAAATAATTGTGATATAAGCCAGACACTAATCATCATTATTGTATTATTATTCTTAGTCTTAGTAATAATAATAATAATAATAATAATAACAATAATAATAACAATAATAATAAGACTGATAAGAGTGATAAGTCGAAGGGTTTGTTATGGACCTGCTAGTTCAGTGAGTTTCTCGGCTCTTTTATTCTTGGTGGTGATGATTCCGATCTGCAGAAGTAAAAAGGAAAATAACTTAAGATCACAAACTCTAAAACACAAGCTGATATCCGACATCATCCTTACGCTATAAACAAAATCCTCATGTTACCTGGCTGATGGGGTTCTGGTCAAAATATTCCTCAACAAAATACTCCATGAGCTGAGAAGAGGAGCGAGAGAGTGATAGTGTGTGTATGTGTAATAAAGTATAAAGTTTAGACAGCGAGTGTGAGGAGGTCCGCTCTTACCTTCAGTGTGGACGTGAGTCTGTTGGGCTTCAGGTCCTGGTCCTCCATTGACCGAGACGAGTCAATCACCACATACAGGTGACGCATCTACATCGAGATCACAGTTTGTTATTGACTAAAAACTGGAAACCATTTAAATAGACAAATATAAGTGGAGGAGGAGGAAGAGGAGTAGGAAGCGGAGCACTCACCATTCCCAGCCGAACCTGCCCATGACTCTCAAACACCCTGCAAAACGATGTGTCAAACATCAGAAATCACATATACACACACAGTTTATTATAATAAACATACACACACACACACCCGTCCCATGCTCTCACCTCTTCCTCTTGGCCTCGAACAGAATGTCCTCTACGGTGGCTTTCAGGGACCCCGACTCGTCCTCCTTCAGCACCTCCCTGAAGACAGACACAAAAAAACAGTTTGAATGAATGAATTCTCTTTGGAGTAGGAATCAAGACATTCCACTGCACCACACACACATATATATATATATATATATATATATATATTTACATTATATACATATATATATATATATATATTATATATATACTATATATTATATATTATATAATATATACACACACATCCATACATATATGTATTATACATATGTATATTTATTCTGTGTATAGGTATATATATATATATATATATATATATATATATATATATATATATATACATATATGTATATATATATATATATATATATATATATATATATATATATATATATATATATATATATATAATATTCACACCCACACACACACACACATACACAGACAAACAAACACGATCTCTGTCTTTAATATAGGGTAAATTTATTAAGCACAAGACACATACCATCTTATTATCGGGAAGGTGAAATTATCATATGGATTATTTTAAGTTATTTACTTATAACCGGGTGGTTATGGGTTCAGATCTCAGGACTCACAGACTCAATCTCACTTGCTGGAGTGGATAAAATTTACTCACCATGTTCGTTCATAACCTCCTTCCCAGCGCTTTGCTCTCTCCGGTTCCTCATCCATCTTTTTTTTTACAAAATTAAACGTTAAATGAAGTGGAAAAAACTGAAAACTAACCAGTGCGCGCGACTTTTAGCTAGTTCTGAAATTTTAGCCAATTAGGCAAAATATTTAGCGCTACATTAAATGTGAATAAGCTGTTTTTCATAAACGAAACAATATCTGTAGTTTATTTTATTTAATATAAATGCACAAATTTACAAATACAATAATTAGCGTCAAACACGCACGAAGTGCTTCCCGCTTCCCTCTTCCGCACACCTGTGCAACACCATAATCCTTCCCATTGTATATAAAGTAAGCAAGATCTTCAGTTCCGGATTGTGGGGTGTTTTTTTCTTTTTTTTTCTTTTGGTTCATCTAATTAAACTTCATTATACTATACTTCGTTAAAGAATAACATGTTGTAGAACAAAATACAAACTTCATAACAGCTGAAAACGAAACAAGAAAATAATGCTTCAATAATAACTTGTCCAATACAGAATCCAGTGCATGTAAAAGACTGCGGCAGAAAACAAAATCACAAACTTGCAGTAAAAAACTAAACAAAATAACCACAAAATGAATTAAAAGAGCAAAAACAGCATATTATAAAATTAAAATAAAGTTTTGTATTACAGCTAATTATTCTATAATAATACATTATAATCAATAATCTAACAAAAAAGAAAAAAGACACATTTACAAATAAAATACTATGCAATAAAAAATATGGGTTTTAAAAGCCAGACATGTTTAGTTTAAAACTCTTTGTTCATCCTACACGCCTGATGATAAAATTGGTTGTAATTTTGAGGCAAATTGATCCTGAATTGATTTTTAAAGGTAGAGGTCTGTTTATGTGGCTAAAAAAATTTCAGACATTTACTTTCCTGATCCATGAAATGGTTTAGTGCTGCAGCATTGGCCTGAGTGTGATCCCATCATTTATACACATTTATTTAAAAAAAAAAAAAACAGATGATACAAAACACATCCTGATAAAACAGCAAGATACTGAACTTTAAAGACAATCGGTATCCTGCGTCGGTTTCACATTTGATCCCATCAAGGGTTCTTACACAGCGGAGAAACCTCCATAAAAAAGAGCATGTGACACTGATAGAACAAATATCGGATAAAACTAAGGAAAAAGAAAAAAAAGCTAACCGATTTTGTAATGGCTTGAAAGTATGGATGAAGAAATCAGCTGAGATGCTCAAACAGAGAGGACAAACAAAGCGGGGAAAGAACTACACGGAAGAACAAAAAAGACTAAAAGCCGTCTGATTGGCTCATGGTCTCCGGTCATAATCGTTCACCCTCCTTTTCAACAGCGCCAGTTTGGTTTTCAGCTGTTTGCATCTCTTCTTCTTCATTTGGTAATCTGACGACTGTGAGGGTCAAACACAGATGTAACACATCAGGAGACAACAAATAGAGATAAAAGCATAGAAAAAGAAACAGAAACTAAATTAAAATTAAAATGAAAATATTTAGCTACATAAAATTTGTATATATACGATCCAGCTCCTGGACTCTATCCATCAATTTACATTAAAAGGTGTATAAAACTAAGAAAGCAACAACTTGAAACACAATTGGAGGCATGGATCTTACCTTTTTTAGGTTCTTCAATCCTGTGTACATCTCCATGGCATCCTGATGAAAATGAAATTAAAATAAAACATCTTAATAGATTGATGGGTTGCTTAGATTTAAAAGGATCATTTAAAAATCTACTGTGTGCTTGTGATGATAATATTCTATGTGATGATGATGATGATGATGATGATATAAGTGTTCGGTCATGACCCACATTTCTTTCGCTATCAGAGAGACCAGTAAGTAATTCTTTACATGTTTTACTCACCAGGAACTGTGGGCTTCCCTCCTGAAGGCCATCAAGCTCTCGGTCCACGTTGGCGAGGCCTTGGTTGATGTCGTCAAGCTCGGACTGCAGACGCTTGTACTCCATGAGGTCACGATCAAACTCCCGCTTGTAATCCGTCCGTTCACTATCGTTTAAGATGGGAGGAAACTCACTGTACAAGAGAGAGACAGACAGGGACAGCAAGATACAGAGACAGGGACAGACAGATACAGAGACAGAAAAAGAGGAAAACAAAGGGCGAGACAGAGAGAAAAAGACAGACAGACAGACAAAAAAGAGAGAGAGAGGGGATAAAGAGAGACAGACAGAGAGAAAGTGTGACAACGAGAGAGAAAGGGAAAGTCAGACAGGCAGATAGACAAATACAAAGAGAGGTAGACAGCAAAAGACACAGCAAAGTAGTGAAAGAGACAGAGAAACAGACAGAAACGAGACAGACAAGAAAAGGAGAGACAGACAGAGAGACAAAGAAAAACAGAAAAAGATGGAGAGTTATACACAATGATGTATGCACTGTATAGTTAACTTTCTGTTCAATCAGATTTGTGAATCTTTTCCCACTGACTGATCTGTCAGTAAAGCAGTACCCCCACAGTTTACACTCGACTTTGAGCCTTCTCCTTTATTTAGTGTGTGAAGACTGCAGGACTCAAGAGTACACAGTAAAGTGCTGAGGTCACAGAGATGCTGATCTGATAACGTTACACACCGTTACGGCTCCTGTAACTTAAACACTGTTCGGACAAAAGGATGAGGTTTTTTAACACAGTTTTTTAAAATTGGGTAATACAGATTTAAAGATGTCGCCAGGTGTTGAATTTGACTCTTCCGGTTTTGTATGTAATGGAAAACAAGTCGATCCACTCGGTTGATTATATAAACTATAAACAGAGACCTAGAATCCTGCCTCCTGTAATTGATCCATGAAAAGCTTGATTTCTCCCTCTGTGGAAAAAGAATTTTCAAAAAAATCCTTGCCTGTCGTAATCAGAGTCGTCCAATTCGTCCGCCGATTCCACCCCTGTGTCATAGTCTCTCGCTCGGCCTTTCAAAACAATAGTTGTGCTGGTGGTATCAGAGTCACTGGGGACAAAAGAACACGGTAAATAACATGGTAACAAGTTATTATTATTTTTGGAAATTAGTGTTTTATGTAACACTAATGACTGGGTGTCACATGATGAGTCAGGAATTACCAAAAAAAAGTGTATCTAGTGTATTTACCGCTCTATTAAACTGGTTCAGAACATAATTATTGACATTTTCGGTAAAAAAAAGACTCAGAAAGAGCACAGAAACAAAGAAAGAAAAAAAGAGCACAAAGACTAAAGAGAGGAAGTCAAACATGTTATGGTTTAAAGAAAAAAAAAAAATGCTTAATACATTGTTTTAATTTAATTCAGTTTTGGTTCATACGTTCTTGGATGTCCAAAGCAAAAAAGAAAGAAAGCGTCCATTTTTTGTCGCTCTTTAAAAACAGCAGCAATGATTTTTTTAGACATCACAATGCTTCGACTTCCCAAAAAGTTTTGATTTCAGTGAGTGATTTGTTGGCACTCATGAAGGTGGTTGTGATAATGAAGCCATCGAGCCGCATTCCACACCTCCGAATATTACGCAACTGCGCAGCCTGGAAGGTTTTATTAGTGTCTTTCTATTAGTGTCTATGAAGGTGTATTTCAAAATGACAAATATATAATTGCTTGGGTGGTTTATTTTCTGTTTCAGCAGTTGTAGAAGAGAAGGTGCAGGCAGGGGCAGTCAGAAGTCATTTAAAGACATATTGCATGATATAAGACTAATAAAAATTAAAGACTCAGCAGATTTGTAAATAACTTGTTTTTACTTATGTTAATCCAAGGAGTTTCCTATTTCAAAGCTCGGCCTAAATTCATCTTAACCTCCAGACAGAATAAAATCCCATAGTGGTAATTCTGCTTCTGCATTACAGCAACAGCATTAGAAAAGCAAATAAGCAAAGTCTTTGATTAACCCTTGAGGCACCAGTTTTTGTTGGACGGCTTGCTGTGGAACAGGATGTTCAAGTTTGTTCTTCACGTATCACTTCACTTCACGTATGTGTTCCGTAATCGTTCGTGCAGTTTTTCATTTTTTTACGGATGTAAGAGACGTGTTTAGGTTTTAAACACGATTAAACATAATCTCACTAGGAGGACTATGGGATGCATCGAACGTTAGCTTTGCTATTTATTTTTTCTGTTCACTCCACTTATTTCTTTTAGTCCTTTTGTTCTAAAGAAAAATAAACAGGAAAATATCAGAAAAAATGACTAACTTAAAGAAAGAGTTGGGATTGATTTTACCTGATAAAACATAATTGTATTCACCCTTCTAGTGTTGACTTTGTTAAAAACTCATTTCCATCAAAATCCCATCCATACCAAAGTACCCATAGATTAAAAGGGCATATTGTTTACTGATCTCCTCCATTTCTCCCCAGTGAGAGTCGGACCTGCGCCTCACATTTAAAGATGAGCTCTGGAGCTAAATCTTGTCCAATGTCCAGACCTCTTCTATTTGTCCACAACAAAATCTATTCATTGCATTTATGGGACAAACGTATTTGATCGCATTTTTTGGACTTCCTCCAATTGGTACAGGTTTGGTCTGGATGCTCTACAAACGCTTTTGATTTTTTTCAAAATTATTATTCTTCTGCTATCTAAACAAACTTTTCTTGATTTTTTTCATGACTGGCTGCAAAAAAACAGGTAAACAATAAGGGGCAATACTGGCATATTTTCTGAAACTTAGGACCTTTCTATCAGCTTTTTTCTGATTAGAAGAATTCTTCTTTTGTAGTCTGGAAGTCTATTTATTGAAATTACTTTACAACTGTATTTTAAGAGTAATAAAAAGCCTATTTAGTGCAAGTATGTTGAAAGTATATATTTGTATAATCTATATTTGTAATATTTTGTTTGCTGATGTAGAACGTGTGAAATGTATACGGCCAATTATTTTTAGCTATAGATTTATTGATCTTTTTCATTTTATACATTCTATAACTGGATTTTCAGGGTTTTGTTATGGTTTGTATAACTCAAGGTTGGGGCTAGTGGGGAAAATGGTGTTTTTCCCTGTATCGTTATCTTTTTTATTATAAAAGTTCAATAAACAGTTTTTCAATAAAAAATGTAAGCTTCAGGATGGTCATTACTATCAGAGTGGGAGTGGCAAATATCTCTCCTATCAAATCATGGTGGCACTAACAAATCAGAACCCTTAGTAAGATTACATTGCAGAGAAAGCACTTGTTATATAATCTTTAAGGTGGATGACTGGTCACTGTGTACTTTCTATATTCATGTTGACTTATACATAAGATTAATTTTAATGGCTGGCGCCATGGTGTAGTGGGTTAAGGCACCAGTACCCACATGCATGCTTGCGCTCCGGCGACCTGGGCTCGATTCCGGCCCGGGTCACTCCCGGTCCCACCCTGCTTCTGTCTCTGTCCTAACAATAAAGGCAAAAATGCCCAAAAATATCTTTAAAAAAAATTTATTTTTATTTCTAGACCAAAACAAAACAAGTAAAGATCCTTATATGCTTTTTTTCCATTTTGAAATAAAAAGTCCTTAAACAAAACTAACCCTGCTCAGTGCTTAACTTCAACAGTGTTGAACTTTTATCTGAGAATATTTTAGCCAAAGCTTGCTAATCACGGAAAGATAAAGGAGAAAGATCAAACTGGATGAAAAAAAATTATTTATGCTTTTCAGGATTAAAACATTCTCCTGCCCGAGTCCTCTTTCCAAACTCAGGTTTACAGCTAACATATGCGCACACTCACCCGGGGAGGTAAAGCGGTTTTGCCACGTCCAGGGGTGGGTCAAGATAATTCCGCGAACTGCCAATGTAATCATTATGATCGTTCAGGTATGTTTCTGGCTCCCCAGACACATCAGTCACCTGAGAAGAGAGTTGAAACAGATTACAGCCCTCCTCCAGCCCTGCCTTCTAGCACCCAGGGACCCGGATTCAGTCTGTTTACTAAACAGTATCCAGGTAGCTAAAAGGACAGAGGATATTTTTAAAATAGGAAAAAATCCTTTGAATACTATCGAAACATGTTTAAAGCAAGCTAATTATTTTTAACATTAGCACTATAACTAAATCCACAGCATCTTTTCCAGTGCTAATACATCATGTGACTATACGCTGTCGATCTGTTTTCCTTTGTTGTCATCAGTACGCATGCTTTCTCTCTCTCTCTCTCTCTCTCTCTCTCTCTCTCTCTCTCTCTCTCTTTCTGGTAAACAATACAATGGAACCTGGTAGAACAGGTTCCTCCGGTTTCTATATGCAGATACTAGGACACTGAAAAAGGACGAAACTGCCAGAGCTTTCACTAGCATGATATAATCCTCTCAAGCCGAGGGCTGCCTCTGTCTTCAATGAACATGACAAAAATTTCCAAGAAGACGGAAGTCGGGGGGGGGGGGGGGGGTCACAGCAGTGGGATACAAGATACTTTTATAGATTATAAATTAAGATTATAGTAAGCAATTAAATTCGGCTATCTCTGACACGCCTAGAAACTAAACCTCTACTCGTTAAATGTAAATTGGCCCAGATATAAAGTGTGAAGGATGAAAACCGTTGTGTTCTACTAACCCATTTTTCAACGCCATGTGAAAGACCATCATTAAGAGTACTGGGTTCCTCCCAGAGTACTCGGTGTGTCCCGTACCGGTTAATCTGGGAACGTGTTTTAATGGCGAACACCATCAGAATGATGAGCCCGATGCCCACCAGGAACCCCAAAATAATAGCAATAGCCTACAAGAAAGAGGATTCAAAGTGAAAAACTTGTCTCTAATAATGAACTATGGTATGTTTTTCCTTATGGAAGTCATCTGCTCACCTCCTGAGGTTCCACCACACAATAGTGGTACATGAACTGGTTAATAAGTAGGCCAGATGTTTGCGGTTGGCCCTGGTACTGGGCACACAGCTGCCAGATCATGTTGTACATCATGGATCCAGACCCCTGTGCTGTAGGGTTGACAGCCACCAGGTACACGATGCTGGCAATGAGCATGAGCAAAGCCAGGAATGCGCAGATGATGATACTCGCCAGGTAGAACTTGGGTGACCGGGCTGTGCTCTGCCTTGAGACCACAAGGATAAAGATGGCAAGCACAGCGAAGAAAGCAATAATGGCGATGGCGATGATGAAGGCCTTGCCTGTTGTAGGGTCCATGTAGTAGCCGTTGTAGCCGTACCCCCCTCCAATGCCACCTCCGTACATGTTGTAACCATAGCCTCCTCCGTATGATCCTCCATAGCTGCCCATGCCACCCATGCCCATCCCAATTCCCCCTAGACCCATGTTATCCATGTCATAGTCCCATGCCAGCGTGGATGCCACGCACGCGAACACCGCCACACACATGATGATGATAATGATGCTCAGGATCTTCATCACCCCAGGCGGTGACGACCAGCGGTAAAAGTGGAGCAGTTGATCGTCGGGGTAGTGTGAAAACGTGTGGTGGGACATTCGATAAGGACTAAAAAAACAGTAGAAAACAAATTACTCGAATTCCAAACCAATAATAACTTTATTTCGGAATCACAAAATTAACTAAAATACACAACTTACGTCCGCTTGCTGCTGCTGCTGTGTCTGGGTGAAGGCATGATGGTGGAGGACCCTTAAAACACTGTGACCAAAACAACATTTGTATTAAATTCCAAGCCACAAACAAATCAAAATTTCTCAAACATAACTAGAAGCTACACTAATCCCAGAGATGCTAAAATCGAGACATGACAGACAGTAACCCATGATAATGGTTTCTAGTTTGCGACACGCAGAAGAGAATGCGGATGCTGCTTCAAGTTTAATTTAAGAATTAAGATTAGACTGACAAATAAACAACTAATGTGCTCAGGCGCTCAAAGTTTTTTCCCCAAATGAATTAAAATAAAAAAAATGGAGAGATAAAGAGCAATCGCGTGCGTTAAAAAAAGTCAGAGAAGACATAAAGACGCACGAATTTATTCACAACACGCCACTAAATAATGTAATCTTTTTCTTATGTCCCCACCATTACATGAAATCTTGAAATAACATAAAATATAATTACGAAAGATTAATAATAATCCAAACAAAACAACACTAAGCCATTACTCACCGGTTTACCTGCGCTCCAGACGCCGTGGCTAAACACTAAACACACACAATCTCTATCTCTTTCTATCGCTCTCTCAGGTGAGGAGTGCGCAGCACATACAGGTACACAGACCAGGCCACGCCCTTTAGAACCGGCAGCATCTCTGCCCAAACCCGGAGAGCGCAACTGTACTACTGCCCATGCGCGTGTTATTATTCTCTGCACGTGATCTTTTTTGGCACATTTCACATGATATTGTCTCATGTGTACGTATCGGATGCATTTCTAGTGTAAATAATGACTACATACAACTATTCCTACATTAGAAATAGGAAACCAAAGCTATTTTTAGATTGTTAATAACATCCAGAATAACCAACTTCTGTTTGGTTCAAACAATTGATTCAGACGTCTGTTGATAGGTTGATTGGTATACTAATTGACCGCCTACGTATAAGTGCGAATGTGTGTGTAACTGCTCAGCATCCGCCCATAATTCCTTTCTCACACCCAGTATTCCCAAAACTAGATCAGGTGTCACCTGATCTCAGAACATGACAACGCGACTAAGTGCTTAAAAAACTGACAGACAGATAGACAGATATACAGACAGACAGATAGATAGATAGATAGATAGATAGATAGATAGATAGATAGATAGATAGATCTGTAAATAATCACTCCCTTGGTATATTTACTTTTACCTGTTTCTCTGGCATTCTGATCTGCTGAGTTGCCTCACTGAGTTGTCATAGTTGCCTCACGGGGGCCTTTCTGTGTGGAGTTTGTATGTTCTTCCTGTGATTGCGTGGGTTTACTCCGAGTACTCTGGTTTCCTACCACAGTCCAAAAACGTGTATGTATGTGTGTGTGGCCCTGTGATAAACTGGCGACCAGTCCAGGGTGCATCCCCGCCTTTTGCTCTTTCAGAGATGACTGGATTAGGCTCCAGTTGACCCAGTGACCCTGAATTAGGAAATAAGTATATAGATGATGAATGAATGAATGAATAAATGTTGTCTCCAGCAGTTGATAATTAGATATTGTTTAGTCATGAGGCGTCTAATGTTTTTTTTTATGACCTATCATCACGCTTCCAATTTACCCACTGCTTACAGTCACTTTAATGCATTTAGAGCAACAAAAAACTCTGGATTATTCCTGGGCTCTTAGGTGTACATACACTTACTGGCCACTTTTTAGGTACATCAGGCTAGTCCCGAGTTGGACCCCCTTTTGCCTTTAGAACCGCCTTAATTCTTCGTGGCATAGATTCAATTGTTTGTGCTGTAAAAACCCAACGACCATTCCACGTTCAAAGGCACTTAAATAGCCTTTGTTCCCCATTCTGATGCTTGGTTTAAACTTCATGTCATCCTTACCACATTTTGATGCCTAAAAGCATTGAGTTGCTGCCATATAAATGGCTGATTAGCAATTTGTACCTCATAAAGTGGCCGGTGAGTGTATTTTGCACTTTTAAAGCTTTAATAGTAAATGTCATTAAATACGAGTTTATAACTGAAAATCTTTCTTAAATTTAGATCAAGTTAGATTAAGTTTCAGGAATGCTGTAAAGTGAAAGCCAACACTCTCTCTTTCTCTCTGTCTTTCTTTAAAACTAGCTTCAGGTAGTAGGGTGAAACTGGCGTCTACAAACTAGTCAGACCGGTCAACACTCACATAATCGATTCCTTTATCACACCTGTGGCACCACACAGAGTGTGAGTGCTGCTAAAAACAACACGCACATGGAACAATCACCATTAAGTGCAACTTATACCAGTGTGTGAGACGTCTCGATTTTAGGAGAAATAATTGGGTTTTTTTTACTATTTATCTCTTAACATCTGCTACACAGTAATCCGCAGTCTACACAAATATTCATTCAAATATGTGATGAACTTTGCAGCCTTCTGAAATAATGTTTTTTTTTTCTATTTATTAATAATTTATTAGATGAATCTTGCAACAATCCGGGAAACACTACAGAATACAATCAAAATATTTTACAATCTCTATAAAATTGTAATGTGTAAAAGAGAAAAATTGAAACCAAATATTTTCCCTCTAAATAACTGATGAGTACCATGATAACGTTTCCGTCAAACTGTTTTTTTTATTTTTATTTTGTTTAGTTGAGATTATATTTTTTGCTAGCAGAAAAATAAAAATGGACTGGTGCAATGGAAAAAATATAAATTAAAAGGTTTTGTGAAAGAAACTGTAATTTTGTGTAAAGAATCGTGTAAGAAAATGTACACACACAGATAATACTAAGATTTAAGACTGCAATATCATAGTAAAATCAAACACTCAATAAATGCACACAATACAATAATGCACATTTCCTTTTTTCTTTTTACTCCTTACCTGAAATATAAAAAAAATGTACAAAAACTTTTTTTTTAAAAAAAAAAAAAAAACTTTAAATCACCTCACATTAAATGTTAGTAAAGAAAGGCACAGATGGTAAACAAAAAAAAAAATAAAAATTCATTCTGGCTCCTACAAATAAACTACATACAGTAAATTTTATAAAAACATTGGCCATGATTTTATTAAAAACATTATTTCTCAAAGATGATTACAATAGATCACATTTTAATAACTGGACGCTACCTAAAAAAAATCTTGCACACATTCCGGAACGTTTCTAACAAGTTCCAGGGAATTTATTGATTTTTTTTTTATCAATGAAGAGAAAAGTTGACACAAACCCACATTTATTTAACCTGACCGTACACCAGGTGTACAATTAGAGTTTTTTCTGGAAAATTGGGGTTACATGCAAAAATGATATTTAAAAAAAAATCATATTAATATTATTATAATAAAACAACATGTAGAAATACAGCTGTCTGTCCAGGCAAGAAAGTTTCACAGTGTTTCCTGTAAAACGTGCAGGATGTTCACGTCTCCTTTTCCATATAATGAGGCTGCCTGTGCAGTCGCAATGAGGAAACAAGTGTTTGTGGCAAGATCATTGAGAGATTTAGGAAGTTCTTCACGGTTGTCTTTATAAAGTGGTACAGTGTCGAGTGTTCATTTATTTTACATGGAAGTTAAGCGTCTGACTCCTCCACAGATCTTAACCTGGATTAGCGTCACGGTCTAACTCGTCTCACACATTACCGCTGTCAGAACTCTGATGAAGTTAGACAGCAGAGTGATGAGGTTACGCGGCTTAACTGTAGCCGTCGTTCCAGTCCATCACTTTGTCGTATTCCTGAATCTTCTGCTTGATGTGGGAGAGTTTGTTTTTCAGGTACTCGCATCGCTCCTTCTTCTCTATGAACGTGGGGTCCTGTGAGCATGCACGCACCCACACACACACATACAGAGGCGTATACAAATTATACAGTAACACACACACACACATACGGTAACACACATTGTAACTAACACACAGAAAAACTGTAACTTATGTAGATTTTGTGATATTTCACATTATTACAATCCTCAAATTTCCTGATACAGTTTAATGCTGCTGGATTTCCCAAACAGATGAAGAGGAGAATTTTAATCCTGACTGTACTCTGACCCTGAATCAGACTGATCTCAGAGTGTAATATACAAAACCCACTAAAGCTAAAGTGAAGAGATCTAACTGAGGTTACTCTTTAATTTTCTTATATCTGCAGTTGAGGTAGACTAAAGCTGCATCACACTTACGTTCTTTTTCCTTTGGTACTCCTGCATAATTTGGTTGATCCGTTCGTGTTCCTGTGGATATTAAACAAAAGGTAACCTAATGAATCACACATACTGATTAATCCCAACATGACCCGTGCTCCGGCTGGAAAATCTTTCACGCCGATCCAGGAAGCAATTTATGCAAAACTTTAGGTTATGTATTTAAGAGCTCTCTATGACCTAAGATCAGTTTGTTTCTCTTCTAACATTATATGTTTATGGTCAGGCATTGACAGAGGACTTTAACCACTGAGCTACCTTTTTTCCCAGTCCAATTCGATCAGTTCATATGTCTTTTTTTACATCTAGTTTAAAAACCTTACCATTTGACTAGACGGCTGAGACGACAAGTTCGTAATCAGATTGTCCATCTCCTCAAACTTATTAGCCAGCACCTGAACCTCAGCGTGGAGCTCCTTATACTCGGCATACTGATCGTTAAACACTGCCCTGTACTGGTCCCTCTCCTCGTCGGTGCGGATGGTGGGGTACTTCCTGTAGGGGAAATCACACAGACAAGCAGGATGAAACCATCTCCAGATCTACACGCTCAGATAAAGGTAAGACTGGAATCGAGTGCAACAGGTAATTACTCAGGATGCACTGATAATCTGACTCAGACTCATTACCGTGTACAGCTTTAATGATGCTGTAGGACATAAGTCGAGCTAACCAGAGGCAAATACATCCCATAATTTTAGTATCAGCATTAACATGTAGCAAAAAAAGCTGTTCCAGCAGAGGTCAAAAAGAAAGGCCAAAGACAAGGTATATGGAGGTGATGAATGAAGTTATTAGGCGTAGGTGAATAGGATACAGAGGATAGGGATTGGTAAAGGCAGATGATTCGCTGTGGCGACCACTGAAGGTAACAGCTAAAGGGAATAAAAGAAGCTATCTTTTAAAGGTTCAATGAACGAACTCACGCTACATAATCCGCAATGACCACTGGTTTGGGGATGTGTCCCGCTGGTATGTGACCCCTCAAGTACTCCGGCTCTATTCTGGTAGGTTGAACAGTCGCAGCGTCATCCATATTGTTGGGGGAAGCCATGGTATGATGTTTAACGACCGGTCCTGATACACTAGATCCAGCGCCGATCTGGGGATAAAGTTCCCTTTAGACCAGTATTTTAATTGTAAATGTGAATCCTGGCAACACTGAGGTCAGAAAAATATTTACCATTGACAGCGGTACTGATGCAACAGTCTTATTCTAAACAGAAGAAGATAAACAAATCAATAACAACTTCATAGATCTGGGAAAATTACTCAAAAAGGGTATATCTCCATGTGTCTTACCTCTTGTGCCAGTGCCTCTCGCCGTAGTCTTGCCTGTTCGTGCCGCCACAGTTTAAGACACACTCCAGCTCCAACCAAATACAGCAGCATGGTGAGAAACAGGAAAATGATGGCAGCTGTTTGTCCAGCTTCTGTGCGACAAAAGGCGGCACTGGGGCCATTGTTGAAAAACGGGGAATAGCAGAGGCCACCACGTACCGTATCATTCACGTATACTACAGCTGCCGACATATAAAACACCCCCAGTGCTATGTTTATTATACACTCAGTGACTGGCCACCAACTGGAGTCCAGCAAGATGGTGCGGTAGTACATGGTCATCCCCAATACGAGCAGGATGACTGTGACAATCCAGGCCAGTCCGGCCACCACCAGGATGAAAGGCGTCTTGGGTCCCCTGTAGTTGTACCCATAATTGCCGTACATCCCTCCAAAGGACCCTCCATAACTGGCTCCAAAGCCGGCCTGCTGATTGTAGCCGAACAGGTTATACCACTCGTTATCCTTGTGCACATATGCGCAGACACACGCGAAGACAGCAGCACCCAGGAGGAGCTCGGCACAGCCAAGGATGCGCAACAATCCCGCCCAGGACTTCATGTAGGCATAGCGCATGTGGTATTCCTCTACCTTCTCGCTGTAGGTCATGGCAGTGCGTGCAGAGCGGCCCGATACCGATTCGATTACCTCACCGAGCAGTGCCGCCTGCTCTTTCCGGGAGCCGTAGCTTCCTCCAGAGCCTCCATACGGATCGGTGAAGGAACTTGGGGCGTTAGGTGAAGGTGGCCGTGAATGCGGAGGCGAGCATGGTACCCCCTCTGTAGTTCTGTTCACGATGTCAGACGGAGGTGGTGGAAACGATTTGGTTTTACTGCTCCGGAAGCTGCCCCCGCGAAAGAAGTTCTTCACAGAGTCTGGGATGAACCGCCGCACAGGTTTGATGTCCATGGCTTCGTCTGGTTGGTCTTCGACATCGTTCAGGTAGAAGTCTGGACCCACTGGAGGATCATACGGGAGAGGGGGAGGGGGTAAAGGGTCGGCGCTGATGGCCGGCATCACTCCACCAAGGGGGTATGGAAAATCCTCTTCCCGAGGGAGGGACCCAAAGGGCACTTGGTCATAGTGCGGGTGCAAGTCTCGCACGTGATCAAACCGCGCTGAAGTGTACGACGATGACATGAGCTTTAGTTTGATTTATTAGTTTTGGATTCCTATACAAATGATGAAGAAGACAAAATAGTTTAAGAAAGCAAATAAAAGCTTTTGAATTGACTCACAATTCTGTATCTTGTAGCCTACGAGAAAACTACCGGAAAGGAACAGCGTGACAAAAATCCGTTAGTGAAACGATTCCCGACGATAATATTTATCTCTAAATGACAATAATCTTCTCACTGCCCACATTTATTCCATAAACGTGTATCTTATAGCTGTGTTTATTAAAATAAATAAATAACAACAAAGCACTCACCTTTTTCCCCCCACAACGTTAAACACACCTGCTAGCTACTACCTGTTCCGTCAGGTGAACCGTCGCGTCACGTGATCCGGTCCTTCCGAAACTGATGATGTCATCGCAATGAAACAGGCTACAAACGCCGCCATTTCGCATTGAGCAGCAAATAGTTTCGGGATTTTACACACGTTGTTTTGCCTTAAAATTTTATTCAACTGCTTGCTAATATATTCCTACACTATTTACTCAGTATGAACTAGTTATGGCGGGAGTTGGTGATTTAAGACGTGTAAAATGTTAATACAAGTGAATAAAAGTGTAAATCTGGGAATCATTTAACTGTTAAATAAATGGCCATTAGTTTGTTTAGGTGATTATATTTGCAATCAATGTTTTATTTAAGTCTATATCCAGGGATTGTTATTTCCAAGGTCTGATATAAATATGAAGAAAAAAAAAAATCACACTCAGGTACAAAAGTTTGACATGTTTTGCTGTGGTAAACTATATATTAAATAATAAAATATAATAGAAAATCTAATGTTCAAACAGCGAAACACACTGCAATATCACAGCATACATATTTTCTTGAAACTGATTTATTTTCTATGTTAATCCGTAGATAAACTGGGTTATGGGTTACACAAATTATGCACATTTTTTCTTTTTTTCAGACAACCATTGATAATGAATTGTTCTTCTCGGGAATGTCGTCTTCAGGGTGAATTCAAGTTCTGAAAAAAAACACACCATCTTTTTCCTTTAGTGCCTAAAGATTTAAAAGTGTCCCAAAGTGTCTAAATGTGTGTGTGATGAAAAGTCAGTCATGCGTCAGTTATTGTCCTTCATCCACTGCTCAATCCACTGTGCAATCTGCTCCAGGTTTCTCTCCAGGTCGTCAGGGTCGTTGCTGGGCAGTTGGTGCACGATCTCCTCTTTATACGCCTCCACGGCCTCCTCGTAGATGGTCTGAAAGATCTCGCACTGAACGTTGTCCTGAAGCTTCTTGCCTGTGTAGCCCCTACACATGAATAACAACACATTAATAACAAATAAATTACTATTTATGTATTTACTCATTTGATTTACTGGGTATTTATTAATGTATTACTATTGATCTACTTATGAATTACCAGATATTTAATTAGGAATTGCTAATTCTGTTGCACTTGCAGTTCTGTTTCATTCTGTACATACTGCTACAGTTTATCTGTATAATTTATATTGACAATGTTATTTCATAAGATTACAAAAGTTTATCCATCTATAAGTACAAACCATCATAAGCTGTATATTATCTCTGTCTGTGATACATACAGTATAACAACACACACATTTTGCACAATATATAGTTACATCTGACACTTTATATGCTGTAAATAATTGCACATACTAATGGAAGATGCTAAACAGCATTTCGTTGCTTTGTACCTACACTTTAAAATGACAAATTTGTTTGTATGTATGTATGTATATATGTATGTATGTCTGTATGCAGTGTATGTATGTATCTATCCACCCATCCATGGTGTGCAGTCAGGGCCAGCAAGTCCTTCTCTGCTGGCCTAAACACTATCAGAAGCTGAACTACATTTACAACCCAAATTCTAATATTTGTTCCATAAAATTGTATTAATTTATTCTCAACAGTTTATTCTCTTCATTTCGTAGCGTTAATCTTGCTGCACTGCTTTCAGTATGTGTATCTGGATGTTAGATTTTGTTGGCCAATCAGATTTCAGCCTCTATGTGCTGCCATGTTAATCTAATCTGTCCAGTGCCTTCAGAATCAGTAGTGCTGCCCATGTGACAAACTATATTAGCAATGGGACTGTTTCTTTAACCAATCAGATTTTAAACTCGGCTAACAGGGTCAGCTAGCTGGCAAACAATAGCATTTTTCTGTCCTCTGATTGGTTGATTAGAGCAAAACTGTAAAAACACGTCTCTGCACACATTAATACAGTTGAATTCTTACGCCCACAATCGCTGACAGAGGAGGAACAATTGACTTAGTCTCGGACATACTTTAAAACATTTTCAAGGCGGACTTTTCCAGAAAAGTTAGACATCAGGAGGCGAGTTTGGGTAACCCCGAAGATAACTAGCTTGTCTCAGCTTGGGAAGAAGTTTATTCGCCACTTCCAGACCAGTGCATACGACCTGTTACACTGGCTTACAGCCTTTAAACGTATAATGTATTTTATTTCCATATTTTGGGTTTTTGTCATGTTTTAGGATAAATATTAATTCTGAACTGCTCTTGGTACAGTTCTCGTTGTAGTGTAGAGGTTCAGAGTGTTAACAGGATTTCTTGCTTTAATAAAAATTGTTTTCATTCTTGAAACGGAAATGCCTTACTCTCTGTAATGCCACGCTGTGTTATATTGTAATGATGTTTTCTATAATTTTGACATGATAGTGGTGGTATTAAGAGGTGTATAAGTCGGGTAAGTCCCCACTGATGGCCCAGGTACCAAATGCACGGGCCACCACTGCTACGTATAAAACAACCAAATCATGATTTATTGTCTAAGGAAATATTATTTACATATACATCTACATTCATCATTTGTTTCTTTACTGATTCCTTTGTTATTTACATTTACAGCATTTAGCAGACGTGACGTTATTTACTTAGTACCATTCAATTAGTACCATGTACCAATCACTGCTAACAAAATTAGGACATCTCAATGTTTTACATATTAGCAGAGACACTCCCTTCTTCAAAGCCAGCTTTGAGTCATTTTAACACATTCATTATTGTGCTAAAGTTTTCACTGCAAGGAGATGTTTATGTAACGTCTATAAAAAAAGTCTCCAGCGTCAAAGTTTGTAACAAAACCGTTCACTAGCACGGGCAAACACTGATTTGTGTCATCTCTGACCTGCTCTCGAGGCGGTTATAGAGGTTGGTGTTATCCGTGCGAAGGACAAACACGATGTGAAACCAGCGCTCGGGGAAAAAGTCACAGCCGTGGTAGTCTACAATCATGCCTCCTTCAGTCATTTGGTCCTCCAGTTCATCCACAACCTGGTGGAAAAAAATGACAGAGTGGGGATTGGTTGGGCTTCAGTAATAATGGCTACTTTTTATTTCTACATGCAAGTCTGTGCGTGCTTGAGTGCTCACCCGGTCTTCATCCAGAATGGGGCACTGGTATTCTTCATCATAGCCATCAAAAAGCTGACCTAAGATTGAAACAAAAATACAAAAGAATCATCATCAACATGCATGTTAGTTTCCTCTTCACCACAGTTGTTTATATTCACTGCCAGGCTGCACATCACCTTCCTTGGCCAGATCTCCAACATTGATGTATGTCAGTCCGGTTCTCTGTGCCAGTTCCTTTCCAAGTGTCGTTTTCCCTACGCCCGGGGTTCCTGCAAACACACGGTATATAAATTCAAGGTCTACAAAATCTTTAAAAAAGGAACTGTTCCATCCTTGTTGTGTAGTGTATTCACTACATTATCAGTGTGTTGTGCGGAGTTACTCTAGCATGTAGGAGTTTTGAGATGGGTAAATAAATAAAGTCTTATAAATTATCATTATAAAATATACTGCACAATGATCTATATAGAAGTTTTTATTATATTATAAATAAATATAAATATTATACACAGGTAGTTCATCCGACGCCTCACCTGTGAGTAGGATGTTTGGTCTCTTCATGATCTTCATTGCAGTATTGTACTTTACCAAACTTCAGGTTCTGCTAAGATCCAAACGAAACAGAGCTTTAAAAACGGTTTTAACATATATTTTAAAAAAAAAACGTGTGTCTATAATAACAATAATATAGTTCAAGTTTTAAAGATACCACATAACACTGCGTCTGAATCAAAACAGAAACGTGCTTGCTTCGTGGCTTGGTGACGTCATTGATCCGCGACTGTTCGAGAGCAAAATGTTTTTTTCCCCGTCTTTGTTCGTGAAAAATAACAGTTTTTGTTCTTATCATTAAAATAAATGACAAAAAAAAATAGAAAACTGCCTGGTGTAAAATCCAAAACGTATATTTGAAACAATAGGGTTTTTTTTTTCTTAAATAGCCAATCGGCGCTCAGAAGGCTGGGCTATGTTAACCAATCCAGTGAGGGATGTGGGACTTTAGGTAAAAACCCCACGGAGAGGCGGACCGTTGGAACTTTAAAGGGATACAGAACTCTTAGTTTTTATGTAAGATTATGTCTTCAAAGAGCTTAAAGGATTTGGGGCATGTATTTGGCGTCAGAAATGACTAAGGTAAGTATAGATTATCTTTAATGTAGCGTTTGTCAAAAAACACAATGACATTGCGTTCGCTAGCTATGCTAACAAACATGCTAAACTTAGCTAACGGTCAACAACAGTCTACGCAGCTGGCCGGCTAACGTCAAAATGTCCAATAAAAGGACTTTAAATTAGAAAAAATGCGTATATATATGCACATGTAGCTAAGCTAGTATTTGTTAATTAACCCAGTTATTGAAGCAAAACCTATGGCTTTTTTTTTTAAATTTCCACTTACTCCCTATGTAGGTGCACTACAAAGTGATTATTATCTCGCTCTATATAGTCAACTACATATTCAGTGTGGCGCTATTAAGTATTTCGCTCACTGGTATTCAGATTCATGTTTACGTCTCTGTAAAGAACGTGAAGCTGACGTCACGTCGCGGTGATTTTGGAAAAATGACGTTTTGTTAACGTTTAAACAACCTCCATGGTGCACACCTGGAGACAAAACCATGGCACTGACTTCTTTTTAGATATGTTACTGGTTTCAGTCAAGACAGTTCATAAATGCAGTTTAGTCTGGAACTTCTCTTAGGCTGCAAATCTTGATGCCCAATTCCGATTTTGTGACTATATCCGATTTATTTTACAACCTGCTTACAACATTTTTCAAAACTGACCCGTAGCCATTATCTGTATTTATACTATAAACAGTTAAACAACCCAATGTAAACGTACTAACCGGAAAAGCAAGTATAAACGGTGCATTTACATTTACAGCATTACATTACAGACGTCCTTATCCAGAGCAACTTACATTTATCTCATGTATACAACTGAGCAATTGGGGGTTAAGGGCCTTGCTCAGGGCCCCAGCAGTGGTGGCTTGTTGGAGCTGGGAATCGAACCTACAATCTTCGGCTTGGTAGTCCAACACCTGGTGCAATAATCTATGGACGCAGTGAACGAAGATGAAATGATGATTATTTAATATCTTGCTTCCGCATCATGTTTAAAGGGCGGCAAAACAATGATCTCTTTAGACAGAGAGAATAAGAAGAAAGCCTTTAATGCAATTTGGCCGAATGTAGCGTCGATCACTAAGTTAAGATGTAATTATAATAATTAATTAATTTTTTCAATGTTAACAGACTTTAAGTGAACAAAAATAATAAATATCAAAATACACAGTTGAGCTAAGTTATAGATATACTGTATATCACCGTTCTGTGTCCACCTGAGTTGACGGCATGCGCCACCGTTGCATATTCAGTGATCTGTCTGTTTACATGGCAGACGCCAATGCAGGAACCCGATTTATATCCTATTTATTTCCACATATTGTTGAGGTTTGTGTGTGTGGTAATGGGGAGGAGGGGAAAACCCAACATACTAATTTCATGTAATTTTTAAGCAGCTTTTATTAAAATAACTTTTTTAAAATAGTTTTTTTCTTGGTCCATTGATTACCATTTGTCTAAGCACACAAATATCACAGTAAGCTGTGGTTTATTTTCATAACGGTATTCTGTCAGCATGACTTGCTGAATTTCAAGGCTTTATGCAATCAAAATAAGGCATCGGTATTACCGCTAGCCAAGCGTGGTATTACAGGTAACCGAGCGTGATGCTCCTAAAATAGTGGCACGGCTGCGCGATGTAGACATAAACATTCTTTATACAGATTTGTTCTGGAAATCAGGTAATTTTGTCCTAAATTTGTAATTGAATATTTTTAATATCTTTTCTTCAGTCCCAAACTGATTAATCCAGCTGTGTGAATGGAAAGAGCTGATGATGTCAAAACTTTCTCTGGGAGGAAAGGCGTCCTCTGGTAAAGTGAGTTCTGCTGTTGAATTTCTTCTCATACACATGAATATTACTATCACACTATATAACATAAAAATAATAATTATAAATGGTAAGGATGGATATAAACTTTGGATATTCTGTAAAAAACACATTCTGTACTATTGTTCTTATTGTTAAATTAGTGGTAGTGCAGTGGTTAAGGTATTGGTCCGCTAACCAAAGTATCATGGGTTCAGTTCCCAGCAACACCAGCTTACTACTGCTGGGCCCCTGAGCAAGACCCTTAACCTCAAATGGCTAGTTGTATAAATTAAATAAATGTAAGTTGTTCTGAATAAGGTAAAATTCTGTGAATGTAAATGAAATATGTTATTGTAATGTATATGCTCTCCCCTTGGGGGCATGTCTTTCTCTACAGAAGCAACTCAACTAGCAAAGAACATTGTGTTTAGAGATTCTCCAATTGGAAATAAAGGGTTTGGTTTGTGTAATAAGAGTTTAAGTAGAGTTTTACAGGTTTTTTGGTCTGGTGACAGCTACAGTGTTAATCACAGTTAGTAGTAATCTCCACCGCAGACACTTGACATTGGCTTTTTGTTTGTTGCCTGGTTTTTCGCTTCAGATAAGCAGCTGGGTTCAACCATCGTTTACTGATTTTTTTGGAGGCTCCAGCTTAAACTCCTTTTCTTCAACAAAGTTACTTCCCAGGGAAAGTCAGTCCAAAGTTCAGTCCAGCTCGAGTTCGGATATTGGTGGGAAGAAGCAGAGGAAGAGAAAGGGAGAGGCTCAAACCTCTAAGCTCGATCGTGATGTATTCTCAAGCAGACCAGGATCACAGGAGAACCAGGATGAACCCTGGGTGGATGTCCATGCACCTCAGACACAAGTAAGGAGACTACACAAGCTCAAATAGTCATCATATAAACATAAACAAGTCGCTTAAACTTCTCCTCTTTCTGACTCAGGCCGAGCTGGCTGTCCACAAGAAGAAAGTCGAAGAAGTTGAAAGTTGGTTAAAAGTTCATTTGGACTTAAAGAGCACCAACAAGGTAACTAAAATGGAGGGGTCACTAAAGTCAGTCCTGCAGAGTTCAGCTCCAACACACCTGAACTAGTTAACCAAAGTCTTGCCTAGGTAGCTAATGTTATACTTGAACCCTCCAGAACCGAGTCTGGTGACCCCTGGCTAAGAATCTGAAAAACAGAGCACCTTATTCTGACTCCTTTTTTGTGCTTTTCCACAGGGTGGCGCTGTTCTGTTACTGACCGGTCCTTCTGGCTGTGGAAAGACTGCCACAGTTCGCATCCTGACTAAAGACGTCTGCTGTCACATCCAGGAGTGGTCAAATCCGACCACTGCCGAGTACAAGACGGATGACTCCTTTAGAGACAACTTCGATCCATGTGCGAGGACATGTTGGAACATCTCCGCTTCATGAACCAGTGTCATTGCTTTCATCCTCACAATAACATGTTTATTCCATTTTAGCCTCCAGGTTCAACAGCTTCCACAGCAGCTCACAGACAGCAGCGTTCCAGGAGTTTTTGCTTCGGGCAAACAAGTACAACCGACTGCAGATGAGTGGAGATGACAGGGCTCAGGAGAGGAAGATCATCCTTGTAGAGGTAACTCAGGACAATATGCAGAGAAGGTCTGTACATCCTTCTCTTTAAGGCCTTTAGTGATTATTTAAACAGTTTTGTCAACCGTGATAAAATAAGGCTCATACAATGTTAGCAGTTTTATCCAACAGTAATAGTAAGTGACCAATCTGAGGTCAGATGTGTTTATATGATACTTATTAGCTCTTTCCTGACTTTGTGTCTCTGAAGGATTTTCCAAATCAGTTCTACAGACAGCCAGGATGCCTGCATGATATCCTCAGGTAAGAAACAACAATGTTTTTTTATTATTATTAAAGCAACCTCAGTTTAAAAAGGATCCAGACAGTGTGTGTGTGTGTGTGTGTGTGTGTGTGTGTGTGTGTGTGTGTGTTTCCTGCAGGAAATATGTGCGGACTGGTAGATGCCCGCTGATCTTTATTGTGTCCGACAGCCTGAGCGGAGACACTAGTTCCAGACTCCTCTTTCCCAAAAATGTACAGGAGGAGCTGAGCATCCACCATATCAGGTTTGTAAATCAGTATGTCAGTAAACTCTGTGGGTGGGGCTAAAAGTACTGGTCACCCACAGAGGTACCGGTCATGTTTGTTCACGACCTTTTTTTAACCTTCTCATGACCCTTTTTCCCCAGTTTCAACCCTGTAGCTCCTACCAGCATGTTGAAAGTGCTAAGTCGGATTGCGACCATCGAAGCCAACAAGGTAACACTTAATAAACGCTTTGACGCATTTCAGCACCTTCCTTCCCACTTACCCACTTATATTTTTAGAGTGCTGGAAGGATTTCCGTGCCGGATAAAGCAGGGCTGGAGCAGCTGTGCTCTGGAAGTTCAGGAGACATCCGGAGCGCCATCAACAGCCTGCAGTTCTCCTCCTTCACCGGTGGGAACTTATGCAGATTCTGTAAAAAGTGTCGAGTAAAAGAAAATAGTTTATTGAATCCTCTTTGTTTTAGACTTCTCTCTGGAAAAAAGCCTGTGGTCGTGTAAGAAAGGAAAATCATCCAAGCCTGCTGCCAAATCCTCGACGAGAGCCAAAGGCCGGGGTCGGGCTTCTAAATCTACTGACGTTCTGGAGGACAGCCCCTCTATTGGAGGAAAGGACGCGTCCCTCTTCCTCTTTAGAGCACTTGGAAAAATCCTCTACTGCAAGCGTCAGTATGGGTTACTGTTTAAAGTATTATTTGTAATAAAGTGTAAATGACATCAGCATGACGCTAGTTATAATTGCAGGAGAAAGCTATGAAGCTGGTGATGTTCCCAAGCTGCCAGCACATCTGTCAGAGCATCAGAGGGATAAACTGCTGGTAGACCCAGAGGTACAAATGTGCATACACACACACACACACACTTGCACTGGCATTAGAAGATAAATATAGGTAATTTAACCTCTATGTTGCACATGTATATTATTGTCTCTCTCTTTGTCTTATATCAGCTGGTTATCGAGCGCTCCCACATGTCAGGCGAGTTTTTCAACCTCTACCTGCACCAGAACTACGTGGACTTTTTCTCAGACATGGAGGACTTGGCTCGGGCCAGCGAGTACCTCTCAGACGCCGACTTCTTGACTGCAGAGTGGACTGTGAGTTCATATCAGAGAAGGTAGCAATGACGCACAGTTAGTAGTTAAGTGTAAGGATTAAGTAGGCCACATCTGGAGCTAAAGTGACACTGCAGCCTTTTATATCAATTTTTCAAAAATGTAACAGACTACTGGATTCTGCTCTCTGTACAGTCCAGGTCTACAATGTTGGAGTACGGATCCTCCGTGACCACTAGAGGGCTCATTCACTCCAACACAGCCCGTGCTCAGGCTGCCCAGCAGTCGTCAGTTGGTTTTAAGCCGCTTCATAAACCTCACTGGCTGCATATTAGCAAGACGGTAATGAGAAAATACACCAAGCTTGTCATTTCTATAAATACTGTTCACTGTATTATTCTAACTGTTTTATCTTGGGGTTAAAGTACCGAGAGAACTACCTGACCGCTCAGTCGCTTTTCATCAGCTTCTGTCTGACACCTGTAAGCCTCGTAACAGAGCTAGTACCTTACATGGCCAAGCTCAGCAACCCAATGAGGAATCAAGGTAACACACACACACACGCAATTGTATTATAACCAATATAAAACTGACTAAAAACAAATCTCTGAAAAATCACAATACATCAACATAAACTTACTGACAATCTAGGCTAAGTACAGGATGTCTAAAACAGACAGGTCATGTCAGTATGTGGATAAGTACGCTTTGTGTGTGTTTCCCCCATTTCCAGCTCAGATAACCTTCATTCAAGATGTTGGCCATCTGTCTCTTAGGAGAGTTCCAGGCAGGTAAGTAAATGGTCTACTTTTAATTAAGCAGTGTTTTGTTTAAGTAGGACTAAAGATGTAGGGGGGTTGGATCAGCAAATGGTAATGTGCGGATAAGGTAGAGATAGAGATGAGAATAAGGTCTAAAGGCAAATAAAACTTTAGAATTAGACCAAATGGGATAGAGTGGAAAAGGGGGAAAAGGTTCACATAAATGTTGTGGAGATATAAATAATGGGCTGATTGGGTTACTACCGGAGATGTGGAGACTTTCATAGGATCGGCACAGCAATCCAGAGCGACTTCCATTTTATTTCATTTATACACCTAAGTATTTGGGGGTGAAGGGTCTGGCTCAGGGGCCCATTACCCGATCTTCCGGTTAGCAGTCCAACACGTTAACCACTGCGCTACCACTTCCACTCATTTGTAAATTCTTTTTTAAGATTAAAACTTGAAGCACTTGGTGATAAAGATCCTGGCCTGCTGGACCATGACAGTGATCCTGATGAGACAGGAAAACAGAGCACTGAGGCTGGCACTCGGACCACTGTGCCAGGAGATACCACCTCCACTTTACCTGCCCTCCCAAACAGCCAGGAGCCAGGGGGCGACCTTCCCGCCAGCCAGCCCCAGCCAACCACTGCCGGTGCCTTACTGGATGACGAGGACCTTCTAATCGAAGAATATGACAGTGACTAAAAAAAAAAAAATGACCTATAGATCTTTCACCATTGTGGCCTTGTGATGATTCTATCGTTTCAATCTCTGCATCACTGTTTTTTTTGCTTATAATTTTAGAATGTGAATATGTAGCTGGTTTAGTATTTATTTGGTTCAGCATAAACAGTAGGACATCTTTATGTTGTGTGTATGATTTTATATGTTTGTGTTACGATGTTCCTATCAGAAGGGATCTGCAGAAAGTGTGTTATATATGCTGAACAATTGTTTGGACATGTGTTTGCGCTGATGCTTTTTGATGTCCAGATAATATAATGATCACGTGTTAGTTAGTTCTTTAATACATGCCACACTTTAGTAGGCAATAAAATCTATGTTTTGCAATTTCTTTTGTTTGTTTTATGTTTTTTAAAGCACATCACTAACTTGTTCTTTTGTGCTAGAGTTAACTCAGATAATCTTTGTAAACAATTCGGATAATAGGATAAAAAAGTGGTTTTAAAACCATCATGTTCTGTTCGCGTTGATCAGTATGAACAGGAACTATTGCCATCACGAACGATAAATTACATCTGATGATCACATAAACGATTTATATATCCGAGTCAGCTTTAAAAGTTCACATAAAAGATCCGAGTCAATGAGCCGACTCGTTTAAGAACGACACATCACTCCCGATGTAGACTTTTCGCCTCTAGTTTTTCCAGTGAGTTATTTGTTTTTAAGTTTTAATTTGGAAAAGCTACATTTCTTACACAGAGGATTTAAAAAGTGTGTTATTAAACTTTAAACTGTATAGCTCGAGGTTATGTTTCTGTAATCCCTTTCTTTTTCTCTAATCCCTTTCTAAAGCGGATCGCGGATACAGAAAGAAGAAAAACCCGCTGCTCCTTTATATCCGCTTTATTCGCAGCCTGGGTGTTAAAGCTCTGGCTGGAAGTGTGTGACACACCCGTGTATGTGTGTGTATGTGATCGCGGTTTTATGAATGTGTTTACAGAATAAACACCTATTCTTCGGTTCGATAAGTGATTATTTGCGGCATCGATGATTTCGCGCTGCCGCTCGGACAGGTGTTTAGGCTACAGGTGAGTTCAACGCTTTGGTTTTTAGTGTTTTTGTGATTAATGCAACTTGTAGGACAAATTGTTAGGTTGTTTTTTTTTTTTTTTTTAACCGTATGAACAGTTGTTTGCTTTGGCATCGACCTCTGCGCACTTTTCCAAACAGATGGCGCTTAAAAACAGGAGATCGGTCGTTTTCCAACACTTTCCTCAGGAAAACTGTCGAATTCCTCCCCATTTCATCAGCAATTACTTTCAGAAGTTATTATATAAACTTTAAAACAAAACAAAAAAAAAAATCAGATTTAGTAAGAAGATTATTTGTCTCTCGAGGAACTCAAACGTTTAGGTTTAAGGTTATTTCTTTAAAACCAAGACTATTTTACAACAATTACATTATTTTATATGTATTAAAGAATAACAGGTGTTTTTTAGATCCATTTGTAGTTACTCTTAAGTCAGTCTCTGTTTCTTAAAATGTGTTGTCTAAAGGTCCTTTTTTATTATTAGAAAGTTATTTAATGTTTCAGCCCCCCCCCCCCACTTGTGGTATTGAATATTGTACACAGTTTATTTATGAAAGAAAATCAGGGACAGTCACAGATGTCTTTTCCCCATAGACTTTAACTCCAGGACAATCTAGAAATGATGCACACAAACCGAGAACAAGCAAACACCATGGATCAACCCTCAGAAGACGACATGACCGAGGGAGACCTTGGGAATGGAACCCGGTCCGTAGGTGGGAGCCATCGGTCACGGATCAGGAGCAAAGGAGAACTTGTGGATCTGCCGCCTTACTTTAAACCATCTAAACGTCACAGTGAGGAAAGCGGTGGCTCGTTCTCCTGGACATCCTGCAGTGCCATGTACACCGCTTTCAGGAAGGAGCTGGAGGAAGAGAGGATCGCTCAGTGGAGGATCCGAGACTCGGGTCTGTCTAAATAGTCATAATGCAATTGGTATTTTAAAAAATGATTATATTTGCTGTGGGTCTGTCCTGCGATAGAAAGCTGTGTTAAATCGATTGATCTTATTGTAGATGTTCGGCTGGTAATGATGACACTTGTCCCATAAACTAATACCTAAAATGAGAGGCAGCAATATGCAGTCACAGTCTTGCTGTGGGTTTTGTTACAGCTTAAACACACCAAAGTCAACAAGTTCCAGTAGCTCCGAACAGGGCGTGTGGTGTTTTTTACAGCTTTCACAAAGCACCAGCACTTTCGGCCACACAACCCTGGAACTTTTAGCTTCTGCAGGACAGTTAGAACAGTTCTGTTTTAATTAATGGTTAATTGTTATTTATGGACAGAGATCAGTGACGGAGACTCCAGTGAGAAGTTGCAGAGGAGACTACAGGAAGTCACAGAGGTACAAGCTCCCACAAACAGCTCTATCTACATTATTAAATGCATTTGTGGACATGAACACACATCCTGCCGAGTACTAAGTGTATGTGTTCAGTGAAGAGTGTGTACTTAAGTGGAAATGCAGATAAGCGATAGAGGAACATGCAGTTTAGTTTAATTATTTGCTCTCAACCACCAGAATTATTGTGTGATCCGTTTCAATGTCTGGAGGTGTATTATTAATAATGCCATTTAAGCATGGCTGTATTCCAATGTCCAACAAACTGGGTAAAAAAAACAGGAGGTTAGCACACAGCTAGAACTCGAAATACAAAGAATCTGTGAAAACGTCAAGACTATTCAGCAAAAAAGTGCATACAAAAAGTCTTTATAGGTGAAACCACGAGTTTCTACAACACGTCGGATCATATTTCTTACTTCATGGTGATATTGTTCTACCCTGTAGGAAGTGGAGCTCTTGAGGACAGAACTGGAGGTGACACATCGACATCTTGAAGGCAAACATGAAGCGCTGAGAATCCTTCAAGGCCAAGTAATAACCACCGCTTGAGTTACTATCATATAGATGACGTTTTTTATTTAAATGAGAAGTGGTAGCTCTAGGGTTAAGGTGTTGGACTGCTGATCAAAAGGTTGTGGGCTCGATTCCCAGAACTATTAAGCTGCCTCTGCTGGCCCTTGAGCAAATGTCCAAACCATCAAATGGATTTAAAAAATAAGATAAACGTAAGTTCACTCTGAATAAGGAGAAGTTTCCTCAAGGCTTTCCGTTTTTATCTAACAGGCCATATTAGACAAAGCCACCAGTCACACCAAGATCCTGCTGCAGAAAAGTGAAGAACGGACCAAAGCTTTGGAAAAGGTGACAGTTTCATTCCACTGAAGATTGTGTGTCACTCTTAGGAAGGAGTGTGTAGTGAGACACTATGTATGTAGAGTGTCACTGATGTTTTATCACCGCGTTCTCTCCTTGTGCAGGAAGTGAATGCTCTGCAGTGGGAGATCACCTTTAACCAGGTGCAGTTCAAGAACCTAGAGCAGACTTGGGAGCTGAAATACAACCGGTAATGTTACAGATTGTGAGATTGTAACACAATCTTTAATGAAGATAAAATAATTTAAACCCACGTGTTTATTAGGGTGTGTGCAGAAAACCAGGTTTTACGCAAAACCCTTGACGAGAGACTGGAACAGTTCCAGGAGCTGCACAGAGAGAACACAGGTAAGTGGAGAGAAAATCGGAAGCTGACGTAGATGCAAACAGTCTGAATGTAATCGAGGTGTAATTGCTTGGTTTTGGTGTATGTGTGCGTGTGTGTGTGTTATAGCATTGAGTCAGCAGTGTCTGGAGCTCCTGGGCTTACTGAATGCTCAGGAGAGAGGAGACTTTGAGAAGACTCAGCCACCATGCAGCCAAAGCAGAGAGGGAACTTCACTGGAGGTACCATAAACACAAGAGTGGAAACATAGATGGATTTTATTATTGGATACTCTGCTGGATTTTGAATCATTGGTTGGATAGATGGGAAAATGGTTGGAAGGATGGCTTGATGGATGGATTGTGTGTTGAATGGTTGAATGAAAATAGATTAAGATAGAATAGATTGATGGATTGTGTGCTGCAGGATTGGATAAATAATAACTGTGGTATTTCAAAAACGATGGATGGATAGATGGACGGACGGATGGATGAATAGATTGTTTGCTGGATGGTGGATGGAGGAAATTATGGATATATTAATAGAATTAGATGGATGGATAAAAATTGGATAGATGGATTGATAAATTGATGGATTGTTTGCTGGATGGATGGATAGATTGATGGGGTTTTTGTTAGATGGATGGATAGATGAAATTCAATTTAAGATAAATAGATTTTTAGATAAACAGATTGCTAAATGCTATCTGGTAAGTAAAAATTGTGCGTAAATCTGCACATATTTCTTAGAAATACACAATTGACTTAAAAAGATGGGTAGCTAAAATTCTGAAAGGAAGGCTGAATGAATAAATGGATATATTAGATGGTAGTGTATCTTCCATTCATTGTTTAGAGAGAGAGAAAGATCGCAAAGTGTGTAAGGTGTACAGTGTGTGTGTTTTTTTCTCAGCTGGCTGTGTATGGGGCGTGTAAGTGCAGCTTCAGAGATGGACAGCCTTGTTCCTGTGCCAAGAGCGCGGCTGCAAGCCGCAAACAAGTCCTTCAGCTTAAACAAGAGGTGTGTACAAGCAAGGCAGAATTTTTTATGTCTTTCAGCACAGATTAAAGTGTATGTGTGTGTGTGTGTGCGCATGTGTGTGTGTGTGTGTGTGTGAGTAGTTGGAGCTGCAGAAAGGGAGGAAGGACGAAGCGTACGTAATGGTGGACGCGTTTCGGATCGCATTCGAGCAGCAGCTAAAGAGAGGAAGCGAGAAAGTTCTGCAGCTCGCAAAAAGCGATAAAGAAAAATCAGAAAGAGGTGTAGTCAAGAACACACATACACACAGCTGTATCACTGAATTGACATTGTGATTGGTCAAATGTATAAAAGGAGTCTCTAATGTCAGAGCTTAGTAACTTGTTTGTTGGTACTGAGTACTGAACCAACGCGCTTCCTTTTTTACAGACAAACATTGAGCCACAACTTTTTTTAACTACACACACACACATGTCCAGGGTCCTTCAGTTATCACAGTGTAACGCATCATTATTTCGCAGGTAAGCAGGGCTCAGCTGGCATGACTCGGGCACTGAAAAGATTTCTGCCGTCTCTCAGTGAAGGAAAAGTCCTGAGTCACCCGAAAGAAACACTGCAACTGCTGCTCGATCTGGTTTGTATTCCGTCTGTAACGCCAACTCACTGTAAACTTGATTATTTATCTTAATCTACATGAATATCTGGGGTGTTTACAGACACACAGCATGTGTAGATAAAAGACAGAGAGAAATCATTACCCTGAGCAAACCCAAACACCAAACGCAAGCGTAATATTTATCGTGTGTTTCAGCTGAGTGATAAAGAGGAGGCCTTGGCTCATCAGAGAAAGGTCAGCTACATGTTAGCGCAAAGCTATCAGGAACTGGAGAAACGACTTCAGGCTCAGCTTAAGCCTTTGGACACGTCCTACAGAGAAACTAAATTGAAACCGGATTCAAACGGATCTGAACGTACCACAGACTCTACTGCGGACCATCCTTTATGTTTGTGTGATAATATACCAGCAATCATGGACGAAGATCAGGAGAAGACCAGAAGAGAAGATTTACAAAAATAGAATAAACAGGAGTAAAAAGAATAAAAGGCTTTCATTTGCAAAATGTGATCGGATATCCCAGTGTTTAGAGAAATACTTTCTCTGAAAATGTCATCACAGTGTAATAAACATTCTGAATGCGGAAAACAGTCACAGGACTGATATGAGAGGTGATAGGTTATATATTATATATTACATATCTAGTATTGTTCAAGAGGCATTGTATAAGTTTTGGAAATATTTTAATTCTGCTATCCAGATCTAAATGTGTAAATGTGTCAGTTATATGATTCATTTGTATCAGATGTAATCTAATATTTAAAAATAAAATATAAATGTTTACGCAGATCCTCCAAACCACAACTTAAATTAAATGGACAGAAAGATGGCCTCATTTTTTGTGGATGTATAAGAGATTTCAGAAATGTATTAAAATTTAAACATGTAAATAAATTTATAGTACTGAAGTACAATTTCTCTCGCACTGTATGATTCCTGTTAGTCTGTGTAAATTCATATCTAAATCATCCATCTAATAAAAATAATTTATTATATAATTTATAAACAAACAAATAAAATAATTACATCATTAAAAAAATATTAGAAAAAATTAAACCCAAACCCGATTGAATAATATTTTTATTAAAAAAATAACTAATTGATTCTCTCATATTTGTTTGCTTTGAGAATTTTGTCCCAAATTGACCTAAAAAAATAAAAATTTAAAAACTGCTATTAATAAAACTTTAGATAAAAAGTTATCGGAAAAGCTCAAGAAACCGGAAGTGTGCGCTCTTAATTCCTCCCGTGCGGAAATGTGAAGTGAATGTTTTGATCCTGTTTTGTTGATTGTTTTTACTAAAGCCTATGGGACTAAATCAACGTGTTTCTCGGCGGTTTCTTGTGTTCTCCTTGTTTGTTGTTGCAGCCGTGACATGGACCATCTCGTTTATGAACTTTAACGAGTCGTCAAGTGAGTTAAATTAGTTATTAATCCGACTAAAGCTCGTTTTCTGGAATGCCAGAAACATGTTGCACTACAAAGCGTTTGTGTTTAATTGTTGATTTGATAGCAGTAAAGTCAGGAGAAATATATGAGTATATATTTGGTAAAAAACCAACCTCAACCTTTTCAGCAGCCTCAGGATCAATGCCTCAGCAGACTCTGGACTTCTTCCTCAGTAAAGGAACTTTAAAGGACCACGATGCTGCAGAGATCCAGTGGTATCATGCAGCCAACAGCAGGGACAAGATCACTGAAGCCCTTCAAGGTCAGAGTGCAAATTTCATTTCATTTCAAGTCCATAATTAGTCAAATGTTTTTTTGTTTTTTTTTTAAACACTCGTATAACATAGTCTTAATATTACTAACCAATAGGGTTGCAGAGGAAAGTAGCAAATGCATGCATAAAAAGCTGCATGACGTCAGTGTGGTTATTTGCATATCAGTTGTTACAAGGACCAATTGATTTAAATAACACCGCAAACTTTCTATGTAGTCACTATAATTGTAAACCGGCTATATGTGTTTTTTTTTTTTAAGTATTGTAAAGACACTTCTGTGGTTACATAACAATTCGATGCCTGTTTTTTTTAGTTTTATAACTAAGTAGGGGACTAAAACTATGGAACTCACACCACAGTTAACAAAAGAAATGTGATTCTGAAAGTGATGATAAGAAAAGTTTTCATAATAATGACTAATTTCTGATAATAAAGATTTAGTTTCTATTAATAGTCAGAAACCTTCTCTCAAGTATTTCTCATAATAATAAGAAACTTTAACTTGGTTCCTCAAGATGAAAAATGTTCTTATAATACTGAGATACTTTTCTTTCAAGTTTTTATTAAAAATGTCCTAATGGGAAACTTACACAATATAGTGAGATGCTTTGTTAATCATAATAATGATTAAACATCTCATAATAATGAGAAACATTGTAATCATGACTCAACCCATATTACTATACTATGTGCCAGCCTGTGTTGCTGATGTGCACTAATAGTGGTACAAATTAGTACAAATAAGAGTTCAAATTAGTTGTCACTCCCTTGATAATATTTTGAGAAAACACCAACTTTGGAAGAGAAAGAAAACAAAAAACCCAGATAAATTTGATGTTTGCAGCTTTTATTCAGCAACATCTACAAAGATATAGGAGTAAAAACTCATTTCTAAAACTTCTACACAAATCAGCCATGTCTCCTGCTCTGTTCCTGCTCATTTTTAAAACTTATAAATAGTTAATACAAATCACCACATGAATGATATAACCTACATATTAATGAGCCTAGCATAGGATACATCATAAATAGAAAGTTTTTTTTTATTATTATTATTAAATGTTAACTTAAGAGAGTTTCTTTAGTATGACTTACAGAATCAAATATTTCTGTGGTGGGAACAGGCTTCCCTAAAAACTACATTAAATGAAATTAAAGGAGTGAAAAGCTATAAAGGATATTGTTGGATTTTACATCCTGAATTGTGTTTCTTCTCATCATCCACATGTAAGGAAGCACACAGATGATTGAAGCTGATGTACTTCTCCGAGGTCGCGACCCGAAGGAACCTATAATGGCACATCCTCCAGACACCGACAGTAACATCACACTGCGAGACTGGCTGAAAACAGTGGTGAACTCAGACAAAGGAATCAAACTGGATTTTAAAAGGTTGGAAAATGTTAATGCAGCTGGTTGAAACCATGTTCAAATCCTGTGTCATTTTCCATAGGAAAACTGTGATATATTAAAATGTTCGGGACACCGTAGCTTAGCAGTGTCTGGAATTGTCGGTTAACACGTATATTATTTTCGACTAAAATACATTACATTACAATTCTAAGGGGGCTGCTGCATCACTTCTTTGGTTGCCGGAACTCAGTGTGATCTGAAAAGTAAAAGAACTTGTGGAAAGGAGCCTCCACACAGTGGTTTGTAGATATTGTCATTTTGTCTGTGGGTTTAAATTGTTTAAATCAAAGTAATACAAAGTACATTTACAATACAAAAAGTAAAAAAATTACATATAAACAATGAAATGTTTCCTCATTGGATCTTGTTTATTAATATTTTATAAATGAGCTCATTCCCTACTAAAATTGCACCTCTGTCTGGAATCAAATGAAAATGAATGTTAAAATTTCAGTAGATTATTAATCAGTTCACTTCTCCGATTGGGTGTAGAAAAAAATAATAACTGAATTTAATCAAGAGTTTCATGCTTTAATACAAAAACCACTCATTCTGCAGACCGGACACGTCTAAGACAACTTCAGTGCCTTCTTGTGGACATTATCTCACTTCACATACAAGTATAAACACTTCACCCCGTGCGTGCTTTAGGTTATATTGATCAGTCAGAGACATCCAGATTTATTTGTAGTCTATTCTATGTAGTCTAGAAGCTGTCGGGGAGTCAATGGCACTTCTGAACGAGGTTCGAGATCAGCTGAAGGGCCCAGTGTGGATCAACGCAGACATCCTGCCAGGGCCTGGAGGCACAGCCACACCTTTGGATGCACAGGCCTTTTTGCAAGCAGTGGCCAAGAAAGTGGACGGATGTGTGCTTTCTTTGGGATGGACCACTGGCTGGTCTCCAAATACAGACAACCCAGGTAGACCATAACGTTGTTCTGGGTGGCAGTTCATTTCGAATAGATCTCACTGAGCATTAGTTGAAGGTCCACTGGATGAGCTTTGCCTTTTTATTGGATGGGAAGTGGTCTGTTTAGGTTGTGATGTTTCCAAGTCCCATATCCTGTTTCCTGTCTTAATTTTCTGCAGGAATTTTAATGAGGGTAAAAAAAAAGTTTTGCACTATAACCTAATTCAGTTTTTGTCTTCTGTTATGGGTTCCAAGGTTACAGCTGGGAGATGGTTCACGAAATGGAGGCAGTGTGTAAGAACCTGACGCAGCCCCTGACATTCCCAGTACGAGCAGCTTTGTTACCCCAATCCTTCGTCCAAATCCAGTGGCTCTTGCAGCAGTCGGACAGGTGAGACTTTTCATTTCTTTATGTCAATCTCGGCAACATACCAAAGACAATTAGGACTGTGCTGGAGCCTGTTCGCTTCCTAAGTGCATGTTTGAAACAAACTAATAATGCCTAGTTGATTAGATTCGTGTTGTGGTACAAAAACAGTTCATCAGAATGTATTTGCCAGACAATTGGTGTAATTTGTGGCTTGGCCCCTAAGGTGTGCTTGTTTGACACCAGAATAGCTGAAAGGTACATTGGAAAAGTAAGGAAGAGGATCTCGTGGACAGGGAGGCTTGTTCTCATCCCCCTGTTTTAAGTCTAGTGCACTTAAGAGGTCTGGGTTCTCTTCTTAAGTTGAGCTCTAATGGTGACTTGGCAAATTGATGTGATCTCTCACTGTATGAGAAATATTTATCAGTGCAATAGTCTATCAAGTAGAAACGATCAAAGCTGTTTCTTGTTGATGCCATAAATTGTTAAGGAAAATGCAAATGTCTTTAGAAACATCAGGGAATAAATGTACCCCAAAAAATAATCAAAATTGATCATGAGTTTTTAGCGCTCAGAATTGTATAAATAATTGCTATGCTAAGAAATCCTTGAGTTGAGTCTCAATGCTGACTTAATGCATAGGGACTAGGGTTTAAGATTATATAAATGATTGCCTTAGTCTTGATTTAGGCAAAAATATTTCACATTTCACGTGTGATAACACGTTAACATAAATTTACAGCATTCGGCAGACGCCCGTATCCAGAGCAATCTAAAAAATTTTGCTTTTATACAACTGAGCAATTAGGGGTTACGGGCCTTTCTCAGGGGTCCAACAGCGACCGCTTGGTGGTGTTGGGAATCGAACCCAGATCTTCCGATTAGCGTTCCAACATCTTAAACAGTGCACTACCACTTCCCCACAATGGGCACCGCAACAGCTTTGATGGACTAATTTAGCACATTTTCCACTTCTTTTCCTTTTTTTCAGATACACTTTAACCATATGGACTGGTGCTAGTGATGAGCTGAATGTGGAGGATCTGTTACCGTACAGGCAAAACTTTAGCAAGTCCAGAATCTTTTATGATCTCTTACAGAATCAGATTTTAAAGTTTAAAAGCTTACCTGCATACACCATGTTACAATTAGAACATAGCTAGGAGTCTATTTTTTATTTTCTATTAAATTAGTTACACATTAAACATCTGATTAGAACATTCGCATAACAACCTTGACCTGTAAAGTGTAATACAATGTACACTAAATTAAAGATATTTAGCTGTTCCGTATTTTGGTAAGTCTTTATTTTGAGGTCTGCTCTTTTTTCCAGTAACGCTGAACAGTTAACATAGGACAAATATTTTGTCCAGTGTTTGATTAACCAAAAAGAATATTCACACACTTTTCAATCATGTGAACTGTTGATGCAAGAAGTGTACAAATATACACCAGTGTTTTTATTGTCCAAAAATCTCCCCATGGTTGGAGAGGTGGTTTATCTGCTCCGTTTGCATGGAGTGTCTCCTGAGAAGCGTCTTTTTGGTTTTCTGGTCTCGTGGAAAGCTGGGTGCACAGGGCATAAAATGCCTTTGAGCAGGAGCAACAGGTTTGGTTCCAGTTGCAGTAGCTGGACCGGGTTTGTTTCCGTGATCAAAGCCAGTGCTGGTGATATTAACTTTGATATCCGGAATGGGCGCATGTGGGTTTAGTGGTGGCAAGTAGCCTGGCCGAGTATGTGCGATATGATCCAACAGAAGAGCTCCAGATCCTCTACGTTCCATCATTGCTGGGCTTCTTCTTTGTACTATGCTTTCCAGAGACTCCCTTGAGCCAGACAGGGTAGAGGACCGGCTGTAAACCAGCTTACGTTTTTCTGCTGCCCCTCCTCCCACTGTGCCAACCTTGTTGTGCTCGTCTGAGTGTGGACTCCCAAACTGAGGTAGTTGGGAGTCAGAGCTGTAGTGGTCCATCCCGATGTTACGGCGGCGCACTACATCCTGTAGGCTGGACACGGCCAGGTTGGGCAGGCAGTCCGTATGTTTATCTGTAGAAATGGTCTCACTTACAGAAGCTTCTTTAAGCAAGTTCTGATGTGAGGCAGAATGAGGCAATGAAGCACTATCATAGGACATTTTTCTGTTTAGCCATTTAGCCTCTTTGTTTTGTTCCTTTTCTGCCTCAGTCACTTTGAGCACACCTGTGGTATCCATGCTTTGTTGACGAGCAACTGGAGGTGCTCTTTGAGACACACGACGACGGTTGTTATAGCCAAAAGAGAGCTCCTCTTCTGGGGTAATATCTAGGAGATCTTCTGTAAATGACGAGGCCTTGCTTTGCTGAAGTAACAGAGATGGTGGGATCTTTAGCCATGGCTCTGAATGTAGTCTTTGAAGGTGAAGAAGCTTGGCCACACTAGCTGCTTGCAATGGACTCGTTTCTTGTGTAGGTGACCCTGCCCTTGAATTAGCCGCGGTTGTAAAGGTAGAACCCATTGCTTGTTTTTCTTCTAAATGTAAAAGGGTTTTGGGGGACTGATTTAAATGGGAGGAGCTATGAGAAGAAGAGAGTTTAATTTCAGAGGGTGACATGCAGACAGATGGGACACAATGCAATCGATCCTCCAAATCTGGTGGTGGCGGTACATTAAGATACTGTTTGGTCATTTGTCTGCCAGAGGGGAGTTTGTCTGTGGTAATAATAATGACCTCCTTGCCTTTGGCCCTATAGGCATCTAGTAACACTCGCAAAGCCTCCTTATCACCAGAATTAACAGCATACACTAGTGCAGAGGAACCGGAGTGGTCCTCTAAACTTAGATCAGATCCACTGGACAGCAGCTGGGTTAAAACCTCCTCCCCAGCTCGCTCCACACAGGCATGCATTAGAGCCGTTTTACCAGATTTGTCCTGAATATTTGGGTCGGCACCATTCTCCAGCAGATACCTGTGGAAACAAAGGAAATTAGCATATTTTGTCAATCTTAGGTAAGTGATCAGGCTCAAGGGTGTTCGTAAAAGTCATTGTGTCATACAGAGACTCAAGCATTATGTACCTGACTATCTTGTGTTTAGGCACACTCTGAGCATCAGTATGGCGAGTCTTGCAGGCGATCATCAGTGGTGTTTCTCCACGTTCGTTGCTCTCGTTAATATAAGCCCCGCCTTCCAGGAGCAAACGCGTCAGCCGCAAGCGGCAGAGATAAACCGCCTTTAGGAGGGAGTTTCCATCTGTCCACACCTCTGTGGAATCCTCCATGACCTCTTGCTGTTTCAGACAAGCAGGCAGATGGCTTTATCTTTTAAGGACTCATGAAGGGTCTAAGTTCTGAGAGCTACCAATAGAACACAGTTCAGATAGTGAGGCACTTGATTCTCTATAATGTATTATGTGTGTTAAATATTTAACCATACAAAAAATATTAGTTTATATTTGTTAGTTACGCCACTGTTTTTTGTTAGCATATTACCCAAAACAGCTACATAGCTTGCACCACCTAATATGGCACTAAAAACAATGCACTAAAGTACTGCATAATAAATGTGCAAATTGTCTCTTATCTGACTCACTGTTATCTTCACAATGCTCCCTAGATATTTAAGAAAAAAACCCTTTTTTTAGGTAATGGAAAAATAGCTAGGCAGAAAACAGGAAGGAGCCCTGATTTATCCTGAACCATTTTTAGACTGTGCCCGGCCAGCAAGAAGCAAGCCTGCTGCTTTTCTGAAAGGAATAAACTGTTTCCTTCGGCTCGCTGATGAGGTGTATTGTGCTTATGACCTTGTTCTCAAATCTCAAAGTGTGACTTCAAAGTGTGTCGCATTTTAGTTTTGCTAGAACGTGCAAGCTTTTAAATGTTGCCTTGGCGATTTTCTAAGCACCTAATATGTATAGAACGTTTTAAGGCTCGAAGCTGCTTTAAAGAAATGGTTGGACCCTTCGCTAGAAGCTTGATATCGGTGTTTCTTTGCATGAGTTATTTTATTAGACAGAAATAAATCAACTACTAAGGCTGGTTTGCTCAGGAATGGTAAGGATGCATCTTAATCATTAAACCATACACTTAATTGTAACTATTTTGCACCTTGTAAACAATTTACCTCATGCCAAAATGTACTACTGTGGCATATATGAAATAAAGATATGCAAGCAGGAAATTGGATAAGCAAGTCTTTTGATTGGAGTACACACTCTACGGGTAGGACACCTAAGCTCTGTCTCCTAACACTGTGCACCCCTGGGATGGCATTTATAGCCCCGGCATGCTTTGTGCGCTCTTCTCTGGGCCTTCAATCAGTCCTCGGGAACAGAGAGAATCCTTAATGACTTCTCTCCCTCTGTCTGCCTGAAGCACGCGAAACAAACAAGCATCACCAGGCAGATGGGGGCTCCAAACACAAGTGGAACACCACACAGCCACTTGACGCATGCTGATTCATGCAACATATCGCAATAGGTTCCATGAAGCATTTGTAATACTTTTGTGCCTATTACTTGCCCTCAGTGCAAAGGTCAGCATTGGATTATTAGATCTTTGTATGGTTTTAAATTAAACAAGAACTGGACTTCAATTATTATACTGCACTTCAATAAAAGTTAAAGTACAGTATATTGTTACTTTCCTTTATTTGTAAATACCAATTCATATTTTGCATTAATCCTTTTTTTTTTTGGAGCAGCAGCTAAAATTTACAGATAAGTATTTAATATCTTATTAGATAAATTAGAAATTAAATGTGCAAGTTTTCCTGCACCAGTGAATATTCAAAACACACACACATCTCGGTGAGCTTACCTCTCGTTTTCTGCAGATCTTCTCAGTCCTCTAACAGGTTTAATGTGAACAGGTCTTTAACTGTAGCAAGTGTTATCCAATACACCAGATCAAAGGAACTGAGGAGTCAACAAGTGGCAGATAAACGAGCCTGAGAGCGTGTGAACGTGTGTGTAAGAAAAGGGAAGAGAGAGAGAGAGAGAACAGGTGTGTGAGCTCTCAGGTCTGAAGGCAGGCGGTACCTTACAGCAGAGCATGTGCGTGAGAGAGACAGGAACAACGCAGCAATGTGACGGCGGCTTTCGCAGATCGAGCGTCAACATGGATGGGGTTATTATTCTGATGTGAATGAGGTGGCTGAGCTTGGTGGTATTCCACCCCCACAACCAACACGCTTCCACTGTCGCCGCATTGCTGCGTCCCTGACCTAAAGGCCACAGCGGTGTGCTTGCATCACCATGACGCTGTTTTTTTTTGTTTGTTTTTTTTTTTAATTTCTTTCCTCTTATGACTGTGATGATAGTACAGTAGCATTGACAGCACCTAAAAGGAAAGCAGCTAATGTGCTTTCTCCAGTACAGAAGCTAGCAAACAATTAAGGAAGGAAAATAGAACCAGTACCAGAGTGACCAAGAATTTTGTTTATACTATATACACACTTGTTTTATGTTAGTTAAAGTCTAAAATGTATTGGTTTTATTTTACATTAAATGAAGGAGCAGGGCTTCCAAAGCATGTCTGTTTTGTTGGTTTTAACTCGAAGAATTAAGGAGCCGTTACTTTTGCGAAAGAAGATTTTTTTTTTTATTTGTATAACAAAATTATCATAGAAAAAAAATCAGTCATCACATTTGGTTTTATTTTATTCTGATTAACAGATCTGCAGAAGTTCAGGTTGGTTGTTTTATTTTTTTAGACGGATTTTATTAAAATAATGAGCAACTAAAATTCCTATCTACATTTATTCCAATTTCAATCTTTAAATCTGTAGTTGTTAGAAAAATACAGAGATTCTAACATTACACACTCTAAAACCGCCTCATGCTGGATGCACAATTATACAGCTGACCTTAATGTTTCTGTCTGAAATTAGGTCTAAGTATCATTGAAGGAGTGAGAAGAGGGTAGGGTGGAGGGCGCTCTAGGGGGACTAGCCTACTGATCACACTTATTTCCAGCTTCACATTTGCTTCCTGCTGGGAACTGAAACCAATCAGACTTAAAGGTTAGAGCAGATTGCAGCCTTTGGATTTTGTTTAATAGGGCTATTTGAAGGACTGGGACGTTAACAGAGGGAGGGCAAGTGTGTGTGTGTTTATGATTAAGTCAGACATCCATAAATTTAAGTTTTTTTAAATTTAACCTAATCACACGAGAACCTTGGTCAATAATTAAGTCCCGAGATGAAAGACACAATGCATATTTATGAGAAGAGCAAGTACCTGGCCATGTGGGTTGGACAAAAACACACACACACACACAATAGAGATGAACAGAACAAGGGGAAAGATGAAACACAAAGATAAAAAGGCTTTAAATGTTTGAAAGCAAAAAATTATTGTTATATTATATGTTTTAGAGAATCATTATGAGCTGATTTCTGTGAGCCTGTTAAGTTACTGTGCTTTAAACACAGTTTTTTGAGCGAACGCTGTCATCTTACATATATCTTAGTAATAAGCAGGTGTGTAAGGTGTTTCAGCACCACTTGTCAATTTTCCATACTTTCGTACACTTCAAATATGTACTGCAGCCCATTTTCCTCCTGTAAGCCCGCCGGCACACCAGGGAACCTGCACAAGCAAACGGCAAGAAAATCATGAGACAGATGGAGCTTGGGTTCTTACGTGTAGAATAGAACAAATCGTGAATAAGGCTGTCACAACTATTAAATAACCGTATGACAGAACCGAGGATGTTGTATCCAACCGCGATTATTGTGCACTTGTAGGTGGATCTGTAGTAACTGCAACACTCATGTGAGCGGAGTAAAGCAGCGTGGATTTTTTGAAAGTTGAGCTCCATCACAAGCTAAACTCATGTTAACGCCCTACAATGCAACTCTATAGAACTATATAAACCAGGTGAAGACCTGACATATGGATTTCCCTAAATAATAATCCATCTATTTATCTACTGCAATTAATCGTTAATGCCCCAAAACAGGCATTATTTATTTTGACAATTAATTTTTAGCCAAATGTTATAATCGTGACAGCCCTAATCATGACCAATAAAACAACTTTCTGTATTCTGTCCTAATTTAAAGTTAAGATGAATAAACATGGCTGCTGCCATGAAAATAAGAGTTTACTCAACATTAAAGGGTGGAAAGTGAATGCTTTAGAGAGATTAACGATCTGCTGCTGCTGGCCAGTGTGCTTTAATCTGAAAAACCAATCGGAAAATAGTGTCTGTTTTACTCACTCAGGAAGGAGCCTAAACTTGTCCAGGTTGATGTCAGGAATAAAGGTGTCGCAGTCAAACTGCTTCAAGATCCTTGTCACAAACAGACGCTGACGTGCCGAGCTCTCCATCACCTCCTGCCAGAAGGGACGCATTTCAGAAATATGAAACTTTCAGGAAGTGTTCTGAAATATCACAATACTTACAGTCATGTGAAAAAAATGTTTAACAAATTTGAACATATGGATATTAAAGATCAATTACAAGCAATACTGGGAGAATTATATAATATAACTAAACAATTCAAACTAAAAAACAGAGTTTTAAAAGCTTTCTGTAAAGGCTACTTTAAAAAAAGAGAAATAAATGAGGCATCTCACCATTTATCTCCTTAAAATGGCTAAAATCACACACGTGTATCACATCAGGTACACATGACTAGAACATTGTTACTCAGCTTTTCAGGGAGGCCCTATTTAAACCTCAGACATTTAGTTTGGTGTGCTCTTAACTTTTGAAGTAATAGTGAATACCACGGACAGATCAAAAGAGCTGTCTGAGGCCTTCATAAAAAAAGGAATTGTAGCAGCTTATGAAAGGCTTTAAAAAAAGGGGAAAGGAATTAAAAAAGATCTCAAAATCAAATCAGCATATATTACAAATCAGTCATTCCGCTGTACGCAAAATAGTCTACAAATGGAGGACATTCAAAACAACTGCAACATGCCAGGTACAAAAGATGTAAAAGTGCATGACTACAATCAAAAAGAAAGTACACAAGTTTATCTTTCATGGGGGGTGTGCAAGGAGGAAACCTTGGACCAGGACTTCTGGAATAATGTTCTTTGGACAGATGATTCTTTGTACACTGCAACAGAGGACATGTTTGGCGTAAACGAAACACAGCATTCCAGGAACAGAACCTCATACCAACTGTGAAACATGGAGGTGGAATTCTTCTGGTTTGGGGATGCTTTGCTGCAGCAGGACCTGGCCAGCTCACCATCATAGAATCCACCATGAATTTTACCATGTATCAGAGGCTGCTTAAAAAAGTTAAAGCTGAAGCGGAACTGGACCCTGCAACATGACAGTGACCCAAAATATACCAGTAAATCCACCAAGGACTGGCTGAAAAGTAGGAATTGAAGAGTCCTGGAATGGGCGAGTCAAAGCCCAGATTGGAATCCCACCGAGATGCTGTGGGGCAACTTGAAACGGGCTGTACATGCAAGAAATTCCCTAAAATATCCTACAGCTGAAAGAATTCTGCAGTGAGGAGTGGGGCAAGCTTTCCTAAGACTGATGCCAGAGACTGGTAGATGGCTACAAGCAGCGTCCTAATAAAGTTATTTCAGCCAAAGGGATAACACTAGCTATTAAGGGGTAGGGTATCCTAAATTATTTCTTAGTTAGAATACACATTTTTATTAAAATCTTTTGTTTCATCAGTAAAACAATGTTAATTTTTGTTTTTTTACCTGAAAGTAAGTCAATTTTATTTTACAGAAAAAAATTCAAACAAGATTAGCTATTGATATGTTAACATTTCTTAATAAAAAAGTTAAGAAATTTTCCCAATGTGGGACAAATAAAGGTACATCTTATCTTAAATGTTTAATGGGGTGTCCTAATTTTATTATTTTTTCACATGTATGTATATATGATGGAAAATGGTAACTTAAGGTGTTGGACTGTTACCTGTATCACCAAGCTGTTAATGCTGGGCCCCTGAGCAAGGCCCTTAAACCTCTATCTGCTCAGTTGGAAATGAAACTTCATAAAAGTAATTCGTAAACCTACTGAATGACAAACAAACGTAAATAAGATACCTTTCATTTATTGCCGTTTTTGATGTAAAATAAACGCAGATGTTAAACTCGAGGTCATATAACATAGCGTCTTAACATATTTTAACATATAGGGTAACAATTACAGTAGCTGTACATTAAAGTACATGTCAGAATATCGTAATATAATATTTTATAATATTCCCTCTTTCACTGTGAACATCGTTTATAACTATACAAAAGAGGCTGATGTTTCACAGAAACAGTGCCGAATTCAATCAGCTGAAAAATGTTTCTTAAGAAGAGAGAGGAGGAGGAGAAGGAGAAATGAAACAGCACCATGGAGAAAGAAGGGCGCTTTTATAAAAAGCGTCCTTGAGCATCGCCGTTGCCATGCCAACCGAATGGTGAGAGCTCAGGGACTGCGAGAAACATGCGGCGTGCGTGTATGTGTGCGTGTTTATACAGTTTGAAACTTTTACTAAGACCACAGAGGCGAGCTTGGACATTTTATTTTTATTGCCTGTATCTTTATGAAGGAGAATAGAAGTGATATTTAAATACCCACTGCTAACCATTTAAATATGGCGGATTGTGTGATTTGAGACACTTGGACACAAGGCTAATGATTTTATAAACTATATAATGAATACAATGTCGTTTGGAACATATCCAGAGTAAGCAGATCGTGTGTGTGTGGTTGTGTTAAGAAAATTAAGTTTACTTTAGTGACCTATTCATGGACCAGACTATGGTCTGGGACATTTATTGCGATGACTATGTGCGTGGTGATGCAGGTGTGGGTGTGTGATGTGACCTTGTACAGTGAGCTCCCACCAATGATCCACAGTTGATCTGCTTGAGCCTTGAGCTCTGAATTTTCCAGTAAATGAAGCGCAGAGCCAAAGTCAGGTGCAAGGTAATGTGCGCCTTCAGGAGCTGACCTAAATTAAAATTTTAAAATACGGTTAATCAAAAATCAATTAAATATTTCTTAAGAATGTTATTGATACACAAACCATAGTTAGAACCAGTTCTTACTTCAGTTCTCGGCTCAAGACTATGTTGATTCTGTTTTTGAGGGGTCGGTTTTTTGGCGGTATCGAGAACCATGTCTTCCTGCCCATTAAGACCACATTCTTTTTACCTGTTGCATGATGCACGCACACACACACACACACACACACAAACACACAGAGAGTACATATTTGAAACTAAGATTTAATGAAGACAGCTAAGTTGTGGTTTACCTTCTACAGTAGAAGTCATGGTCATCTTCTGAAAGTGCTTAAACTCATTACTGCAAAACACAAAACAGAATTTTAAAACTATACATATAAATATAAAATAATGCCGTCATAATATTTTGAAGATAAAGTCAAAATTAACGAGAATAAATTCATAGCAATACAAGAGGGAGAAAGAATCGCAAGTTTTGCATAAAAACAGACGTGAGGGATTTGGTTTAAATCCTACTTTCGGTTTGGGTTTAGCAATAGAGAATGTGTATCTAAATCCTGAAGGACAAGGGATTACATGAAGTAGAAAAATAATAAGGAAAGTGGGCCCTACTGGGACAAATTAAATGTCAACACCAAGGAACACTATTCTGAAAAATTAAAGACAATTACAAACATCGAGCCGTATGAATTTGCAGCATGAAGCACCACCTCCACTAACATATCCAGACATCTTCACAACAGCATGTCATGCTTACAGAAGAACCGTACAAAAATAACCCATGGTTTTACTAACCAAAACCATAATTCCCCTTCAAGCTTCACTTGAGATTGCGAGGCATCTGCTTTGGAATCTTCCCCAAATTCACATCCCTAATGGAGTCTTACTGGCTCGCAATTACTAACCGAAGGCGGCCACGTTTCCAATTAGGCATGAGCAGGTGACACTGCTCTAAACAATATAAACAATATAAACTATAAACTTACTGTCTTGGGCAGAATGCATGATCTGGCATCCCAGCCTGGAGCTGTGGGCCCTGCATGCATGGCTGCTTCAGGGCCGCTGAAAGAGCTGGATGCTCTTTGAGCTCAACACGCTGTAAGAAGCACAAGCTTCGTCTATGAGACAGCTTTACTTCATGAAATCGCAGGTCTTTGTATAATGGTGTCAGAGACCAGGCTTGGCTTCAACAGCTGTCTGGTACCAGACATACTCACTTTTCTGCAGTACAGACTGGACAGCTGGTATAGTGTAAGTATAGCAGCTATTGCCGCCTTTCCTTCCCCAGCGGACGGGTAAAAGGCAAGCATGCTACTTGTCCGCCCTCAGTTCTGTCCTGGTCTCTCTTGAACCCTCCTTTAAGTGTACATAGTGTGTATAACATAGCATCATACAAACTAGCAGAAAACATGTGATCCTCCCAGTATGGTGTCTAACAACACGTTTACACAGAATTCACTGCAATGTGACATCAGCTTTACAATCTCTATAAGAAAATAATCCTTAAATGAGTAACACTTATTTAAATTCTATCGGTAAAAGGCCAATAATATATTAGTATGTTAATATTAGTGACAAACCTGCATGGCAGCCAATCAGAATTCGGCAATTTACATATTGACGAGCGCCCCGCCCACAGCGATGAGAATAGAGTTTGCCGGAAGTTAATACCGAAACTAAATATTCGCGGTTCCACCAATGTACCGTTTATTACATTTAAGGCGTGTGTGAAAATCTAGAACAGCTTTAAATACCTAAAATAAATACACAGACAACAATGATGTAATGACTAAGAAACTGGTAAATCCCACCATAACATCCTTCATCTGAGTCTCTTACCGGACAGCCCGTGGTGGGTTTTTGACACTAACAGGCAACCCACATGCATTTATATACAAAACTACGACTTCATGCTCATAATTTTTACTTTTTCTCTAAATATTACGACTTTAATTTGGTAATTAATCGTCGTATTAAGAAAAATAAAATACAAGCAGAAACATTGAGGTAATCCAGTCACATTACAGGATCATGACCTAAATCCACACGCTAATTATCTACAGGTAATATATAATATAACTAAAAACACATTAACTATAAAATATCGAACGTTAAATTGCGGATTTCGTGCACGTCAGTGAAAACTGTAATCCCAATCAATGCAATTCTTTCTACTTAGCGCACTATGTAGGGAGTGAAACAGACGCGTTCTACCGCGTCGAGTTCACTTTATGTACAAAACAAAGCAGTTTGAAACGCAACCATTAAAAAAAATCTACCTGAGTCTTATCGGGTGCCAGGGCAGATTTCCGTTATTCCCGATGCCCATGTCCGGACAAACCGCCACGATACAGTTCAACACGCGGCTCATGATTTTAGTTTAGTTTTTTTTTGTTTTTTTTCTTAAATAAAATGCTCACGGGTAAACACAACCAAAGTGAGATAACCAAGGTCACGGGTCTATTTAGTTCCCGCCAGATTTACAACACGCGGAAATTACGTTTCAGATTAAACCAATGAATGACAAGATGTACAAAAAAGACACGCCCACTAGCGGTTTATAAAGCCCGCAGTGCCGCCCACAGGCAGACTGGCGTGGAATAGTGCGAGTGAAATTATTTTGAAGTTGAACAAATCCTGGTTTTTTTTGTTATATACGACATTAATATTTAAGCGTTTGGGAAAATATAGAGAACTCTTAAATCGTTGACATGAATTAATCCTGGTGGTGTGTTTACCATAATGTTATTAAAATCCCTTGTGTATGTAAAGTAAAGGTCCATTTTTTTATTTGATAGCTAGCATTGCCAACTTATTTTTTAAATCACTTTTTAAGATTGATAATATTTCTTAGAAACATTTAGATTTGTGTGCAAAGCCTGTGATCTCCGTGAAGACACGTTTTCTTTTTTTTTTTTTAATGTCTATCCTGTTTAATGGCTCTTTGTTGTTTTGTAAATTCTGTTTTGTGTAGCACCAGGGGGTCCTGGAGAAACGTTATCTCATCTCACTGTGTACTGCATCTGCTATATATGGTTGAAATGACAATAAAGCTCCTTGAACTTTGAACCTGGTTGGAGCAGTGAAACTTGACTCTCACTTAACACCGTTGAACACCTCTGGGATGAACTGGAACTCCAGCTGAAACGCAGACCTCGTTATCGAACATTAATGACTGATCTCACTAATACTATTATATCTAAATGAACAAATCCTTACCGTTGTACAACACAATCTAGCACCAGTCCATATAGTCAAAGTGTGGAGTGGAAAATTTGCTAAATTAGTCCATCAAAGCTGTAGCGGTGCCTATTGTGGGGAAGTGGTGGCGCAGAGGTTAAGGTGTTGGACCACCAACTTGAAGACCCGGGCTCGATTCCCTGCATCACCAAGCCACTACTGTTGGGACCCCAATTGCTCAGTTGTAAAACATGGAATAATGTAAGTTGCTTTGCATAAGGGCGTCTGCCAAATGCTGTGAAAGTAGTGCAAAACCTGCATAGAAGTCTGAATGGTATTATAGGGGATAATAAGATTGAAAATAGATGTGGCATGGGATGTTATGTCCCAATTTTTTTGTTTAATGTAGTTCTAGAAAAGGTTAACTGTTAAAACGTTTGCATAAATCTTTTATGAAATAAGGCTTTTAACACTAAAAGCGAAAAAAAGCACAAGCCATGTTAAAATGAAAATAATCTCAATTTGTTTTATATTAAAGCCAGAAAGTGCACAGCATATAGTTACACACACTGAATTCATCCATCCAAGAGTGTGTACTTCATGAATAAAATTGTAGTGTCTTAACCCCAACAACTCACGGCTATAAAAACAGAAAATAAAAATCCTCATTTTATCTGTAAACACTGATTATTTAATTATTTTTGTGTTTATAACAAACTCCTTGCAAGTGTCATGTCCATGTGATCTGGAGTTTATGGCGCCTCCTCCTGGACTGTAATTTATTGACGTTGCTCCTAGTCAGACCCCAGCACTTGCTCATATCCAGCATGGTCAAGTGACGGCAGGAGTCTACAAGTCGTGTGGCGGTCTCCATGGTAACATCAGAGCGCTGCAGGCTGACACGTCTGAGATGTCGCAGTGGTTCGGCGTGACAATCCAGAACCAGTCTGAACACTGGGTCCAGGCGACACGGAGCAGCGATCAGCGACAGCGTGCGGAGATGCACTGAGCCACGCAGCAAGGACCACAGCACCCTCTTTAGGGACGTCCAGCACAGCACAGGCTTCAACTGTCTCTCCTCAAAGGAGAACCTAAAGTAAAATTGGAAGATCAGAATACATATAAAAAGCAGTGATACGTAGTGTTGGTTCTGTACTTGAGCTTACGTCAGGGTTAAAGTGCGAAGGTGTGGAAGAAACGGTAAATCCCAGTCCACGATGTCTTCATCGTCACTGTCATCCTCTTCCTGGTTAGAGTGTGGAGGATCCATGTGGAGTGAGAGAGAGGTGAGTTTAGGGCAAGCACGCAAGAGTGCAACCAAAGGCAGGTTCCCATCGGCTTGGACCCCTTCCAGCTTGAGAGACAAGAGGGAAGAACCGCAAACCTGCAGAGGAGCTACCAGTTCTGAGAGCGGGCCTGAGAACTGCAGAGAGAGAAAGTGCAGCTGACCAGACCAACAACTCAAACCCCGACTCAAATGTATGCTCTGAGAGGAAGCTTTATCATCATCATCATGATCATGACAGTTTAAAGATATTGAGCGAAGATCAGGGCACAAGCTGCTGACAGCATCCAGACTGTCCAGAGTCAGTCCCTGCACCTCCCGGAGACGTAATTTAAACTGCCCCACAGGTGCGTCCATCGTTTTTTTTTCTTCACTTAAGGATTCGTCTGTTTCCTCCGCTAGAGTAAGTCCATATTTTTTGTGGTCTCTCGTGGCATGCCATAATTCCCCAAGGCACGGCACACCCTCTCTTGTGCTAAAACTATCGGTCACTCTAAAATCCTTACTCTGAATGATGACACAAGCAAGTCCGAGTCCCTCTATTGACAGCCGCTGAAGAGCAGACGCTCCAAGCAGGAGATAAGCAGCAGCAGCCGGACCATCACCCTCGTCCTCTCCTAAACCAATGTCCAAAGCCAGCAGGCTGGTAAAATGTTTAGGTCCTTGTAGCGCCAAGGGAAGCAGGGCACCCGGGGGCAGGTGGAGGCACCGGGACACGTCGAGGTGCTGCAGCAGTGAGCAGCTCTGGGTTAATGTCACGATAACGGCACTGTCACAGAGTGTTCCAGCCAGAGAGAGAGACTGAAGACAGGACAGATCGCTGAGGAGAGAACAGATAGCAGCCGAGGACACGTTCTGCGCTCCACTCAGGTCCAAAGTCTTCAGAGACTGAGGACAGAGATGGAGAGACAAAGAAGGGCAAACTGACTCTACAGACATTTCTAAAGACTTAGTTTGGTTCGGATGCTATATAGTGTGTGTATGTGTTTGTGTGTGTGTTACCTGACAGCGTGCCGTGATCAGGCTGCACAGGTTGGCAGTGACAAGGTTATAGGAGTGGGACAGGGACAGTGTGTGCAATTGTGGCAGCAGGAGGAGATGCAGAGCGGCACGAGACAACAGTTTCCTCTGAGACAGAACACGCAGCAGCTCCTCGATCAGATCACTGGCTGTAAACAAGAACAACCTCAATAACAACAGAACAGGGAAATACTTTAAACACCTGCAGGGACATTCAGACTTTCAATTAACTGACTGATTTAACAGCACAGAGCAACACACACTAGTACACACATGGACATAGTTACACAAATACACTAATACGCACATGCATACACACATCAATTAACACATGCAGGTACACACACAGATACAAACACACATGGACACGCACAGTTGCACAAATACACACACACACCTACTAATACACAAATATGCACATGCAGATACATACAAACACCAAAAAACACATGCAGACACACACACAGTTACACAAATTCACACTAGTGCACACAAACACAAACACACACAAATACACACATAAAGATACACACACAGATAAAGACACAGATATATACACATATATGCACGCGCGCACACACACACACACACACACACACGGATACACACGCAGTAGGCTGAAGGGTCCCATGACGTATCTAAAGAAGTAGTGGTCCATGTAGTTTTGAGTGTAATCCTGCGTCCACACGTCTCTCATGTTCTCTGCCACACTGAAGAGACACAGGCGCCTCAGTGATAAAGGCTCATCCTCCTCTTCCTCATTCCACTCACGCCAATCACTCTTCCTCTTCCTCCTCTCGCTCTCACTCTCCGCTCTGACCTCAGCCTGACGGAACAAAGGCATCGCTCACCTCTCACCCTGAAACAGAGTTGCACAGAGGAACTAACACACTTAACCTCTTACACACAAACTCTAACACACTAAAAAGTGTGTATATTAAGGGCACTAAAACAGTAAAATATACTTTTTTATTCTTCCTCTACTTTCGGCTGTTCCCTTTAGGGATCGCCATAGCGAATCGACTGCCTCCACCAATCCCTATCCTCTCCTTAACTAACACCCACATGTCTACCAAAATGTCCATTATCTCCTTTCTTTATATGTCCAACTCTCCATTATCCCCCTCTTTATTTGTCCAAATCTCAATTGGATCTCTCCGACTTCGGTCCTTCATGATCTGTCCCTCTAATTATCTCGTTCCCAATCCTGTCCACAAAGAACCTCAATCCCAAAGAACCTCAACATCTTCAGCTCTGTTACCTCCAACACTTTCAGTGACAAGAATCTCCACCCATTCCAACCTTCCTGCACTCCCTTCTTCACCTCTTTTTCCCCCACACTCTTTGTTTCTCTGGACTGTTGAAACACAAGTATTTCAACTCCTGTACCCTTTTCACCCTTCATTCACACACTCTTACAATATATCACAATGTCAATGACTTAAACTTGAATTAAAGAAGAATAACGCCGAATGAGACTCATAATCCTAAGATTTATTATCACATGAACTAAAACACACCACGACGTACACGGTACTAGTAGCGATTAAAAAAAACTATTAAACTATTAACAATCGTATCTTACTGATGAAACGTAATTCCGGAAATCTTCACGCGCTCTTAGTTCCGGTATAATACGGGAAGAAATTTGAAAACCCACCGTGTCTGAATAAACACCACGTTTTCTGTCCTACCCATATTCCGTAAATCCCGCCTCCTTTGCTAAGATTGGCTAATCTTAGTTTATTTCCGCGTCCAATCACGGTGCGGGAGGGATTCACCGCCTACACATGCTTACATTACATCATTTAAAATAGCAATATATACAAGGAAATATTACACGTTTTAAAGAAGAAATTTTCGGAATTAGTTCTTTATTCTTGGCTTTATATAATTTTACTTAAAGCAGGGGAAAATTAATTACTGCTCTACATATCATACTCAATACACCAACTTATTTATGATGAAGTGAAACTTTTATTAAAACTTATTTCACAGTATAAAAGATGTTCTTACACACATTTTTTTGTTATGCAGTATACTTAATAAACAGAAGGGTTTTTTTTATTTATCAGTTTTAAAACAGGTTTTTAGTTTTTTTAGAGAAACAATAAAATACTAATGCGTTCTGATAAATACACAGAGGCACAAGGATAATTCATTATAAACATTTATCTCTGTTAACATTTTCGTAAACACTGATAAACTGCTGATCTTTCATAATTACAGTACATTTACAGCACGGAGAAAGAAGTTTCACCTCCTGAGACCCTGTGTCCTTATATGGAGACATCACATTTTTTGTCATTTTTATTTGACCTAATTTAGACCTCCTGTCCTCGTTTGTAGCGCCATCTAATTGTAGCAAAAGCACAAGTCACTTATCAGGGAAAAACAATATGGCGTCAATTTCAGTCAATATGTTCTACAATGGAGTCAGACACAAGAGTGGACTAGGCAAAAAACCTAATTAAATGATATGGTCAAAACTTGTTAATTGATCGTTAATAACATTCATAATTTTATTTAGATTACAATTTTGACAATTTTTAACAATAAAGTTGAAAGACCTGATTCTTCTAACTAGAAAGTACTCGTTTGAGGACATTGGGACTTTATAATGGTATAATTGTAAAGTGAACATGTAAAAGTAAAGGCACATAGCTAGGGAATTTGTGAAGAAACCAACAGTTAACAAGAGTTTTAAAGATAAGTCTATTTTGATTTTATTATATTTTTTAAACCTTCTTCTGCGATACATTTTTAGGGCATTTATTTTATTGTAAATAGTGAATGTAATATTAGGAGAGTACTCTAAGGTGGAGAATTGATCCGAGTGTGATAGTCCTGATCCATATGTGAAGCTTTTATTACATCTGATTATTTAGAATCAACACAACAGATCAGTGTTGAAATTGACTGTGAGCAGAGATCTAAAGGGCCTGTGCACAAACGTCAGCGTAGTAAAGTATTGTTTGTGAGTACAACTCCAAGATGGGTGGAGTTGACTTGGTAGACAGGATTATAGGATACTACCAAATTAATGTCTATACCAATGAATGGACAATTTGGATGCTAATGCACTTCACTGATCTCGCATCAGCTAACTATTGTATCACTAAAAAAACAATGAATGTGGTGCACCCAAAAAGGACATAATGCAGTTGTTTGAGTTTTGCATGGCAGTGACTTAGGCATGCTTGAGAAAATGTGAACATGTACAGGAGGAGGAGAATGCACACTTTCTATAACAATACAAAACAAATCAGGTCACTCCAATACCCTCAAAAGTCTCAGCCTGCACAATTTCTACATGCTAAAATTCTATTTAAACCCCCTTTAAAATGTATCCCCCCCCCAAAAAAAATACCCCAAATTACCTCAAAATTTAATAATACTCCCAATAATATTGGGAATTCATGCATACACCAAAAAATAATTTTAGAGCCCTTAAAAAGTCATTTTATACCCCCAAAATTGAATGTATACCCTCCAAAAACTATTTATCTTTTCTGAAAGATAAACTGATACATTTACATTTTTTAAATACATTTTAAATACAATTTTTAAGCTAATTACAGCTGTTAAATCAAGTTTGTGTTGGTTTGGTTTTTGAAATTCTGCTAACAGCGAGCGCTATGATAATATAGAACCATATTAAACACTGCTGCACTTCACTGGACTGTTGACCCCCACAGACCACTGACATATCCGTGCAAATTCAGCCACATTTACAATACTATATATAATATAATCGTTTTAACAACAACAATACGGTATGTTTTGTGAGTAGAAATAAAAAATTACAGCTTTTACCTCCAAGTTAGTGTTTTTATACACAGTAATACATCACCTTTCATTGATAAACCAATGAAAATCTGCATAACTGTGCTCATTTTGGGACCTTAAGGATCACTTTAATGCAGAGAAAACGTCAATAGCAGGAAGTCCTGACTCTTCACTACAGAGGGTCACATACTGGACTAAACCAGAGAGTCACTGGGTGAGGTCTGAAAGATAGATGAAGATCAGAAGGTTATTAATAAATCCATTTTTCATAACTGTCCTACAGAAAAGAACCAGAGATCAACTAAATATTAATTTTGTGATTAAGAACATTGACAATATTGGGCTTTTTAATCAAACTGTAAAAAAAAAGTAAATGAAATAACCCTATCTATCTATGTATGAATTTTCAACGCACATTTAAACGATGTAACTCAGTTCCGTTTTGTTGAATGTCTTGTGAAGAAAAAACCCCAACACACTTCCAGGCGGAAAATGGCAGAGCAACAACAGCAAAGACTCCACCAACAACAGCAAAGACTCCACCAACAACAGCAAAGACTCCACCAACAACAGCAAAGACTCCACCAACAACAGCAAAGACTCCACCAACAACAGCAAAGACTCCACCAACAACAGCAAAGACTCCACCAACAACAGCAAAGACTCCACCAACAACAGCAAAGACTCCACCAACAGGTATAATCGTCTCTGTAGCTGGGCCTTGACCCCATTCTTGATCTGTTAAAAAAAAGAAACAGAAGTCTTTATGATTTGCTTTTAAAAAATATCTAAAAATGGTAGAAAACTGTTCAAGAAATGTACTGTATGTGTGTACACAATTAAACATAGACAATTTACTTTTCCTACCCAGTAAAACTCTGCTTCTATTATTATACTTTCTTAAATATTCGATGCACGTGATTGTCAGATAGTGTTTCCAGGCTTCAGTTTTTTTCCCATCCCATGTTCTGTTGATACTGCTTGTTGTATTCCAGGTGGCAGAAACTAATTCCAGAGACATGAAAACTTTTTCATCAAAAGTATACTGCAGCTTTGCTCCAATGGTGTTATTTTCATCATCCAGCCCGCAGCTGTACACCAATTGCACTGTGTGATCTTTTGCGGATACATCTGTACAGAGAAACACACTTGCATTCAACCCTAGTTGGGGGTAAACAGAATCAGTGTGGTCACATACAGTATATGCACACATACACTAATCAGGCTTAACATCACAATCACTGACAGGTGTCGCAAATAACACTGATTATCTTTTCATCATGTCACCTGTTAATAGGTGGGATAAATTAGAGAGCAACTAACCAATTTGTCCTCAAAGTTAATGTGTTAGTAGCAGGGAAAAAAGGCAAGCGTTGGGATTTGAGCTAGTTCGACAAGGGCTAAGTTGTGATGGCTAGATGACTGGGTCAGAGCAACTGCAGCTTTTGTGTGCGGTGTCCTGGTCTACATTGGTCAGTGGGGATCAAAGGCTGGCCTATGTAGTCCAATCTAATATACAAGCTCAAATTTCTAAATTGCTAAACTGTACCTAGTTGTATGTATAGGGCTGTGTAGTCACAGACCACTCAAGGTGCCCAAGCTAACCCCTGGCTACTGCCAATAATGCTAACAGCGGGCAAGCAAGCATCAGAACTGGACCACGGAGCAGTGGAAAAGGGTAGGCTGGTCTGATAAATCATGTTTTTTAACATCACGTAGATGGCCTGGTGTGCGTGTGTCATCAATTCTGTTGTGGCTAAATTAACAGTTTTTGAAAATGATTTATAGTGGAATTTATTTCCACAAGTGTTAAATTATCACAGGAGTAATTATGAGATTAAATCTGAAATATAGGATGTTTAAAATAGACACATGGATGTAATAGTCAGGTGTCCTAATACTTTTGCCAATACTGTGTATAAGAGCAAAGAAAACTACAATCTGTTTCTCTGAATCTTCATATAGCACACTGGCTATTTAGGACTTCTAAAAATTCTAAAGAAAGGAATATCCAACAATATGTATGTGTGTGTATCTATCTATCGATCTATCGATCTATCGATCTATCGATCTCTCGCTCTCAGCCTAAGGGCTCCCTGAAGTCTGTGGCCTCTTTCAGTCGGATAATACAGGTACAATAATAAAAATGTCTTTGCTCTCACCTTCACTGTGGTTAAATTTGTCATCTTTTTTTATTTTATCCCAGAAGAATTCAAAGTCCACCCTTTCACCCTGCATCATCTGTGTCCAGTGCTTCTCTTCAGCAGTTGTACTCTGGATCATCTGCTTGTTGCTGCCATTGAAGGGCATAAATGGCACTTTATTTACCCATCCGACCGTGGTAAGGTTTGTAAGATTTTGTCCTTGCACAATTCCAGCGTGGTAAATCTCCAGGGTGTGTGTAACTGTAAAATTAAGAAAAGTGTTTAAAATGTTTGTTTTGGAAATTCAGGAAAATTATTTGTTTGACTTAAGATTCTCTTTATTCTTAAAATAAATTCTGGGTAAAGCAGTAATCTGAATAAACGCCACAAACAACATCAAAGTGCGATGAGGGGCTGTTCACATACGGCGTCTTTTGTGCGATCATTTTTATGCGCTTGTTTTTTCCAGGCGCGTCCGCGTTGCAGTGAGATTAAGGGTCGAGTTGAAAATGAACCCTCAATTCAGACATTTGTGGCTGCCGTTGTTTTGCTGCATTTACGTCAGTCATGACGGATCACGTGACGTTTGTTGAGGTTTTTTTTTTTTTGTTGCATGGAATTGAGCATAATGAGCAGAGAAGGTGAGTAAAGGTTCGGTGTATTAAGTGTTTTTACATGTTCTTGGATGCCTGTACTACTGACAATCTGAAAACCTCATATCCAATAAAGTACTGTATTGCAAACCAAATTTAATGATGTTGTCAGTAGTTTTTACAGAGTAGCCTGTGTGGCCGTGTAATCAGTATAACGACTATTGATAATGGCTTAAATACAGACAATAGAAGAGAAATAATCACTCCTGTATATATCCTTACTGGACTTCTCTTCATATCAAAGACTTGCTTTAGAGCCTATTGCTTCAGAGCTCATAGACCAATATGTGGTAGATGATAAACAAAAATGTATTTTATTGATCAATAATGTATTATTGTTTTATATTCTTTGGTCAAATTAGTTTTGTTGTCATAATTGTGTGAAACGAAGTAAATCTTTCAGTTGAAAAATGTGTAAATTTAAATAAAAATAATTTTACATTTTATCGAGATGACTGTGGAATTTGCTTGTCGGATTTGCTTTTGTTACTGATTTTATTTGCTCCTCTACAATTTTTCCCAGACTGATCAATACCTTAAAAGAATTATCTGCACTTCTCCATTATTTGTCTTGGACTTCTGTACAGTTGATGATTAGTTCTTGGTTTTTGATTTTTTTTTTTTAGCTTGTAATTCGATAGGAGTAAAAGTTGAATGGCTTCAGGATTTATTAGCAGAAAGTTGGTCCTTGATAGTTGGGGTAAATGGTACTGGAGCCTGGTGGTAATACTGGAGCACTGGCTGGTTGATGGAGGTAGTTTAAAACTGAGGTTTGGAGGGTGTAGGTGGTGGGGCATGCAGTAGGGGGTTGAGGAAGCTTTGCAGCACAAACTGGGATCTGGTTGTAGACGTGGTCATTATCACTAAGGAAATATTCCCAGCATATGCTTGTTGATAAAAGTCCAAAAGTAACACCTGTTCCATACATTATTACTGATAAATAACAGTTTAATTAAACCTTTAGGTCAATTTTCAGGTTTTTGCAGTGATTGTCCTGTATTTTTTAATTCAATGAAAGTATGATTTTTATTTATAAAGGGGTTTAAGACAGTTAATAAACTGGAAAAATTTTATAAAGTGGTAGTGCAGTGGTTAAGTTGTTGGACTATTAACTTGAGGACCCAGGTTAAATTCTCAGCCCCACCAAGCCACCAGTGCTGGGCCCCTAAGCAGGGCCCTTAACCCCGAATTGCTCAGTTGTATAACAAGGAATATTGTATGTCGCTCTGGATAAGAGCGTCTGCCAAATGCTGCAAATGTAAATTTATAAATTTACATGGCTGTGCCTACTACTTAAAAAACAAAGAATAAAAGACCCTATCTATAAAATAATTCCCTGGTGATTCAATGTTTCTATTTAGAAAATTTCAGTTAGGATTTTTTTTACGGTACTTTCTGCATATTGGGTTTAAGTTATTCTGAAGCTCTTCGAGGAATCTTTAAAAGAAATCACCGCCAAAGTTCATATACAGAAAAGCACAATTCTGTTCTATTTCTATTGTAATTTATACCAACTCAGTGAATGATGACCAGCCAAAGAAAATATAAAACTAAATGAACAAATAATGTACTGTCGGTATTTGCATGGGATCAGGTTACAAACTACGTTAGATAATTGTTAGCATGTTATTTGAGTTATTCTTTAAAACTGTTTATTTAAATACGTTACGCAGCTAAATACTGTGATGGATCGGTCTGTATTAACAAAAACTCCAAAATAAACCTGTTCCCAAACCCAATATAAACAATACAGTCATATTTAATACAGTAACGAGGTTACAGACGTTAAACTAAGATCTTGAATAGCTGAATCATCGTTTCCGGTCCCTCACGAAATGATAAATATTTTTACACATATTATACTCCTATGGGCAATACAGTATAGAGTTCTAAAACCTGTAGAACTTTTCCCGAATTTGCTTCATTATATGAATACTTTTTTTTTTTTTTTAATAGCACATACGTACGGAAGTTGTTAATGCCAGAATAACGCTGAAACCCGTTAAACCCGTAGCTTTGCCTCTGATTACAACCGCTAAATATAAACACTCAAAAACCCACGTTTCTAAAAGCACCGAACTCACCGGTTAAAACTCGTTCACAATAAAAAATGATAAAAACAAGAAAAGGTCGGATCATCTTGCTTCTTTGGAGTTCCTAATCTTTGTAATTATATATTTCAGTAGAGACTCGATTACCACTGACTGTGATTGCGCACCTGAATGAACAGGTGGGTTCCAACAGGTGCGCGCTAAACTAGTTTTCTAGAACTTTGCATGGCGGATTGCCAGCGCGGCGTAAAACCATCCTAATACACTCCTACAAAAAGGATAGAACAGGCAAAAAACCTGTACTAAAATAACATAATCGCAGCCTGTAAAGTTTCCCAAAGCTAATGAAATACATCCAGATAACAAATATATTACAAATATTAAGAATAATAATACAAATAATTTAAAATAAATAAGATGATGATTTACCGGACTTTACCGTCGGTAATTCGCTGGATTTAACAAAGTACTTAAATTAATCATTGACGAGTTAAACTGTCGGAGAAACTCCGTTAATCCGGCCGCGTTTATAACGAGGCGGCGCGGCTTTTACGTACATGATGCTTGAAAAGGAACTGAAAACGGCACTGAAAAGGGAAAAAAAAGCATTCTTAGAGGTTTTAATAAAAAAAAAATCAACTTCATTGTCTAAGGTACATGTACAGAGCCAATGAAATGCATTTTGATGGGTCAGCTATGATGCAGCGCCCCTGGAGCAGGAAGGGTTAAGGGTCTTAAGGGACCCAACGGTGGTTGACTTGCCGGTGGTGGGGCTTGAACCCAGGTGTTTCTGCTCTTCAGATCAGCAACTCAGCACCTTAACCATTTGAACCACCACTGCCCACCACCATTTATATAAAGGACAAACGTCAAACGCTGCTGCTGCTTTTTTTTTTTTTTCCTAATCTCAAACCAATTGAGTTTCTAAAAATGATCACGCAATTTTACTGTGGATTTTTGTAATAATTTACTTTAAAAGTCACAATGCCTTTCAATATAATCCCATCATGATTATAGCGGAAATGATTAAAAAGTCATTTCAAATTGTTAGTTAATCCAACCAAATCAGTTCACTTAAGGAGGAAAGTGGCAAGAAGAAAGTGGAGAGTGGATCTTTGTAATAATTCATATTCAGAATCGGCATATTTCTTAATTTTTTAAATTGCATTATGAGCTGATTTTAATTAATAAATTATTAATTAAACAGCATTTTAAAGTTAGTTGATTAAACCAACTTGGATAACTAAAGAAAGACCTACAATGTTTTAATTCACTTTTCATTAATTAATTCATTTATTTTTTTCATAAATCAACATATTTGTTGAGATAAATGCAAAAAAACAGCTTATGATGCTGCATGATTATAAATTATTTAAAATAATTTTTTAAACAGTAAAATTACTTGATCGTTTTTGGAAACATGAGTGGATTTTCCGTCAGCTCCAGTCTTTCATTCTCTGTGTCTCATGAATAAATAAATCTGCGGAATCCAGTGAGTCCAGCCAGTGATTCAGCTGTTCTGACATTGATGGGAAGTTCATTCCACCATCTTGGTGCCAGAACAGTGAAAAGTGATGAGTGCTTTTCGAGGTAGGGGGCGCTGCCCCGTTTAGTAGTGATTGGAAGTTCGACTCATTTTACCGATTCGGACTTTTAAATCCCTTCAAATCTTTTTTCGAGTCATTTCGTTCATTTTAGCAAAATATTTTTAACAGGTTACGTGTTACTTTCCCAACACATATACCGCTTACCAAAACCTTGATCACGCTAAAAACAATACAAAACTACAATGCTATAAGAAACAGAAAAGAATAATTCACTGTTTATTTTGGTCTTTAGTCTATGATAAGCTCACCTCACCTCTTATCTGACAAGGTTCGAGTCCTTCGTTCATCAAGTGACAACCCTTTAAACTTAGCCAATGCAGTTTGAACCGAAAAGAGAATCGATTAGTTCATATTTTCTTAGGGTTAGTCTTAGGGTTTGAGTCGTTGTTGCATCACTTGACAACCCAATTATGCGTAACCAGTGCGGTCTAACCGGTAAGAGAACCGAATGTGCGACTGAACGAATCACTCCCCGAGACGACTCGTTCTCGCTGAATCACAGTAAAGATTCATTCAAAATGAACGTATCGTCTAAGAACGACCCATCACTGATATGTAGTATAACCTCAACTTTTCCCACATCTATAGTTGTCCTGGTTTTACACGTTTAGGAGTCAGTTAATACACTTTTTCTGTTTCATGATGAGGGGACAAAATGCAAAATGTCTTTCAGGTCACTGGGGTTTAGTTTTATACAATATCATCATTTAACGATTGGAATTAACAGCATACCTTTACTACAGAATCCAACACAAACTCTAAACTCAAACATTCTTTTTTTTAAATTGCGTAATCGAAGAATTGAAACAAGCTGAAAATTGTATAAAATTAACAAAACACATATACACAAAATTTCACATTTACTGATAATAATTTAACATCAAACTTATTCACCCAATACTCCAGTTGACTGTATGTGTATATAACATAAATAAGCATAAAAGTTACATTAAATAAGGCATATCTCTTTGTCAACATCAGCATATTAGAACTAATGCTACGCTAAATTCTGGTACAAAACACAAGTATATACATCATGTGGATCAGCCATTTTCTTATGCCTGCTGGTCAGCGTGTCTTTCTTGTTAGAGAGCTGCTCCTGCTGTGAGGATAAACACACTAGATCAACAAATCATTAGAAAAAAAAATGTCACTGTGTAAGCTGACTGTACAAATTTTCTGTTGTGCTTACATTTATAATTCATTCATCATTTATGTATAAAAATGTACCTTGAGATAACTAATTGTCTAATTAGGATGGTAATTTTTATAGGATTTTAAAGAATTAGCATTAAAATTCTGGTTACTTCAAAATGCCAGACACTGAAACTGAAAATGTGCTCATATAAAAAGGCATAATGCATGAATACAAAGGTTTGCCTTTAAAACAATTTGGTGGTTCAGTTCGTGAATTTTTTAACTTTTTTTTTTTTTTATTGCTAGTCCCAATCTTGGACCTAAAAATGCCTTAATTACAGTCCTATATATGACTAAACATGAGAATTCTTCACCGGCTTAAATTATTTAAATTAAATTGGAAGTTACTTTTAATGATACTAACAGTAAAATCTTTTATTTATTTATTTAAATATCAGTTTTACCTCTTCATCTTTTGCTCCAGGACCTAAAATAAACCAAAAAAAATTTTATAAGTACGATTTGTTTGTCAATCTGTAGCAATCAGTTACGGCTGGTTGCCGTGGAGAGGAAAAATCAAACTGTTAGTAATTCACAACTGTAAGTAGTGGTGATGATTTTATAGCTCAAATATTAAAAATGTTATGGCCAATTGAAGAATTAATTAAATGTAGCATGAAGCAGTTCATCTGAGAGATGAAGGCTGTAATACTATTGTTGTCCACTAGAGGCAATCTAATAATAAAATACAACAGTTTAATCACATGGGCCAAAAATGTATTAAAAATATGGATTTTATAACAACAAAAGTGGGATGGTTCAAAAGAAATTTAAAACAAGTCAATTAGATCTTAATCTCAAATCACATGCTTTTTAAAAGTTTACATACCTACATACACACTGTTCCGGTGCTCTGGACACACTTATTAACAAATTACTGTTAGACTGTGGAGTTTACATGTACTCCATGTGTTTGTGTGGGTTATCCAGTTTCCTCCCACAGTCCAAAAATAGGTATGTTGGATGGATTGCTAATTTTTAATTACACATAGAAATGAATGTGTGTGTGTGTGTGTGTGTCTGTATGTGGCCCTATGATGGACTGGCGATCTGTCAACGAGACAACCGACTGCAGGATACAATTGCACACACACTTTAAAAATGGCAATTAGCTTACAAAACATGTCTTTGGACTGTAGCAGAAAACCAGAGTCTGTAGAGGAACCAAACAAATGCCATGCACATACAAGGCAGAGGCTAGACCCGATCCCCCAACCTGTTAAGGTAACACACACACCCCACCCAATCGATCAACCACTCAACCTACAGACTCAACCGAATTCTAATTAGCCTCACCTGCAGCTCATAACCCAATCACTCACTCACTCACTCACTCACTCACTCTCTTTAAAAGAGCTAGGCACTCAATGTCTGGTCTTGTTTTCACTATACTAGACTCACTCTGGAAGTTTCTCCAAGCATCTACACCTTGTGGCTTCACCCCTTTTTCCTACCTGCTTCCCACAGCAGGAGCTCCGACATCCAACCCCTCTATTTCTGGTTCCACCTCTTCTGCACTGGTTTGTTACTTCCTAAGCTCCTGTGTTATCCTCTGGCTCCTGTGTCACCATGTTTGTTTTCTGAACTGATCAGTTTGCGATCCATTGACTGTTTTCAATAAACGCACACGTCTGGGGTTAAACGTATGTTGTTCTAGTCTGGTGTATACACAAGCTCACAGGTGCAAGACAACTATGCAATATAATTATATATGAACTTAATTCAATACCTTTGATTGTTTTCCGTTTGTGCATAATTAAGCTCAAGACACAGATCGGAATCATGATCACATTTATGGCTCCGGAGATCGCACTCAGCATGACAAACACATCAGATAGAACGGCATCTTAAGAAAGAAGTTAAAATACACATCTTAAAACTACAACTGCACCAAATTTTACTGTGTGTGAATAAATCTACAGATGTGATAGAAGAAGCTTTACAAACCTTTTGAAGAAGGGAGAACCAGCAAATTAACAGGTGTGACTGAATTTGTGGTTAATGTCTCATTTCTCTTCAAAACAGTGTCCACTTTTACATGCAAGTAGCTGGAGTTACTGAACATTATTTGACCCAGATCTGTAAAGCTGCAATAATAAAGTCCTGTATCAGAGACCGTAACTTCAGAAATTCTAAGAGACGCGTTGTTGCTGTACACAGACATCTTTATGCGTCCAGGTTCAGGGGAGAAGTAGCATCTTTGTGTTTGGCCAGATAAGGTAAATTGTTGACACTCAACAAGAAGTTGCACTGAGGTACTTGTGTGTTTAAACCAGAAGATGTAACTGGCAAAATACAGATCATGGTGGCACCAAATTGTGACATTGTCTCCAGGTTCTGCTTGCAGATGTGAAAAACCGAGGGTCCCTGAGAGCAAAGCTGTAAGCCATAAAACAAGACTTTATTTCTTTTCTAATAAACCCTAGTTTTACCAAACTTTCAGAAAACTTTTTAAACAATCCCAAACATAGACAACAGATTCAGTCGACTATTTTAAATTTTACATACAGTTCAGATTTAAAACAGTGGCCTATTTCCTGAGAAAGCACAACAGACTGTCTTCTTCAATTAGTAATCAAATGCGACTATTAACACTTACTGATTGTACAGAGAAGTAAAACCATCATCACAAAATGAACTGCTGCTCTACTGTCAGGTACGAGACCAAAAGGAAATCGGATGCATGGTGACCTGTGTGAAAGGGATGTGGCTTAAATATAGTCAAGAGTCTATCACTTACACGGAAGCCTTGATCACAAAGGTTTAAAAAATATGCATAATAGACAAATTTAGGTGCCTTTTTTTTCTAAAATCATTTATCATTAATGTTTAACTAAAACCAATTATTTATGATCTGCAAATAGTGGCGGTGTAATTATTCAGTGGTAGACAAATACAAAGAATATAGTGCAAATGGCGTTTGTGTAGGTTTTGATGCAGGGTAAAAAACAGAAGTGTGGCGGTCAGATGACACACAGCTACATGTGGTTTTCTCCGGTAGAAACAGCACAGAAGCTCTACACAGTCTGGAGATCCTGTGCTTCAGTGTGGTTTGTGGTGTATACTTGTATGTACTATATCTGGAGGGGAGCATATGTTGCTCCAAAACCTTTATATACCTTTTAGCATTGATAGTGTCTTCTAGAAACATGCAAGCTGCCCAAACTGTATGCACCCCATACCACCAGAGACACTAGATTTTGAAGATGAGTTATGCAGTGTTGTTTGAGGACCTAAACGCCACCGCCATCTAACAAAGGTCTTCGTCCTTGTCCCTTACACACAGAAATTTTTTCAGTTTCTCTAATCATTTGATGATGTTAATTATAGAGTATACTGTAGATTATGAGACTCGCAAAGCCTTTGCAATTTGACATTGAGGATGTTGAGAGACTCTCTAAGACATCCCTTTTATAGCTAATCATGTTACAGACCTGATGTCAATCAACCTAATTAAATGCTAAATGTTTTCCCAGCTGAATCTATTCAAAATATATTGCTTTTTCAGCTGCCCTATGCCAACTATTTTGAGATCTGAAGCAGGCATTAAATTTGAAATAAGCTCATTTAGTTGATATAAGTGTAAAATTTCTCAGTTTAAACATTTGTTATCTATGTTCTGTTGTAAACATAATATTGGCTCCTGTGATTTAAAAGTACATTTTCAAATATTCAAATAAAAGAAAAAAAATTTTTTTTCTGGAATGCAAATGATATAATATTGTGAAGCAGACGTCTGAGTCGAATCCATATCGTGGCGAAAGGCTTTATTAAAGACTTTACAGTAATCCACAGGCTTTGTCAATAAACAGGCAGGTTTCGGTACACAGAAGTCAATCAGAAACCAGGCAAACAGATTTAAAACAGTAGGCAGAAAATGTAATCAAGGATCTTATTTACTTGGTATGCGGGGTGCCCCGTTGGTGGGTCTGGTGGTTGGGATACTGTGTTTTTTTTGATTGGCATGATGAGGCTTTAGCAGAGAGATGGGAACGACTGTGAGATGTGGAAAGATGGGGAAAGTTCCAACCTGTAAATCACAAAGGGCCAATGTATTTGGGCCCTAGTTTCTTACTTGGTAGGCGTAGTCTGAGGTCCAGGATTAAGAGCCTTACCTTTTGGCACGGCTGATAATCAGTAGGGGGGGGGGGGGGGGGGGGTCCTGCGTCAGTTTATCTACATGCGTTGGGTGCGTATGGCTCTTTTTAGCCGGACATGAGCAGTCTCCCAGACTTGAGCACTCCGCTCATTCAATCTTCCACTGCCGGAACACTTGATTATGGGAACATGGGAGGCTGATATCGCAGAACTCATTTAAACGGAGTGAGACCTATAGAGGAATAAGTTAATGAATTCTGAGCATAGTCGGCCCAGGGAAGATCTTATTCTCAGGCACAATAGGATCTCAAGTACCTTCCCAGCTCTGGATTCAACCTCTCTACTTATCCATTCGATTGCGGGTGGTACTGGGAAGTGACACTGACTTTAATGTACAGTCGTTTGCAGAATTCGAACCACAAGCGAGATGTGAGTTGAGGGCCACAGTCTGACAATATCCTTAGGTATACCATAATTTCGGAAAACATGCGTCAACAACTGGGTCACTGTTTCAGTCAAAATCAGTCAATGACAGTCTGTGGTAAAACCATGAGAGCTAGAAAGGTCAGTGACAAAGTCTATGGATATGTGGGACTAGGGTCGTTGTGGTATAGGTAGAGGCTCCAGGGGCCCTTTAAGTAAGTGGGGTGGCTTTTTGGATTGTGTACAAACTTGGCAGGTGTTCACAAAGTTCATAACATCTTGTCGATACCCTGGCCACCAACTTTTTTTTCAACTAATTCCAACACATCAGCCTTACCATTCTTAGGGCAATAGGTCACAGTGAACTAAAAGTTTGTAAAGACAACAGCCCACCGGAACTCCAGTAAGTTTGGGTGGCAGCGCTATTTCATTCACTTAAACACAATTATTAGATGTAATAAATTTTTCATGGTATAGTTTTAGATTTCGATTAAGCCATCGCAATCTCATAAAAGTAACTACTGTTACTTAACTATTTCGATCAACTCTACCCTGCCCTAAAACTGTACCTATACACATTTTTGTTAGTTACTTATGCCACCCGCTGACTGGACGACAAACCAAACAAATCTATAACATTATTTTATTTTCAGATAATACAGTAAGGTTACGCTCTGAATTGTCACGTCAACAGCTTAAGAAATACATTTCTGTTCAACTGAACTATAAATAAAATGGTAAATAGCTCTAATCTCTAATCTTCTCAAACACTACTCTAAAAGTTAATTTTTAATTGGTGTTGAAAAATGTAAATATAACAATTAAAGCAATGTCTTAAATTAATAAATGAATTTATAAATGAACGAGTTAATAAATGAGTGAATGGATGATCGAATGCCCACTACTACCACTACTTAATAATAATAATGTTACTATTATTATTTAGAGAGAATAATATAGAAAAAATGAAAAACTTAATATTCAAATACTGAAAATAAATCGCACTAAAGAAACCCAAAAAATGTTATGCAGGTGCACAACTTGGTTATTGACGTTAAAGCTACAAAAACCAGTTCAATAATTGGAGAACTCAGTTGTGTTATCTTTGTGCTAACAAAACTGATGTTTTTTTTAGCTTGGTATAGGAGAGGCTCCTTTGAAATAAAGATAAAGAATTCTGTGTTACTACATAATGTTTTTTGTGGAATTTTTGTTTGAACGCTCTTGGGGCGGTATATAAATCTCTGAAACTTTACACCAGCGTATAGGTCCCAGAAACAACTGATGTTTTAAAACACAGCTTACAAGGTAAGAAACTCTACGACTTTTTTCTTGCTCTTACAACATTGTGTGTTAAAATTGCTATACATCCTAAACATCGTAAAAAAGGCAATACCATATTTTTATCTTTACTAATTTATCCCTTGGTTTGGTTATTTGTGTTTTCTGAGAGTAAATAAGGTTGTAGAATGAAAAAAATATTTCAAAATGCTTGATTTTTTTGGTCACTACCAAACACCTTTTTATTGCAGATCAGTGCAATTGTACTATTTATGTTATGTGAACTATCTTTTTTTTCTCTCTCTCTCTCTCTCTTTTAGTGACTAAAAGGTAAAATGGATATTATTTTTCGGATCTGTGCATTTGTGTTCGAATCTTCTTAACATTCCTTTTTGCCATCCTAGTATTTAAAGTGGTACTGTGGACTTACATTACCTATGTAAATATTTTATCATCCCAGTATGGCATTATAGACTTTGGCTTTTATGGAATTCTGCTATGTCATCATCTGCTGGCCCGAAGTATTTTTGCCTTTGTGGATGGCCTTTTACCCATCTCTGCATACCAGGAAGACCCAAAGTGCCTGCAGGACTGCTTACAATCAATAAAGGCAGTGAGTTGCTCCGAATTGTCATGGTGGTGGATGGTAATACAGAAGATGTTCCAAGAGATTTTTGCGGACCAGTATCCATGCTGCTATGAGTGGCAGAAAAATTACCACACACAGACAGCTGAGGTGGATCCCCTGGAAGATCGTCAGCACAGGGAGGTGGAAGAGATTATCAGAACCAAGCTGTGTGTTTGCATTATGCAAAGGTGGGGAGAAAAAAAGGGAGGTGATGTACACAGCATTTAAGGCAAATTTTAGTGGACTACTTTTTTTTATGTAAGAAGCATCCAGTTTATATGATTTAAAACATTGTTTTACAAGGAATTAGAGGATTTATTATATTGTTAATTATTCATACTACCTTTTTTTTCATTTTTCATATTATGCATTTTAAGCAGCACGGTGGCTAAGTGGTTAGCACTGTTGCCTTACAGCAATGCGGCCTGGGTTTGATTCCTGGGCAGGGGACTTTGCATGTTCTCCCGGCTTGCATGGATTTACTCCGGGTACTCCAGTTTCCTCTTACAGTCCAAAAACATGTATGTTAGGTTGATTAGTGATTCTAAATTGCCTATGTGAGTATGGGTGTAAGTGGCCCTGCGATGGACCGCTTCATGAGCAGTTTGTGAAGCAAAGTGCTATGCAGAGACATCTTCCCAGTTCTTGCATTGGTTGAACCAACAGATGCGGTGGAAAAAAAATCATATTTTCTGAGTGGCTTTACAATGCCATGTACTGGAACAAGCATAGCATGCTTGTTTTTTCAGATGCATTAGCCTCTCTTTTTAAACTGGCACAGCTCTTACTACTGCCATTGCTAATTTAAGCATGAAGAAGTAAAAAAAAGAGGATACATAACAGCTGTAAGTGATGGAGATTAGATTCACTTAAGGGTAATTATACGACCAACACATATTATTGTTGTTAATTTCAGCTTATTTTCATATAATTATTTTCAAGATAAATTACAGATAATTGTCCAATTACTAATAGAGTTGCTAAAAAAACAGGTTAGCTATGGTTGTAATTAGCAGCATGTAATATTTAGATCTGTTATATGAAGATTATACTGTATCTTCAAAATTGTATTGTATATTTTGCCCTAGAGATGATTAAATAAGCATTTTGTTTTAAAAAATAAACAATTTATTTTCTATTATGTGTTTTGACCACTTTTGTATGCTGTATAAATATATATCAAGAAAACAAAGACGTTCATCTATCCATTGTTCATAGCCGCTTATTCCCAGTCAGGGTTACAGGGATCTGCTGGGGTTTTTCCCAGCTGTATCACTGGGTGAAAGGCAGGGGTCACCCTGGACAGGTTGCCAGTCCCTCACAGGGCCACATCAACCACACACACTTGCGCACACACTCCTATGTGCAACTTACAATAACCAATCAACCTCACCAAAGTAACCAGAGCATGGGGAGAATATACAAACTACACACAGAAAGGCTCCTGCCAATAATCCGAACCTGGAACCTTTTTCCCTGTGAGGCATCAATGCTGACCACTAAGCCACCATGCTGCCCTTTATTAAAGATATATTAACAAAATATTCTTTTAGAATGGCCTCATCTGCAGTAGGTACAAAGTTATTGTACATTTAGGTATGCCTCTGAATTTCAAGCGTGCCTTTTCAGTCCAAGCTTAACACAGTTGAATCTTTATACAGGAATGTTTTACACAATGGGTGTCAATCCAGCCTTTTTTGCACAGTGTCACAGTCAAAAAGGCACATGGAGCCTCAAATAAAAATGTACATGATCTGGTCACGTGACCACAAGAGCTTGAAGTTTTGTACGCTGGATGCGACAAAGTGTTCTCTGCAAAGAGTTCAACCTACGTCAGAAACTGTACGGAGGAAAATCCATTTACTGTCCAGGATGTTGTGTTGTTTCACATAAAGTGTAGAGCAATTTCAGTGATGTTAATGTGTTGTATTGTTGTGTCCTGTCACGCCACTCATGTTTGGTGTACAGAACAGGGCGATAAACCTGCGTCTGAACTGATACAGTATCAGAATATTTACCTTAGTGTGATATTAAGTGGGAGATCAGTGGCCTTTTCTTTTTATGAGAAAACGATAACAGTTATGCTTAAATTTAAGTTCAAATTTCATTGTATTTTGGTGGCTTTTTATCGTAAACTATTTTAGACATTGCAATAAATAAAAGGTTTTGAAGAAGAATATTTTGGTTAATTTAGTCAGCTTTTTTATGAGAAAAATTTCGGAAAGGAGGAAAACGGCTGGTCTTCCTGTTAGACCAGTAGTACGACTTTTTTGTGTGTGTAAATATTTTTACAAGTACAATTTTAGCTGTATTATTTGTGTCCCCTTCAAAAATTGTTTTTCAGAAATTGTATTAAACATATATGTATTTTTACACTGCTTCTGTCAGCCTGAAGGATATAAGAGAACCTGAGGCAGGGGCGCCCCTAGTGGTATTTAAAGAGTAATTAACTAATTAAACAATTGTCATATTATGCTAATAATAATAATTTTGATTAGATTTTTTTATTTAAGTACTTCCGGGAAAACGGAATAAAAACAGCGTTTCTCAAAGTGTGGGGCGCGCCCATGGAGAACAGAGACATGACAAGTGGTTTGTTCCTTGGCCCCTGGTCGATTTAGACTAAAAATGACTTTTACCCTTTCTTTGGTTGTCATCGTATAAAACCCCGATTTTACATGTGGGTGAAGGACCGCTGCTCTTTCTAAAATAACGGTTCATATGGTCGCAAGTAAATTGCGTGGCTTCGTTCGTTTATCACGTGACCACTTCCCGGCTTTGTATATTACAGTCAATAATACTAGTATAAAACCTGCCCAGCAGAGGTCACTGTGTGTATGTGTGTGTATTCAATACATATACAAAAGAAGAAATTGTGATCAATATGATGATTTTGTCCTTTATGATGTCATTGCATTTTTATATGTATATAAGTGGATGTGTGAATAGAATTGTGTTTACTAAGAGCTTTAACATGTTTTAAAGATTGCTCTATGATTCACAAAAACATTTACTGTCATGTCGACTAATGGGTTATGTATATATGACTTTAATTATTCTATTTATTTGCATTTATCAGTAAACAAATGCTGTCGGTTTTTGTCTGTCCTTTCTCATTCTTCATGAACTCCTGGAACAGTACAGGGGTCATGGAGATCAGCAGGATCATGATAGATCCAGAGCCCTGGCCTGTACTGGCTCATGCCAGCTAATTTGCAGGGTGAAAGCTTCAGATGAGGCTGTTGTCTCGAAGTGAGGGGCAATGCGCAGCTTCGGGTCACTGATGGCGGCAGTTGGCTGCATAATCACATGATAACTTTTTCCACTGAGTTCTTTTACAATGAGCTGCATCATATTACTCTTTTGGCTGTATTTAACACAGTTTATTAAAAGTGGACATTTTATCTAAATATTTCACCCAACATGGTATTAATACAACAGAAAAATTTTTATTTGAGTTTTTCACAGCTTCTTTCGTATACAAGTCAACAAAAGGAGAAGAACACACACAGAATATCTATAATACAGTTAAAATATATGCAATATGTCATGAAATTTGTTTTAGAAAACAAAATACATAAATAATCACTAAAAACGCACGCTTTCTGTGTCTTAGTCAGCAGTTTTGTGTTTCCTTTTACTTTTTATATGGAATAGAAAGCACTGTAAGGTGTTGTGCATTGAAGCAGACTTTAAAACAGGATTATTTCACTATGTCATGCATATCTCTCATTAGTTGACTTGTGAATAAAGGGCGTGGCTGTGGCAGATCACGTAATGGGGAGATCCCGCTTAAATTCCCCCGCTTCAGCGTTCTCTGATCTTAGTCATAACTTTACGAAAAAAATAAGGCAAAGAATTTCAAACAATTTAAAAATAGAAATAAAATTAATGAACTTACAAAAGTTATAACTAAATAAACCACTACAAATACTTGAATTTTTTTATATTATTCCTTTTACAGTTCTAAAAGTAATTACTGAGAGAAATTGAGAAATTACTAATGCTACTTATAGTCACTCTAAAAGAACATTTAACTTTTAAAGCAAGCAACTTTTGTACACTTGTAGGAATACAGACTTAAAGCTTTGTCTAAGATCTCGTTACAAATTAAAGAAATAAAAATGATGTTGGAAGAAATTGTTGAATTAACATGAATAAAACATCCACTTAGTGCAATTAGACTGAAGGAATTTTAAGACATAAATAGTTTTTTTAAAGCTACGATAATCTCTGTGTATTTCTGTCCCATCAGCCTCCACGCAGACGGAGGGTCATATGGATGGTGCTTCCAGACTCGATGTTGTAATCCTGCAGCTTCCTGCCAGAGTCGAGCTGTCGACCGTTGTAGATCAGCCGCTGCTGGTCCGCCGAAATTCCCTCTTTCTGGCGGACCTTCATCATCAACTGATCGACAGTCTCATCCTCTGTAATGTCGTATGTTTTCGTCTGTCCCTTCTCATTCTTCACGAACACCTGGAGCGGCATAGGGGTCGTGATCAACAGTATTACGATAGATCCTGAGCTCAGCCCATAGTCGATGACCCTCTTCTGGTCATGGTCCAGCTGCACTTTTTGCCCATTAGTGATGGACAGCTTTATCTGTGAAGGTTTTACAGCAAACAGTTGGCCGATTTGTTTCTTGAGATCTCTGATGGTGGCATATGGATCCACGTTCAGGGACTTTGTTTCCCCGGTCATGCTCTTGATGACAAGCTCAATCATTTTCACTGCTTAATGAGCTGTTAGAAGAAACAACAGATCAGATCAGATCAGCGTGATTAACACATACATTCATTAAGTAGGTTCTGCAATGAAGTCATGAGAATAAGAAAAGCTTTCGAGCTCTAATTATTGACCACATTCCCAGAAATATTGAGTGGAAATAACTGCATTTTAATCATAAAATGTGTTAAAATGGGACTAAATCAAATTATTCTGAATTTAAAATAAAAACATTAACAGCTATTAAAGACATAACTAAGACTAAATATTTTAAGGTGAACTTAATCTATATCGCAAGTGGAATTGTATGTTAGACATTTAGAAGACGAGAGCAAAAATCAGCACACCGGTGATAAGCAAAAGATTTATTTCCTAAAAAGCTAAAAATAATTTTGAGATTTTCTTTTTACTTGTTAGTTTTGTCATTAAAAGATTAAATATTTAGAGATTTTTGGTTTTTCAGTGCCATCAACTTCTTAACTATTATCTGTATTAAAATATTCATTAAAAAAAACACTATATTTAGTTTAACTTACCTGCAAATTAATAATGTACGTCCTCAAAAAGTTTTTTGCTGTTTGCGTCCTTTAATCTTGAATACAATCCGATACAATCCGGTCACTTTACAGTGTATTACTCTAATATACTCCATAGCCACGCCTCCATCTGCTTGATAACCAATGAGACGAGCGCCTGTTCACATCCACAGCCAATGAGAGATGAGCAGAGCCCGCCCTCCATTAGGTTTTGTTTTCCGAAGATTAATTCAGCATCTTACTTTCGATTTCCGAACATCAGCTAAAACAGAAACACACAACAAACACAACACATCCTGTGTCTTTTTAAAAAAATACAAAACATCGACAACCATAATGTGCATCAATTAGTTCTGTACGCGTGTGCGTGTGTGTGTGTGTGTGGGTTGTTAAAAATTCTAAGTTCCAGACTTCCTCCTATAAGCTTCAGTTTATCCTAAAGGTGTTTAGTGGGGTTGAGTCAGAATCAGGGCTTTTGTACAGGACACTCAAGTTCACTCCAACTAGAAAACATCATGTCTTCCTGGAGCTCATAGACTTTGTGCACAGGGGCATTTTTATGCTAAAACACTGATGCTGCACTTAGTTCCAGACAACTGTGCACTTCAGTTATAGTGCGTTCAACTCTATGTATGCGTAATTTCCGTGTTTAACATAAGGCCGCCCTTTAGTTTCTGGTTCGCTAAAGCGAAAGGAAATAAGATTAAATAAGAGTCGTCAAAGTTTACGAAATGTTTGCTGGTTATCATCTGAAAGCCGAATGACTAAGATTTCCCTTGAAATATCAGAATATTAAGAAAATTATCTTTAAAGTTGTCTAAATACCTTTTATCAATCAAAAACTTAATTTTGATCTTTATTAAATATCCTAATCATTGTTGGCATTAAAAAAAAAATCATTTTAGACCTTACAATGTTTTGCTGGTTACTGCTACAAATAGAGCTGTGCTCCTTTTTGGTTTTGTGGTTCAGGGTTACAGAATAAAAAGGCTTTTAGCCTGAAAAACTGAAACATATTACATCACTTCATCTAGCCAGTCATATTAGTGTTGGTTTAGTTTCATGCTGTTTGTACATTGCAGAACACATCAGTGCTAGTAAGAAGTGCTGTTCTTATGTCTTTAAAATGATACTTCTATTCGTTTAGATGACATTATACTGTAAATGAATAAACTTAAATATGTAGGCTACATCTCTACAATGGTGTATAAAGCAAACAAACATTAACACAATTATCTGTGGCCATTTTGGTGACTAGAGTTCTAGTTTTAGAACAATATTTTACGACTGAAGGAGTAAGCGAGGATTTTAGATTTTAGAAAGAGCAGCGCTAATTTAAATGCGGTCCTCCACCTGCATGTAAAATCAGGGCTGTAAACGATGACAACTAACGAAAGTCAAAATCGACCAGGGCACAAGTAACAAACCACTTGTCTTCTAATTTATCCCATGTGCTTTCCATTTTCTGTCATTGGGCGAAAGGCAGGGGACAGGTCACCAGTCCATCACAGAGCCACATACAGACAATCACACACACACATGCTCACTCCCATGGGCAATTTAGAATCCCTTATCAATCTAACATACATGTTTTGGACTGTAGGAGGACACCGGAGTACCTTAGTAAACCCCCACAAGCACCGGGAGAACATGTACCACAGTGCTGCTGAATAAAATTAAATATGAAGAATTCAAGTGGTAGCACAGTGGTTAAAGTGTTGAACTGCTAACTGGAAGATAAGGGTTTGATTCCCAACACCACCAAGTACCACTGCTGGGCCACCAAGCAAGGTCCTTAACCCCTAATTGCTCGGTTGTATAAAATAGATAAATGTAAGTCGCTCTCGATAAGGGCATCTGCCAAATGCTATAACAGTAAACTGCAATATGATTTTAATTAGTTAACATCCCTTTAATTAACACTGGAGGTGCCCCTGCCTCAGATTCTCTCATATTATCTAAGCTGACACAAAACCAGTGTAAACCTTAGTGTCCAGCAGCTGCCAATGGGTGTGTGTATTCAATACATATACAAAATAAAATAATTATGATCAATGTCAATGATTTTATGTCCTGTATGACATCATTGCATATGTATATGTATATAAGTAGATGTGTGACAAGATCATTAGGGGGACGGCTCATGTTGATGTTTTGGGGAAAAAGTCAGGGAAGCCAGATTGAGGTGGTTTGGACATGTACAGAGGAGGGATAGTAAATATATTGCTAGAAGGATGTTAGAAATAAAGCGACCAGGCAGAAGGCAAAAAGGAAGACCAAAGAGGAGGTATATGGATGCGATAAATGAGGACATGTAGTGGGTGTGAGTGAAGAGGATGTAGAGAATAGGGTTAGGTGGAGACAGATGATTCACTGTGGCAACCCCTAAAAGGGAACAGCCGAAAGGAGAAGAAGATATGAGTAGATGTGTGAATATAATTGTGCCCACCAAAAGCTCTAACAAGTCACATGATAACTTTTTCTTGTACGATGAGCTCCATCATATTCCTCTTTTAATAAACTGTGTGTAAAATACAGCCAAAAATGGACGTTTATCTAAATATTTTACCCAACATGTTATCAATGCAAAAGAAAACAGTTTTATTATCTTTTTTTTAAACATTGTACAATTAATTTTGTATTTTTCTTTTTTTTTTTCACAATTTTTTGTTTTTTTATACAAACACACTTTATAAGTCGCTAATGTCATTCTGTGAACTCACCCACCCCCTTCCGGTAGGATTCGCTTTCTGTGTCTTAGTCAGCAGTTTTCTGTTTCCTTTTACTTTTTATATGGAACAGAAAACACTGTAAGGTGCGGCGCTGTTGTGCATTAAAGCAGAGTTTAAAACAGTTTCACTTTTGGAGAAGGAAAATAAATTATATTATGAATGACGTCAGAAAAGCAAAGGCACCGGACACGTGATAGGGAGATACTGCTCGAATTCCCCCGCTTCACATTTTCTGTAAGGTGCGGCCCTGTTGTGCATTAAAGCAGAGTTTAAAACAGTTTCAGTTTTTGGAAAAAAAAACATATTACAAATGACGTCAGAAAAGGGAAGGCACAGATCACGTGATGGGGCAAATTCCCCCGGATCACATCTTCTGGAATGTTCGGTGTGGTGCACTGTTCATAAATACAGTATATTCAGACATTACACACTAATGTAATGATAGATTACAGATATTAATGTATATTTTAGTTTAGTATGAGGTGCTGGGCTGATATAATGTGCGTTTGTTTGTTTGTTTTTATCTCTGAATGACTTTAGGCTGCTTTCTTTTAATGGAAAAGTTGCACCACTAAGGTTCCAGGCCCCTAAGCACACCCCTTAACCATTAACTGCTCAATTGGATGAAAAATAAGATAATGTAAGCTGTTTATGATAACGGCTTCTGCCAAATGCCAGGGATGTGAATGATTGCTGATTTTTGTGCTTTTTAAATTGATAATTCCCATTTTATTCACCAGGACACAATAACGTTTCATGTTTTTCCAGTGCATTTGTTTGGTTTATTGAAATACACCTGGACTTGCAAAACAAGTGTAAAGATTTAGCTACACTAATGTTACAACCATCTAAATACCATTAACCAGCTAATGTTATAGTATGTTATAGTAACAGCTTTCTCTAATCACAGTCATAGGTTTTTTTTAGGAAAAAAACACAAGCCAAGCATTTCTAACAATTCAAAAATAAAAATACAATTAATGAACTTACAAGAGTTTTAACTAAGTAAACTACTACAGATAATTAAATCTTTAATATTATTACTAGGATCCTTTTAAGATTCTAAAAGTAATTACAGTAACAAACAAGTTTTAGTTCCTTTACATTTTTGCTGTGTTGGTCCAGAGAGAAATTAGGAAATATATATAATTTAAATAATTAAATTACTAATGCTACTTATAGTCACTCTAAAAGAACATTTAACTTTTAAAGCAAGCAACTTTTGTACACTTGTAGGAATACAGACTTAAAGCTTTGTCTAAGATCTCGTTACAAATTAAAGAAATAAAAATGATGTTGGAAGAAATTGTTGAATTAACATGAATAAAACATCCACTTAGTGCAATTAGACTGAAGGAATTTTAAGACATAAATAGTTTTTTTAAAGCTACGATAATCTCTGTGTATTTCTGTCCCATCAGCCTCCACGCAGACGGAGGGTCATATGGATGGTGCTTCCAGACTCGATGTTGTAATCCTGCAGCTTCCTGCCAGAGTCGAGCTGTCGACCGTTGTAGATCAGCCGCTGCTGGTCCGCCGAAATTCCCTCTTTCTGGCGGACCTTCATCATCAACTGATCGACAGTCTCATCCTCTGTAATGTCGTATGTTTTTGTCTGTCCCTTCTCATTCTTCACGAACACCTGGAGCGGCATAGGGGTCGTGATCAACAGTATTACGATAGATCCTGAGCTCAGCCCATAGTCGATGACCCTCTTCTGGTCATGGTCCAGCTGCACTTTTTGCCCATTAGTGATGGACAGCTTTATCTGTGAAGGTTTTACAGCAAACAGTTGGCCGATTTGTTTCTTGAGATCTCTGATGGTGGCATATGGATCCACGTTCAGGGACTTTGTTTCCCCGGTCATGCTCTTGATGACAAGCTCAATCATTTTCACTGCTTAATGAGCTGTTAGAAGAAACAACAGATCAGATCAGATCAGCGTGATTAACACATACATTCATTAAGTAGGTTCTGCAATGAAGTCATGAGAATAAGAAAAGCTTTCGAGCTCTAATTATTGACCACATTCCCAGAAATATTGAGTGGAAATAACTGCATTTTAATCATAAAATGTGTTAAAATGGGACTAAATCAAATTATTCTGAATTTAAAATAAAAACATTAAGAGCTAATAGTCCAATGATGTAACATAAATATTTTAAGGTGAACTTAATTTAGAAAAGATTTAAAAAGATTTATTTCCTAAAAAGCTAAAAATAATTTTGAGATTTTCTTTTTACTTGTTAGTTTTGTCATTAAAAGATTAAATATTTAGAGATTTTTGTTTTTCAGTGCCATCAACTTCTTAACTATTCTCCGGATTATAGATAAATATTAAAATATTCATTAAAAACACTATATTTAGTTTAACTTACCTGCAAATTAATAATGTACGTCCTCAAAAAGTTTTTTGTTGTTTGCGTCCTTTAATCTTGAATACAATCCGATACAATCCGGTCACTTTACAGTGTATTACTCTAATATACTCCATAGCCACGCCTCCATCTGCTTGATAACCAATGCGATGAGCGCCTGTTCACGTCCTCGGCCAATAAGAGACGAGCAGAGCCCGCCCTCCATTAGGTTTTGTTTTCCGAAGATCAATTCCGCATCTTACTTTTAATTTCCGAAATTTTCCGGCATTTGGCAGTGGACTTACATTTATCTTATTTATACAACTGAACTATTGGGGTTAGGGGCCTTGCTCAGGGGCCCAACAGTGGCAACTTGCAGGGAATCGCACACCTCAACCACTGCGCTACCACTTCCTGAACATCAGCCGAGACAGAAACACAACAAACACAACACATCATGTGCCTTTTTTCCCCTCCACCAGAATCTCTGATAATTTAACTCTAAAAGTAACAGAAACAAAGGCTGTTTTTTTACAATTTCCGGCCAAAAAAGCATAACGGATGTAAGACATAAGAAAATGATAATAATGTAGTTATAATTATAAAAACATCCAGACAACCATAATTAAATAAAAAATAATATCACAATAACTATTGAGATTTGCTATATACTGCATCAGCAAAAGTATTAGAACGCCTGTTCATCACATTCATACGTACGTGTGTGTGGTTATTAAAAATTATTTTCTAGATGTACTCTCACTTTTTCTCCTTTAAACTCCGGTTCATCTTAAAAGTTCAGTGGGGTGACAATTCTTCTACTCCAACTAGAAAACATCATGGCTTCATAGGAGCTCATGGAATTTGTGCACTTCGGACCTTGTGAGTAGGACCTATTTGAGGGTGCTGGTGTCATCAAACTATTGGTCATGTCGTGTATGACTCGTTAAAGCTATATAAAAATTCTATAGCTGGATTTAACCTTTTAACGAGTGATCCAGACTCAACAGTGGGGAAGTGATTAGGATTTGGGTTGCGACAGTGTTTAACATGATCATGCTGGGATGACGATCATCATAATGATTCTGCTGGTAAATTAATCCACTGGAAACATGAGCACGAAATGTCATGATAAAAACAGCAATTACACTGGAAAAATATCTGGATATGTTAATATTTAATCGATCCATTAATATGTAAGGAAAAAATACGACAGGTTTTATCGATGGATTTCATAATAACGGTGACTCCTTTACATTCAGATGATCTTTTGCGGTGATTCTGCTAAATCAAACTGTCCAAAAACTTAAATATGGGATGACAATTGTGAGCCTGGGGTACTTATTATTATTTTATTTTATTACATCTGTAAAATTTGCAACACAGCAGTGAATATTTCCAGTTTAAATCTGTCCGGGTTACATTAATACATTCATGTGTTAATGAATCAAGACATGGGATGAAGCAGGACTTGAGAACAATATTTCTGATCTCAGAGCTCTGTGTGTTTCAGCATGGAGGTTCGCTCCTCTCTCTTCGGAAGCGGGATGTTTCCTGTGAAAAGAAAAAGTACCTTTTTGTACATAACTGAAACCAGTAACAGTTTCTGTTTGGTGCATTTCACAGGTGAGCTGAAGAAGGGAAATGGAAAATAGGTCTGGGGTAATAATGAGGTAACGGGGAATTCCTGTCCTGAAATAGAGCTGGGATTGTCATGTTGTTGCACTTCTCTGAAGGTACCAGCAGGTGGCTTGGAAAAGAAAATCAAAGCATAACGGCTAAACAGCTGAGCTGATCTGTTTCATTTGGGCAGAAACTCTTCTTTGTTAGGTTTTACAAATACACTGCTCAAAAAAATAAAAGGGAACACTAAAATACCACATCCTAGATCTGAATGAATGAAATATTCTTATTAAATACTTTGTTCTTTACATAGTTGAATGTGCCGACAACAAAATCACACAAAAATTATCAATGAAAATCAAATTTGATTTAGTAAATTTATTGAGTCACACACTCAAAATTGAAGTGGAAAAACACACTACAGGCTGATCCAACTTTGATGTAATGTCCTTAAAACAAGTCAAAATGAGGCTCAGTAGTGTGTGTGGCCTCCACGTGCCTGTATGACCTCCCTACAATGCCTGGGCATACTCCTGATGAGCCCTCCAAAGAAATGCCACCCCACACCATTACTGACCCACTGCCAAACCGGTCATGCTGGAGGATGTTGCAGGCAGCAGAACGTTCTCCATGGCGTCTCCAGACTCTGTCACGTCTGTCACATGTGCTCAGTGTGAACCTGCTTTCATCTGTGAAGAGCACAGGGCGCCAGTGGAGAGTTTGCCAATCTTGGTGTTCTCTGGCAAATGCCAAACGTCCTGCACGGTGTTAGGCTGTAAGCAGAACCCCCACCTGTGGACGTCGGGCCCTCATACCACCCTCATGGAGTCTATTTCTGACCGATTGAGCAGACACATGCACATTTGTGGCCTGCTGAAGGTCATTTTGCAGGGCTCTGGCAGTGCTCCTCCTGTTCCTCCTTGCACAAAGGCGGAGGTAGCGGTCCTGCTGCTGGGTTGTTGCCCTCCTACGGCCTCCTCCACGTCTCCTGATGTACTGGCCTGTCTCCTGGTAGCGCCTCCATGCTCTGGACACTACGCTGACAGACACAGCAAACCTTCTTGCCACAGCTCGCATTGATGTGCCATCCTGGATGAGCTGCACTACCTGAGCCACTTGTGTGGGTTGTAGACTCCGTCTCATGCTACCACTAGAGTGAAAGCACCACCAGCATTCAAAAGTGACCAAAACATCAGCCAGAAAGCAGAGGAACTGAGAAGTGGTCTGTGGTCACCACCTGCAGAACCACTCCAATATTGGGGGTGTCTTGCTATTGGGGGTGTCCTTGCCTATCATTTCCACCTGTTGTGTCTATCCCATTTGCACAACAGCATGTGAAATTGATTGTCAATCAGTGTTGCTTCCTAAGTGGGCAGTTTGATTTCACAGAAGTGTGATTGACTTGGAGTTACATTGTGTTGTTTATGTGTTCCCTTAATTTTTTTCAGCAGTGTATTTTATCAGCACATTTAAAGCTTTGAGTCTGAACTATAAACTGAACAGAACACTTGTTTGGTTAGTTTTCTAACCTGGAGGTGCTACAAAATACTCCTCCTCTGTGGTCATAGACAGCCGAAGCAGTTCCTCTGCATGGTTTCCCTCCGTCACCATGTCCTCTCTGAGATACAGAGCTCTAAGACATAAAGACAAACTCTCCTAGGGCTGCATCTCATCAGACTTTAGACTATCAATCGTTTTAAACACTGTGTCTCTCTGCTTTTATTTCTTTTACACACACACACACACACACACACCTGTCTTCAAGAACAGAATCCATTGGCTCTACACCCTTTGTGTCGACGACGTGAAGCTGATCAGCGAAGCGGATGGCTTTCTCCAGACACTCCACACCTTCCTGACTGCCAAAGTCTACGAGAGCAAGTCTCTCTAACTTATCCACCAGCTCCAGAGACACTTTAGTCGGCTGAAACAAGGGACAAATTCACCAAAAGACAGTTCTATATGATTCGGTACAATATACAAGCAGCAATAATACACTTCAGAATTTTTTGCATCATGCTTGATAATATCTGGATAAAAAGGGATGCCAGATTTAGCATTTGTACACTAAATTAACCTTCCTTTATAACATGATAAACAAAAAGAAGTGTTCATAACAACTGTGTGTTTAAAATGTATAGTTTATGCTGCAATTTATACTGCAAAAATTAGGAGAAACTAGGATTATGGAGCAGATAATAAAAGAAGAAGACGATGATTTGGACAATGTTCCAATCAACAAGACCGAACAAAAAGCCTAAATTGTTTCAGAAAGGTTTTTTTTTGTTCTTGTTCAAACAGCAAAAGTGTTTGATTAGTAACAATATGAACAAAAACAGTGTTTTGATGTGATTTATAATAAGTATAAGTATATTCAATTCATTGTCATTGTGCAAGGTACATGTACAGAGCCAATGAAATGCATTTTTCCTAATCCCATCAATAAGAACCTTACAGTAGGAAGTTGCGTCTCAGGTACTGGCCCCCATGTGGGATATTGTGGGACCTGAAAAGTACCACACACATATTAATAAATAAAGTCATGGATTTTCTTTATATTCTTTATATATTTTGCCTCATAGTGTCTGGTTATGCGAAGAAAACATTAAATAGACACTGTATAAACACTAAATAAAGCGAACACAACAGTATATTTAGGGGTCCCTTAAAATACAGAATCTTCCTGGATATGAGAATTAAGTAGGGGACGGAGTAAACCATCCCATCCGCATTCCGTGAAGACTCATGCTACTCTTCTGCTTATTAAATTTACTCGCTGCCTTCATTAAATTTATTGGTTGATTAATACTGTCAGCTTCAGGCTAGAGCCAAACAGGGTCAACTGGGAGGGGTGGGCCTGTTGGCAGTGATGCTCGGCAGCACTGGCAGGAGAGTCAATTTAAAACGATGGCGGGTCCAAACCCGTGTCTGCTTCAGAGCTGAAACAAAAGTGAATGCAAAAGTAGAAGAAATCAAATACATGACTTTAAAGTTTGTCAGACGTGCTACAGCATGCATCGGGGGAGAGCGAAATTCCCCCAATGCTAGAACTTACAGAAATTAGAGCACAGTCTCACAACTCTTCCTATAGCAGCATCTCCTAAGGCAGACAGTAATCACCTCAATCATTTCCTGATTGTTTACATTAGATTTAATATGCTGCCTATTTGTCAGGGAATAATGTTAACATGGAAATGAATCACATTTCAAGTTTATATTGTTTTTTAACAGCTGAGGTGGACAGTCAGACACGTTTATTTAATTAGAGATAAGAAATATATACAGTTAATACTTATTTTATAAAATATAATGCCTTTGTGAAGAAAATAAACAAATCTATGCAATGCTTAACCAATCTAGATTACAGGTGTTAGACTCGGTCCTTGGAGGGTCACTGCCCTGCAGAGTTTAGCTTTAACCCTAATTTAATGCACTGGATGCAGTGATCATGTCTTTTAGACTCGTTTAATAAGTTCATCTTTTGTGGTTTGCAGTAATGTTGAAAATGAACTTTGCAGGGCTTTGGCGGTCTAGGAAATGAGTTTGACACCCCTGATCTAGATAACTGCCTCTGTCAATACCAATGGGGTGACCAAACTCACTCCAACCCTAATCAACCACACCTGACCTCTGCTATAGAAAGACCAAAAAAGTGACATAAAAACATTTAATTACTAATAATGAAGATGTTATCATACTTAAAATTAGAAATGTTTGCATATATAAATCCATATATGTGTTAATTCTGAGTGTTCATTTATTAAAATATTAATGAATAAAATATTAGGTTAATAAAATATAGTTTAAATCTCAGGTTCCTTAAAGTCTAATGTTTTGTGTTCTCACTTTAGGCGACATTTTATTTTACCTTTGTAACGAAACCAGATTGATCTGAGCTCATGCAGCGGCGCCCCGGTGCTCCACTAGCCCAGTGAGACGCGCTGTGTGTGGGAGACTCCTTCAGGACACACCGAGGATGTGGAGGCCGCAGCGGTGCGCCTCGGTCTAACCATCGGCGCGTCCATGTTGTAGCCTTTCTCTCCTGGGTCGTCCTTCTGAAAGTCGCGGATCTTAACAATAACATTATATTATACCGAATACAAGTGCTGTGAAACATGTCTGTCTGTTCAGAAAGCGCATGCGCATCACAAGCTGATGAGCCTAAAAACTTAAATTAAGTTTTATTTAACTTTAAGGAAGAGCACTTTCCAGAAGCCCGGATAGCTCAGTCGGTAGAGCATCAGACTTTTAATCTGAGGGTCCAGGGTTCAAGTCCCTGTTCGGGCGGATCCTTTTTTATTTTTTTTTACCTATTTTTAATAGGTAAAATAGATACTGTCGAAATTTAAAACATCATGTTACATTTATACAAAGATTGTTAAATTACCAACTGAGTATTATTTTACAAAGTAATATCATTTTAATATCATATTTTAAAAATATCAACTTTAGGCAAAATGGAACATTTGGAAAATCTGAATGATGTTTAATATATAAAGTAGTATATAAAATCCATGTAAAAGTCATAAGATGGCTGTAATTTGGGTAAAGCCATTAATTAGAATTTATGGAAAATAAATTGAGAGGGATATCTCAGATAAAAAATACAGTGCACTCCAGTGTTAAAATTAAAGCTAAATTTGTAATTCGCATCGAATATGAAGAAGAATCTGAAAAAATCAGAAAAGAGTTGTTTTCCTAGTTATGCATGTGGAAGAAAGAAAGCAACCCAACATCCCATAAATGTGTGTGTGATTTTCTGTATCAGTGAAATAATCAAATGATTTCGATATATAGAGGCAGATATATCATTTAATCATAAACCACAATGGTACAAATGTGAATTTTACATACAAAACCCAGGACAAAAATGTATGAATTGAGAACCTAATGAATAAACAGCTCAAGTCAGGACAAACAAATAATATATTATCTTGCTATCACTGAGATGGCTAACATTCGTTGGATTTTCACTGACATCCAAAGAAAAATGATATATAAGATAATAAAGAAGCAAAATCTTTAGGAGAACGCTGAAGTAGCACATTTCACGCTCATCTACGTAAATGATTTAAATTTTTCATCTGGCGGAGTTGACTGAACGTTTCATTAAGCTTAAGTTCACTGCACACGGAGTGATGTCGAATCCATTCTGGAAGGCAGAAGGCAGATATAAAACTGTTAAACTTGCACTCAAAAGCACCGATGGAGCAGACGGATGAGCGGAAACACAGTTAAGGCCACACTGTAAACGGTACGTTAGTTCTGAATGCAAAAATAAATACGATTACTGTTTATTAGAGGTTTCTCTGCTTTAATATATATTAATATATATATATATCCATTCAGAAATAAACACATCTCTAATACCATTGTTTATTATATATATAATAATCTTTCTCTATGTGATAAAGATAGAATATAGAATTGTCCTATTGCACAAATAAGCCACAGTAAAGTGAAACCCATGGAAGTGCACATGCAGAGCCTTGCGTAAGCATTCGCACACTTTCTGTATTGTTAAAACCAGAAACTGGACTGAATTAAATGGGAATTATATGCCATGAAACTACACAAGAGGGCCTACCATAGTACAAAATCCAATAAAGAGCCATTGTGCTCATTGTGCTAGCATCGCATTAAAAGTAACACCTGACATCTTGTTTGCTTTTATGGATGTTTTTATTCAATCACCGGTTCACACACTCGCTCTATAGAAATCTATGTTTAAACACAGATAAATATTCTGTTTATGCACTTAGGCTTTAATGCTGTTTTGCACATCAAATTCAATGTTACTATGTTTAAGCTTTTTACACAATGTTTACTCTTTTTGCACATAACATAGTCTGTACTCTGGTCAGTGGTATTTTATGTATTTATCTGGAGTGGTTTTTTTTCTGAACCTTTCTTTCTGTACCTTTTTTTTCTGTTGTTTTATGTAGTAATCTGTTGTTTTATGTAGCACCATAGTCCTGAAGAAACGTTTTAGTTACCGTGTACTGCGTCTGGTAAATATGGGTGAAATAAAATAAAAAAGCTACTTGAATTATAATCTCTGTACAGGATCTTTTATTTGTTCATAACGCATCTTCTTTGGATATGTCCTCCAGGATCATGTGACACTCTTCAGTCAAATCTGTATGCAAGTCATTTTCCTTGAAATAAAAGGTGGAGTTAGAGGTGAATCGGGTGTTTAACATAAATAGGGTTCAATACTTACAATTACTTTAAAAATATTACACTTTCAGCATTCATTGAGTAGTTTTATGCTGTATAATTCCAATCAACTAAATTTCCCTTCCATGTTGTAACAATAAAGTGTGGAAAAGTTTACAGGCATGAATAATTACGCAAGGCACAGCAGGCAGCTGAAGCTTTGACAATTCTTAAGAGACAGCTCACAACACCACACACGTGTAATAAAACAGCATCAGGAGACCTTCTTACTGCTGAAGGTGAAGTACTAATTACTGATGTGGCTGCAAGGAGAACACGGTTCTGTGACACAGTGTGAAGTCAGAGCTGCTCCGCTTCTAAAAATTTATCTACAACGCACACTTAACCTTGACGTTGCGGCAAGCTACAGAAACGTTAAAGTAATGCCGCGTTGTTAAAGACGCACACATGCTGTAAACTGACACTACAGATTGGTGGTCGGGAGTGTAAAAGACACCGGCAATTCAGCGGTTGACGCTTGTGTGTCACAGCTTCAGGGTCCCTGGTTTTATCCTGAGCTGTACATGTCTGTGTTTCGCATGTGTCCTTCCTTTTTTCTTTTGGAAACTGGTTAAGTATAAGGGACCAGCTCCCCCTGATGGCTGTTATTAAAAGCATGTGCATGAAACATGCATAACTGCCCCCTATGTGATCGTTTTGTTCACGTTCACACCCAGGGTAATGCCCAGTGTAATACCCTTTGTGCCCAGTGTGTTTTTTGGACAGACTGATCTTCTGCCCCAGACCAGGAGAAAGTGTTTACTGTAAAGAAATGAATGTAACAGCAGCATCTGCGTATAAAAACCACTACACTTAGGACCCCTGGAGGGATTGTTTTGGCACAAAGATGGCTGAACTGCACGTTACTTGTTTTCAATCAGCATTTGCACTTTGCATACCAGCTCTCGAGCCAGTTCCAGGATTTGCTTCATGTTATGATGTTCGGCCATTTCTAAAAAAAAAAAAATCAGAATAAAGGAGAATCCACACAACAAAGACTTTAGGGTTTTTAAAGTCAGGATTTTAGCTTTTTTTGTGTGTTACCGTTAAAAAACTTGATGATGTCGGTGAAGTCCATGTTGTTCTCCAGGATGATCTCCCTGTAGATCTCGACGAGGGCCAGGGCGATAAACAGAACAAACTGACTAGAGGAGACGTGTTTAGCCGCCCAAATGCTCTCCCACACGGCAAACACGTCATCATACACCAGCTCTAAGGACAGAAAACAACACACCCCAAAGAGTCACATTCCAGTGTTAAGTGTATAACAGTCAGGCTTAAATCAAGTGTTCTTGTTTCTAGCGACCCCTGTTGATAGCAAACAGAATTTTCCAGAAATTATAAAGAATCACAACTAGAGAGAGGCTACGTCATTATTTTGACACAGATATCCACTGTTTTGTCTATGTTCCACTATTTATTTTAAAGGGCTTCTTCTTGGTAAACTGTTGAAACAAACAGAGAGGCCACCAGTGTCAAACACATTCAGCTCTTTTTTTTGCTGGCTTTTGGTGTTCCACCAACATTGTAATCGTTCTCTAACCCCGTTTTCTGTTACCTCGTTTAAAGTCCAGGAGAAACCAGCGATAGCAGAAGTAGAAGTGGGTGTAGTCACCGTTCTGATGCATCAGTTCAAAAAGCTCTGAGTCCAGGATCTGTAGAGATGACGTAAAAGAGAAAGATGAAAGATGCCACAAATGAACAGCTAGATCGTTTTTGTTGTAATGGCAGTTTCACCTGGATGAGAGATCGCATGTTAGCGAAGTGGGTGTCCATCGCACCCCCGTGAGGGAAGTTTTGATTCATTCTTTTCATAAGTTGGGTGAAACAGCTGAACGCCAGAGCTTCTAAATAATGTATAATAAAATTAAAATTAAAAAGATAGTTTTCCAAAAATGTTTATTAAAAAAATCACACACACACACTAACCATCATCAAGAATGACCAGCAGAGGAGCCAGGAGATCACACATTCCCTGCACGTAGCCGGTCTCCAGATGCTGCCAGACATAACTGCGGATGTGTGTGAACATTGATTATTAAAATAAATAAGCAGAAATAAACAAATCTATGACTAAACCTGGCTAAACCTCGGCTTTGACACAGAAAAAAAAGTTTACAATTAAATCTGAGTTATAAGGTGCTATTATAGATTTTGGCAACTCACCTGCACATGATGTTGCGGAGTTTATCCAGGTTAGCCGGGGTGAAGTACCAGTAGTTCCTGTCGCACCTTTGCACATCCTTGTCGATACGATGCAGGTTCAGAGTGTATGAGTCCAAGAGCTCCTGCTGCAAACACCAAGCAGAACACAAGCAGTCACATTCAAGCAACATATAACATTTCATCAGTTGAGTCAAATTTAAACCATTTCAGAGTGTTGCACATTTACACCAGTAAATAAGATGTGTACCGAATAACTTGTTCCTGTGGAGGGAGCTGATGAGCTGGCGCTGTTCTTTTCACTGGTCACAGCTTGCGACTCAAACCGAGGGTAAAGAGTCTCCATCTCAGGTAGTAGAGCCTCGTCGGCTTTCTGAACGCCCACCAGGCGGGCCATTGGGATCTCCTCCATCTCGATGGCTGAGGGTGACTCGTCTGAGTCAGTGGCTGGCATCTCTTTGCTCATTTCCTGCATGCTGAAGGCTTCGTACACGACAGGCACCACAATCTCCTTCACTATAGGAGCACTTGGCATTGGGACCTTTTTCCGGACCGTCTCCTCCTGACCTTTCTCCTTAATCTGACTCAGACTGTAAGCCTCGACTTGTGGTTCTTTCCCTGTTCTCTGAGCTTGTTTCTCGGATGGTTTTGCTTTGGGTGTTTGGATTTTCTCAGCCTTTATTAAAGCAGAAGAATCAAATGTCTCGATTTCTGTTGTCTTTAAACCTTTTGAACTGTATCTGGTCTTGCAACGCTCTTCAAGTTTTTCATTTGAAGTAAGCACTAATAATCCAGACTTTTCCCCCTGTTTCGTTTCTCCTGCCTCCTCTAACATGTCTGTCATTCTTCTTTTGTGCTCTATTTTGGTGTTATTTTTTACCTGAGGACAAACACCTTCAAAACCGTCTCCAGCTTTTAAACCTTTTCCTACCCCAGGCACCGTTTGTTTCACTTTTTTTTCAATGTTTTCTGCTTTTTCACTTTCACCTCCTGCACTTTCCACTATGTTCTTCTTTAAGGATTCGTCTCTGTTGTGATCCTGCATGACACTCTCTCGGGTGGAGCTGTTGTAGCCCATCTCCTGTGCACCGCTGTCTTCTGTGCTGGGAGAGTCCGACAGGCCTGAGGCGACAGAAAATTTTGTGGAAGAGAGGTGACCCGAGTCCGAGCCGTTGGAGACTTTGGGGGTGCGTTTGACTTCATCTGCTCTAAGCTCAGCGACGATCTGTTCGCCTTCGTCCACAGACTCAAAGACCTGGAGGAAGAAGCCAAAGGGAAGCCAACTACTCCAGGGGAAGGGGTTTGGGGAAGAGAAGAACTAGCAGGGACAGTGCAGGGACGGGGGAATACCTGTTTAGAAGTAATAGTGTAGCACAAGACATTATATTTTATGGAATAATGAGCTGTGTGAGTTCTGTGAGTGTAGTGAGAACATAACACTCATTAATCAGACCTTGGACAATGGATTGAACAGTGCTCCCTGAGAAAGTGGAAGAATGTGTTGGACTACCTGAAGACTGTGGGTTCAATTCCCAGCTTCACAAAGCTACCACTGTTGGGGCCCTGAGCAAGGCCCTTAACCCCTAATTGCTCAGTTGTATAAATGAGATAAATGTAAGCTGCTTTGGATAAGGAACGTCTGCCAAATGCTTTAAATGTTCAAAGATTAGAATATTTTTATAACCCAACTCTGCTTTAAACTTCTCTACAACTGTATCCCTGACCTGTCTGGTGAATTACTTGGCCATGATGCTGTTTGTTCACTAGTGTTCTCTAACAAACCACTGAGGCCTTCACAGAACAGGTGTATTTATGCTAAGACTAAATTACATGAGGGTGGACTCAATTAATTAATTAGGTGACTTCTGAAGGCAGTTGATTGCAGTGGATTTTAATTAGAGGTATTAGAGTACAGGGGGGCTGAATACAAATGCACACCACACTTTTATAGATTCTTATTTGCTTAAAATTCTAAAAAACGTATATCATTTTCGTTCCACTTTACAATTATGTGCTATTTTGTGTTGGCCTATCACATAAAATCTAAAAAAATACATTTAGGTCTGTGGTTGTAAGGTGAGAAAATGTGGAAAAGTTCAAGAGGTATGAATACTTTTTTAAGGCACTGTATCTCAGATTTTTTTGATGACCTGCTTACATTATCTTTTAAAACTGACCCGTATCTGATATCTGCATTTACAAATCAACCCAAGTGTAGACATACTGACCAGAAAAGGAAGTACAAATGGTGCAATAATCAATAAACAGAATAGACGAAAACGAAATAATTATCTGATGTTGCTTTCACATCATATTAAAACGTGGGCTTTTTCCAGGCGGAGAACCACTGACAGAGAAAGAAAGTCTAATGTGTGTGCGTGTGTGTTTTCAATCAGCTGCAGCGCACGGTACATGGTTAAAAAACGGTAACCCGTGAATTGTTAAAACTGCCTCTGATGCAGGTCTCAAATATTTGTTACAGTGAACAAAATGAATAAATATCAAAATACATTTGATAAGTTATATTATTATACGCTGTTGGTGCCCACCTGAGGTGACGCCATGCGCCATTGTCGCTTATTCAGTGACATTCGACTCGCATTAACAGGTGAAAATGCGATCTGTCTACTTACACTGCACCAGTTAATGCACGTATCCGATTCATATCCTATTTAGTACCACATACGAATGAGGCCTGAATCCGATCAAAATCCACATTCAAAATATCAAAATCCACATTTTTTTTCTCCTTACACTGTCATGTATCAAATCAGAATTGGATCACTCGATACGTGCAGTGTAAATGCGGCCAAAGTGCTATTCGGTGGTGCAGTCAGTATGTCAGGAGTCAGGTGAGTGTTATGTGCTTTACCTGTGTGCTGCTGCTGGAGTCACTCTGGAGTCGAGCTCTCTGCCTCTCTGAACTGCAGCTCTGAGACGACTACAGAGTAGGAGAAAAAACATGAGTTTGTGTTTATAATTTGTTCACTGGGGTGATAATGGTGCTGGTGTCCCTGTGTGTTACAGTATGTGACTGTGTACCTCTGTGCTGGTGGATGAGTCCCGGTGCACTACGCTGGGATTGCTGCTGTCCATGCTGGCCACAGATGAGCACTTGGCTAAGGCCACGGCGTGCTGCTCCTTTTCCCTTCGCCGCACGATGGACTCACAGCCCAACCACTCGCTCATCGTCTTCTCGTAGCACGCTCGTATCTGCTCATCCACCTACAGGGGTTGAGAGGGTCACAGGAGGAGTTCAGTCTAACATTAACAGGTGCAGCACAGCTACTACAAATAAGCTAGCAGAGCTAAGTCCCACCCCTAGATTTAAGTCACAGATCCAGACACTGACCTCCTTCCTCTCGCTGTCAGACATCCCAAACTGATAGTGACCCAGCAGGAAGGGCCAGACCTCCTTTCGTAAAGAGGGTTCAATTCCTCCAAAATATACCAACCGCCAGAGTTCCTGCTCATCGTTGGCCTTTACACAGACGCACATTTGATTAAAATCAACTCTAAATTTAGAGACATTAATTAAACAGAACGTAGTGGTTTAGTGAGTGTTCACTCTATTGTCTTTTTTAATGTAATTTTGTAAAGCTGCTTTGACACAATCTCGATTGTTAAAAGTAAATATAAATAAAGGTGACCTGACTTGACTTAAAAGGAAAAATATCACATGGTAATGTTCAGTCATAACTTACTGAGTCAGATTTACACTCATAGATTTTTGTTACAGCAGAGTCTGGGTACACTACCAAGAATTTATATCAAGACTATTGGATCTGCTTATGAGTCACATAAGTGAGATAAACACATAAGATAAACAAAGAAGCGTAACCTGCTCACAAATCTGCAATGTTTTGTTACACTCACTGAAATGACATGTGGTGCTCAGTGACAGCATTTTAAGTCCCAAAGGCTGTGCATTATTAATTCTTAACATATTCTGTGTGACTAATTATGTCGATGTGCTCAGAGGTGATAAATATGCAGAGGCGAGCCCACCGCATGGTGTATGCTGATTCGAGATCGGTTTCCACTTCAGTCGATATGTGCATGTATTAAAAAGCAGGCAACAGTGAGTGTGTAGAAAAATGCCTGGGATTCAGAGTGTGTCCGTGTCTGAGAGGCTGAGGGTTCAATTACACCACAGCACTGCAGTATTATAGATTCAGATTGGTTCAGAATGGGATTTTGTTTCTATAAGAGCAGTGCAGCAGCAGAACACAGGTCTATTTCAATGTGTGCTTTGTTTCTATAGTAACACTGACACAAGAACTGAAGATGTTTTCTATTGGATAACATTTACGGAAAGGGTCTCCAGTATCAGCAGAAAACTCTAAATGGATAAAAGGTACACTATGTCACTCCAATATACATACATACTACATTATATTAGCCGTTATATATCAATAATAATTTTTCATCTATGTGTGTATATGAGTGTGTGTGCTTGTACATACACTGAAGTCTTGCTGAAACTTTTGCCATGCCAGTGTAGTGAGACCTCCGTAGGCATCACTTGGAGCAGCGGGCGACACGATGGTGTGATTGACGAGAGCGGAGAGGTGTGTGCGCACGGTGGACAGGTGACGGCAATACGCCAACCCTAAACACCACAGATGTGTATTAGCATCACTGACTCGTTTGTTTTAAGCAAAGCTTTTGAGAATAATGGTTTGGTGGTTTGCACGTACAGCCATAGAAGGCTCTGGAGATAATCTGATACTTCATGTTGTCGCACAGCAGCTTCAAAGGAGCCCTGCAGGAAAGACAACATCAACAGACACATGGATTCAGTCACGGTTTCAGGATCAGTGACTGTACTGGAATAAAAGTAGTTTATTGAGACATACTATTGTTCCACTAGGGGGCAAAACAGAGCAATAAACTCAGACAAGATGTACAAACTGCCCTGTCAGGACAAGGAGCTGAGATAAATAGAAAAGCGGTGTGTTTAATTTGTTTTAAGCCTACAGCAAAGCTAAAAGATTAAACACTGCATCCGTATAACATTCATCCTGTTAAAAAAAGGTGTTTGCATTAACAAGTTGAGAAACTGACTGGCACAATGAGACTGAGGCTACCAAAAAAATTTTTTTAAATAATTTTGAGATATATTTTTGGCAATTTTTCCCAAGATTAAATCAATAGACAGTAAGTGCGAGAGACAGAGACAGGGGATCGGGAAAGGTCTACATGCTGGAAACAAAACTTTAGATGCTGCATATGTTGACGCTACATAAATCACCACCATGCAGACGCAATTTTCATTTTTATTCACTTTTTTTTCAGAGTTTAACGATGAAATCTGATGAGATACTGGATTTCACATGGCCTGTTACTGTAAACACCCCTGACACACAAATAATCAAATCTATCTTTTTTAGCAGACAAACTAACGCTAAACATAACCCTTACCTCTAACCTCAACCCTAATCCTTAACCAATAATACAAGTAATACACAAATGATCAACTCAACTCAACGCTAACCCCAAAACCTAAACCAAACCCTAACCTCAAATCTAACTATCCTCTACACACTAGTCTCAGCTGTACCTCTCGTGATTGCAGCCGTTTGGTGACGCTTTCTCCGAGACACCGGCCTGAGAACACGAGGACTTCCTCTGCGCTGGCTGCCACAGGTTAACTCCCTGCTCCATCAGCTCGGAGCTAGCTGGAACACACATCATCAACAAAAACACACATCACTTATGCCTTTCTGAAAGGAACCTTACCCATCATGCCACAGGAATTAGAACAGAAACTGACTAGTGCAGCCTCAGAGGACAGGTTTTTACCCTTGTTTATATTAATACACTCGTTTTAAAAATGATCTCTTCTGTTGTATAAATTGTAAAACATCTTCACTAGAGTGAATGTAAATGTATACGTTTCTCCAATTTCTTTACACACACACACACACACACACACACACACACCGAGCTCGTGCTGGCTGTTGGGGAAGGCGATGCGGAAGACATAATCTGTGGCTTCGTCTTCTTCTTTATCAGAGTCCACCGATCCCTGAGTTCCTCTCTTCTTAAACTTAGGAAACACTTTACCCTAGAGGACAAAAAAAAACCACACACACACAATCTAAGCCAAATGTTTTGGCAGCATCAGAGTGCATTATTATCACTAGTACTAAAGCATAAAGAGCCGGAGGCATTAATTATTCTGCGCTGGGTGATGCCGTGAATTGGTAACAGCATTCCTTTGAAACGGACATCAAGGAGACTACTACTAACGTGCCTGGTTTTCAGTGTAATAACAGAAGAACGGCATGTCCTGCAGCTGACCTTGTCTCTTTGGGTCCACAGCGGAGGGTCGAGCTGACCATGAGGAAGCAGCCCGTTCTCTAAACACGACAGGAACTGTAGGAGATGACCGCCTTGTGGGAAACGAAGAGGAGGCCTCTGGATGCCATCCTGGTTTACCAAAACGATGGTCCCCCCACTGTCCACTATAACACGCATACACACAGACACACAGACACACAGACACACAGACACACACCACACACACACATACAGTTCCGATTAAGGAAAGAGATGATAGGATAAAAATTAACAGTACAAATCTAATTAATCCACTGCTTTAAATTAACCTGAACAAAATAAGCTACCATACAAATAAATTTCGAAGCTCTGTGCTGTTATTATTATTATTAGTAGTAGTAATAATGGAGTAATAGCAGTGTTAGTATCAAATAGTTAAAGTTTGAGTTTATGATCCGAGGACAAGGTAAAGTGTTATTATTTACATTTCTGGCATTTTCGAACGCCTTCATCCAGAGCGACTTACGTTCATCTAATTTTTAAATACAACTAAACAGGTGAGGAATAAGGGCCTTGCTCAGGGGCCTGGCATTGGTAAACTGGTTGTCCTGGAAACCACCGAGCTACTGCTGACAAACGGCTGCTGTGTTGGGGTTTCGAGCAAGGGCATTATTATTATTATTATTATTATTATTATTATTATTATTATTATTACTAGCTCCCAGACATTGATAGTCTTTTGTGTATGTTTGTATTTGTGTGTGTATGTGTGTAGAGTGATGAATGAGAATGTAATAGTGTGACTCAGGGGTTTAATTAAACACACGCTGTGTTTTTTTTAATATCTAATCGTTACCGTGTAAAAACTCGGAGCAGGCCGCTTTATTAAATCTGAGTCACGACAACGTTTAACGGTGCACCGTACCCTGCTGATGACAATGCAAATACACAATCTCCTCCAGGCGGATGGTCATGGCGTAGTCCCAATACACACTACCATACAAACACACACAAGATAAAATGATGTTAGGCATCAGAGGGATGTAATTAGGATCAAACAGATGACAAGTATATTCATTAAGTCACTTATGAGAGGAAAAAAACATCGAATGTTTGTGTGTTTGTGTGACATTTTAATTTGTCTGTGTGAAAAAGTTTAGTGTGAGAAAAGTTTGAATAGATAGCACATTTTTCTATTCCTGCTGGTTTGACATTCCTGAAAAATGAGTTTAATTTCCCAGTGCAATCCTCAGGCATGTAAACATACCAACTTTTGAAAACATGAAAGCCCCTAACACACACACACACACACACACATACACACACAGTTAAAATGAATGAAGGAGATCTAGAATCAAATCTGCTTTGATTTGACACCAGGAATTACTGACCTGCCCCTAGAGTTTTTATTACCAATATTAATTCTATAATTTTCTGTTCGCTTGGGTCAGGGTTTAGCAAGCTGTACCTCCGCTCGTATTCCAGATCTCCAACCGAGCCGTTCATCAGCTGATTGGGCGTCCACTTCAGTGTCATGGTGTCAGCTGTCTGGTGCAGAGACAGATACCCCGGGATGGCCTCCATGTCATCTCTCTGTTGAAAGCGTGCTTATTTCACAGCAGATCCCAAAGTATTTTATTCTTCTATACTCACGATTACATTTAATTGGTTGTTGTAGGTGCGTATATCAGGAAACAACACACCCACATTATCTGAACACATCACTTATGTTAAATCTTTTTAAAAAAACTACCTGTCTAAAAGCTAATTTATTCTCGAGCAGACCAATCAGAAGCCAGAAATCGCCAGGGTTGTGATACCAGTCTGTTCAATGTTGTGTGTTTGTGTGTTTTACCGGCTGCACAAGCACATTGTTCTTGCCGAACAGGAGAATGGCTCTGGAGTTCTGGTGCAGCGACTCTACGTAGTCTCTTGCTGAGGGAGACGGAGATTGGCGCTCGTCAATGCTGCTGCTGGAGTGTCGCTTTTGGATCTGCACACATGTGTGAGCACACACACACACACACACACACAAACACACGCACGCACGAACACACACACACACACACACACACACACACACACACACACACACACACACACACACACCAGACATGATGTACTGCTGCAATACTGTCTAAGCTATTGATAGAGAAAATATCTAGCATTGGGATAAATATGAAAATGATGAATAAAATGTGTTTTAGCACTTTTCTCCACTTTAGCTAGTACTAGTCTCAGAACAGATGGGCAGTTCAAACAAACACACACACACACACACACACACATTTTCATCTTCCTATCATTTAATTTTACTCTGGTTCAGAATGACTCAGCATTAGAGAGAAATAGAGACAGTGTGTTACAGTGTGCCAGAAATGTGGCCTCAATCAGCATCTGCCTCTGTCTGGCTCGGAGCCCGGTTTAGTGTGTGTGTGTGTGTGTGGTGGCCCGTTGCTATAGCCACACTGCTGTAATCTGATGTCTATACTAGGACAAGACAAGTCACTCGTGTTGTGATTTGTTTCCTGTGGGCGTGGCCTGTCCTGTATTTTTTTTTTTTTACTTCTAATAAATATTAAAGCTAGCTAATTAAACATTAATTAACGATTTAATATATGTCATATGACACTAATAATTTAGTTTAAAAGGATAAGATAAATCCTAGGGGATGAAATATCTTCTCCCGATCTGTGCATCAAACACAAAATGGCGTAGCTTAACGCATAGTCGCTTTTGTTGAGACTCAACTAAAATGGACGATCACGCAGACGGAGAAGAAGAATTTTATCACTTCATCCAGACTGTGACCTTATCAGCTGCTAGTGTGTCACTCAGCACCTCACTCGATTTAATTATTAGCCAATGTTTGTCTTTTTTCCCTCACATGCCTGCAGCCCTGTTTAAATAAAGCAGGAGCCAAAGGAGCGGCTTTTAAATGTCTAATCTTTTTTGTAGAATTGTGTGTATGTGTGTGTGTGTGTGTATGAGTGAAGATAAGAAATAACAAGGCTGAATTCCTTCCCAAGGCGATCCACAGTCTGGTGCGCGGGTAAGTAGGTAATAATATTTGGCATATAGTATTGTGCATAAGTATTTGCTCCTGCTACAACTTTAGCCTGCAGTTAATAAGGGCGTTGGTTGTCGAGTACAGTGCGGTGTGTTTTGTGCTGCGTGTTAAAATCAGTGTGTGTATGTGTGTGTGTGTGTGTGTAATGTTACATACACACAGTGCGGGTCTCTTGGTGGGTGAGTCCTGTCTGTAGTGTGAGCTGTGGATACGGTGTCTCTGCACCAACTCGTCTGCTGAGGGATCAGTCCAGAAATGGTCAGCTGTCTTCATCTTAGTGTACTCCAGAGCACACGGGCCCACTGATGAAGAGAGAGAGAGAGAGAGAGAGAGAGAGAGAGAGAGAGAGAGAGAGAGTGAAACTGATTAAACAAAGAAAGAGGACGAGAGTGGCAGAGACTTATAGCGGTGGACAGACAGACGAGACGGAAACAAAGATAACTGGGAGAGACAAATAACATTAAAGATTGAAGGATAGGGGAAAAAGAGATATGGAAGGAAACAGAACAGAAAAGATAGACAAAAGTGACAAAGTGACAAAAAAGGAATAGGCATGAAAAGAGAGATTTAAAAAAAAGGAAGAGTAGAAAGAAGAAAATGAAAAGTGTGTAACAAAAAAAGAGTGTAACAAAAAATAAATAAATAAGAGAGGAAGTGAAAAGGGAAGATAAATAAAACGGAGAAAGACAGAGAAAGAGAGAGGTAGAGAGAGAAGATGGGAGAACTTGTTTTGAAACAATGGACAGAGAGACAGATGGATTGAGACACACGGTAAGCACATACTTAAAAGAGAGATAGCGATGGAGGGGGAGACAGATGGAGAGATATAGAGGAAAACAGATGAAGGGAGCCAGATGGAGAGATATAGAGGTAAACAAATGAAGGGAGCCAGATAGAGAGATAAAGGGAAAGAAACAGACCTAAAAGGGAGGCAAGGATGGGTCCGTCCACCGGGTCCATAAGCACAGCCTCCTTTTCATAATACTTACTGAAATCATCATAAACACCATTAGTAAATACTACAATTCATCTAACCCCTCATCCATTTATTCATCTAACCCTTTATCCATTCATTCATCTAACCCTTCATCCATTTATTCATCTAACCCTTTATCCATTCATTCATCTAACCCTTCATCCATTCATTCATCTAACCCTTTATCCATTCATTCATCTAACCCTTCATCCATTTATTCATCTAACCCTTTATCCATTCATTCATCTAACCCTTTATCCATTCATTCATCTAACCCTTCATCCATTCATTCATCTAACCCTTCATCCATTTATTCATCTAACCCTTCATCCATTTTTTCATCTAACCCTTTATGCATTTTTTCATCTAATCCTTCAGCCAATTATTAATCTACCTCTCCATCCATTTATTTATCTAACCATCCATTAATTTATTTATCTAACCCTCTATCCATTTATTCATTTAACCCCAATCCATTTTGTTATCTAACTCTTTATCCATTTGTTCATCTAACCCTCTATACATTTATTTATCTAAATCTCCATCTATTTATTCGTCTAACCAGTGGCATGCAGTCATCCACCCTATCCATCCATCATCATATATATTCATATCTATCTATCTATCTATCTATCTATCTATCACACACTCTCTTACATTTCCTCATACTTTCATACTCATCTTTCATCTCCTGTTTCTTGCCTCACACGTTTCTCTTTTGACCTCTCACCTCTTAACATTTAATCTCACTAGTCTTACTCTCTCCTTATGCTTTTTCTCTCTCTCTCTCTCTCTCTCTCTCTCTCTCTCTCTCTCTCTCTCTCTCTCTTTCTCTCTATCTATCTCCCTCTCTGTTTTTCCATCACCTGCTATTCTCCACCAGGTACAGGACAATCTTGTCTAAGACTTTCTCGATGAGCGCTGTGCGGATCCAGAGGTGCCGAGCTGCCTGGGGTGAGAGTCCGGGAATTCGAGGGGGTAACCTACGAGACGTCTCACTGTAAGACCCCATCTGGGCTCTTCTAAATACACAAGTAAAGAGATTAAATACAGAGATGTGTGTACAGAGATGTGTGTGACAGTGTGTGAGTAAATGTGTGTTCCTCTCACTTGCACTCCAGCAGTTGCTCAAGCTCTTGAGCTTTACGGCATAGTTGCTCAGCAGGAGAAAAACTCTTCCCAACTTTAGTGAACAGAGCTGCTACTTTGTTGCTGCGCAGAAACCCGGCAGCTCGCCGCTTTAGACCATGTAACATACACGCCTCCACCGCAGCTACACACACACACACACATACACACACAGCGAGAGAGGGACAAAAAAAAGTGTAAGATCAGGTGACATTTCAAATGAGGTCTTAAGGTGAGTGATTAATTACACACACACACACACACACACACAAATACTCACAAATAAAAAAACACAACTAAGAGACAAGCACACATGCACACCTACAGATGCACAAATGTATTGCATGTGTTTGATCAGCACATTGGCACACTAAAACGCACACACACCTGTGTGTGTGTGTGTTTTTGCTGACTTTTGGGGGGGCAGTGTAACCATGGCGACCATCATTTAGGGACAGACTGCACTCGGATGTTTTTCATCAATGCTCTCCATCTCTCTGTGTGTGTGTGTCTCTCTCTCTTTAATACTGTGTGTGTGTGTACACATGTGCCACCTTTCCTACCTCTGTCTGGCTTTTGCCTTGTTTTTTACAACTTCCCTCTCTCATTCTCCTCCTATCAACCTCTTTCCATTGATCCTCTCATCTTTATCCTCTTCATTACCTCATCTTCCTGCTCTACATCCCTCCCTTTCATCCCCTTATCATCATTCTTCATCCTCTCATCCTTATCATTCTGTTATCTTTCTTCTCATCATTCCATCATTTTTCTTCTCTTCTTTATTTTTCTCCTCTTCATCACTTTATTATCATCCTCCTTTTCATCCTTGCATCCTCCTTCCATTCTCCTTCATTCCATCATCATCTTTCTCCTCAGCTTCTCTTTTTCCTCCTTTTCATCCCCTTTTCCAGAACAGTCTCATATTATTATTTCTGTGTACCCGGTTTTGTGTGTGTGTGTCTAACAGGTGCATTACTGTACTATAGAGCATTCCCCTTTTATATTTATGGTAATTACACCCTTATTACACACTGACTCACAAAACACGCATTCAGCCGTTCGTCAGAGCGAAACTGGCTATGCTTTCTCAGTGGAAGGGACATGAGCCTGTCCATCACAACAGCACGAACCAATCACATGCAACTCTAAGGGGGGAATTGGGGAGAAGACACATTGGACATGTTCATATTTTACAGCAAAAGAAGAGAGAGTGAGAAAGGGAATTAGCAAGATAGAAACAAATATTGTTTGTGTGTGTGTGTGTGATTAAATATGCATTGCTAATGGTTGTCCCACCCAGTGTAACCATGGTAATAAAGCTGAACAGCAGCGAGGGAAATGAAAAAGACACTGTTTGTGTGTGTGTACAGAAATGAGATATTAATAAATGTATGCTTCTGTCAGAAAGACTGATATAAATAAAAGAAGAGAAGAAGAGTGAAGGATGACATACTTGAGAGAAAAAAAATGAAAAATGGAAAGAAAATGATAATGAAGTAAAAGAATTATGAAGAAGAGGGAGGAGATGGGTGAATAAAAGAATAACAGAAAGGAGAAATAGCAGAGGACAGAAGGGAGAGTCTATGTGGATATAACTAAATAAAAAAGAGGTTTTGATGAGGAAAAGAAAGTAGAAAAAATGTGAAAGACAAGAAAAACAAAAAAAAAACCCCAGAAAAGATGAAAAAAAAGAACAGGAAAAAACAGGAAAAAAGGAAGGCATGTGTCTGTGTTAAAGGTGATGGACTCATAGCTCATACTTTGTTATTTCCATGTTACTGTCAGTGCTGCTGACACACACACACACACACACTCACACACACAACTGCAACCTATATGGAGGAGTTAATGTGATGTTACCCGTGACAGACTTGTTGACAGCTCTTTCACAGGTGTCAATCAGAAGTATTGAGTTTGTGGGTATGTGTGTCTTAAACCCAACTTGCTTCTCAGTAAGAAACCCAAAATGTCACAATCTTTCTAATCTCATTTTTCTTGCATTCTTCCTCTATCCCTTCCTCTCTTTTTTCTACCACTCCTGCTTCCACTCTCTCTCTCTCTCTCTTTCCACCCATTACCCTGTATGCATGTGACAGATGCTAATTTACGCTTTTCTCCCAACCACTTTCATCACTGGTGGATCCGGTGGGAGGAGAAAACGAGCAAGCAAAAGAGAGAGAGAGAGAGAGAGAGAGATTGTTCTCCTTTGATCACTTCACCACTCCACTTCCTAGAATTATTATTAAGCTTCTGATTATCAAACACCCGGTGCTCCAGCTTCCACAAAGGCGGATATTTTTAAAAAGTAGCAAAAGCAAACAACTTTGGGTTGAACTTTCTTCTTCCTGTCTCAGGGTAACTGTGATGTTTTCTGTCCCACAGTTGTATATAGATCAGATCCGTGTGTATTAGGAAGGTCTATGTTTACTGTTACATAAGTGTGGCATTACCACAGAAGGAGACGATATGACTGCTGTCTTCGTGCACAAACTTGCGTGTGACTGCTTCCTCCATGATCTGCTTCACCTGCAAAGTGGAACACACACACAGAGACTTACACTAGCCAAATCGCTTACTACTGGAAAAGATAGTTTTAAATAAAAACAAAATACAATTACCTGCAAATCCTTGTTAACAATTGAAAAGACCACAAAGACAAGATATCCAGTAAATCAAACTGATAAACTTCATTAAGTCTTGCAAATATTTACTCATTTTGAATTTGTTGCCTGCAATATGTACCAAAAGAGTTGGGACAAAAGTAGTTTCACCACGTTCGCATGGATGGCAGTTTATTTTGCTCTAAAGCCCGTAGGGACCTTTCAGCATTAATGATTCCTTTACAGATGTACAAGTTAAGTACAAATAAGGGGGAAGTGGTTAAGTTGTTGGACTACCAACTTGAGGACCCGGGTTCAATTCTCAGCCCCACCAAGCCGCCACTGCTGGGCCCCTAAGCAAGGCCCTCAACCCCAATTGCTCAGTTGTATAACAGGGAATATTGTAAGTCGCCCTGAATAAGGGTCGTCTGCCAAATGCTGCAAATGTAAGTTAACCATGTCATGGTCACTAACCCCCCCCCCCCAATACCATCACAGATACTGGCGTTTAAACTTTCCGCTGATAGAAAGTTGGGTAGTCCTTTTCCTCTTTAACCTGGAGGACTTGACGTCCATGATTTTTAAAAACAATATGAAATGTGGACTCTTCAGACCACAGCACACTTTTCCACTAAGCATCATTCCACCTCAGATTGGGAAACCGGCTGCGTTTTTGGGTATTGTTGATGTGTGGGTCGGTAGGTCCAGCACAGGAGCCATCATGCTGGCGGTGAGAAGCTTGCAAAGGTTTTTTTGACCAAAGCTGAGCGACGGCAGATTGGAAAGAAAGAATCGACACTGGCCGGATTCTCTGATGGCTTTTTGCAAGATGGAATTAACCCTTAGGATCTCAAAACTTTTTTTTCTGAATTTCTCTAAACTAGTAGGTAATGAGGTTCTAGCCCTGTGTTTCCTTTCTAAACCTCTAGACTTAAAAGCTATTTTGAGGTAAACACTCTGAGTAGATGGTAAAGTTTAATCAGCAAGCTTTAGAGGCTCAAGACATTTAAATCCCAGTGTTAACGTAAACTTCAGCGCTCGGAGCACGAATGAGTCAATGCTCGAGTGAAAACTATGCATGATGGGAGCTCTGTAACTGCAATCATCTTTATAAAGTCAAATCAATATAGAAAACACAATGAGACCACTGAGGCCAGGTTTAAATACAAAAGCCACCAAGGAGAGGCTCAGAACCAAGAGGGTTTCACTCTACTCTTGAGAGCTGTGTACAGGGAATCGATCAACAGATTGATTTTTCCTTCTTGAATCAGAACATCAATCTGTTCTAGCTAAAAAACAGTAAATAAAAAAAAAAAAACACTCCAGAGTTCACGACCAGGATCATACTTAAAAAAATGATTCAGGTGTCCAGACGTAATCTCTCAGACGCATTCAGAGAAGCAGTTTGCAGAAAATGAGTAATGTCTGAAGTAAGAGTAGGTTAAAGGTTACAGTTGTGCATGAAGGTCATCACCACGGACAACGAGAGCAAAGCATCTGCACGTCGTTATTTTTTTACACACTGAAGGATCTACATGAGTGGCAGTGATCGAAATTTTAAGGGGAAGAAAAAGCAGAATCCTGCCCTGCTGTTGGGCTTAATAAGCTTCAGCGGAGTGAACGTGGAGCAAAAGAACACCTACAAATCAGAGTTTTGGAGCTGATGATGTTCCACAGGAGCCCCCTGTGCACACTCGACAAGTGCACAATCATCTCTAGGCTCACAAGCAATCACTACAGAGTGAGCTGCATCAAGTCTGGTTACTACTTCAATGGCTGGTTTCAGATTGAAACCTAAGAACCTGAGCATGAGAGCGTTATCGCTTTTGGCTAATACAAAAAGAAATGAAGTCTTGTTAGCAGCACTATGAATTTTAATTGCCACTTACGATCAATTTTTACCCAACTGAAACATACAAGCAAGATTCTGTTCAATCTCCGTCCCAGCACGGGGGATGGTATAGCCGTGGCTGCTTGACTGAGTCTAGTAAAACACAACTTGGGTAATAAACACACACGGGTGCGATTACAGATAAGTGATTAAATTTCCCCCAGTGAGGTTTAATTTCAACTGGCAAGAAGTGTGTAAATCTGTCACTCCCTCTGTTGGGGGTGTAAGAAGGTGTTTAAAAAGAAGCAGAGACAAAGAAAGGAAAGCAAGAGATTATTTTGTATTTTTAAACAATTTTTACAAGTTAATATTATTTACCTTGTTTTAAGTTAATAAATGTGCAAAGTCGGGTCTTCATTTGGTCTTCATTTTATTAGATTATAAATGTAAATATAAAATGTCTTCTTTGGACATATTTAAAACTTTTTTGGGAAAATTTGTCATTAAAACATTTAAATAGTGTCCTAATTAAATAAATAATCTGTAGCAATCTATAAAAACAAGAAATGTCTCTTACTGTAAACAAAAAGGGCATTTCTGAATTTTGGTGTAGAATTGTAATCACTTGTAGGTTTCCACTGCAAGTCGCCTACTTTTTGGGGTAACAATGACTGGCAGTGTGCAAGCAGTGTGCAGGAAGTGTCAATCTGGCCAATCAAGGTGTTCGTATTTAAAACTTTAACACATCATTTGAACATTGCTTTTCCAGATGGTCTCTTTAAGTTCCACTGCACCCTTTTAACCTTTGCATTAAAATGACATCTGGAAAATGGGCGTCGCTGTTCGGCTGAGCAGTTCCCCTGGCATAATCTTCAAGTCTTTTACAGCTCTCATCACTAATGGTGGACTTCCATTTAGCAAACCCCTAAGCTACGAGATGCACACTGACTTTATTGGTGTGTGTTCAGATAGTTTGTCTTAAGTCCCCAAGTTTTGTTAACTGTGCATTAAGAAGCACCTGTGTGAGAGCAGGAAAAGCTCCTTTATCAGTCCGTGTAGAGCGTTCAAACACTTAATTTTGTGCGCTTTGAACAAAGACAAGAATGTAAACGTTTTGATCGTTAGCAGGCAGTTTTGTAAGGGACCCATTCCTCCAACGTTCTGCAAAATGGCCATGGTGGCCACCTTTCAATATGAATTTATAGAGCCAGAGAGATACTTTTGGACAGACTGAAGACGGAAATCTGCTAGTCTGCTTTGAACATGTATCAATCCCTGGCCTTCTTCCTCTTGTATTTATTACGTAACTATCCTATCAAAGTTCCTCTTAACACTTATTTTATTGCTCAAGTATAAACCAAGGTATTTAAAACCCTCTCTGCTTCAAATTAGGCCAGTTGGAAGGTCTACTTGTCCTTGTGACCATCCCCCAAATAAAAACAGCTGTGCTGCGATGAGAGAATTGAGTAATCATCAAGTGTATCTATTATAGTATTTATCTTTCAATGACTACTTATTAGAATAGCAATATTGTCAGCATAAGCAAATATTAAACATAATAAACATTTCTGTAACTTGGAACCTAGAAAATAGGTTAACTTAGTTAAAAGGCGCACCCAAGCCACCGTTTACCTTCAATACACCCTCAACATCACAATACAAAGCTTTAGCAGACTAAAACCAAAAGCCACTAAAAACATCCCATAAATATTTGTGTTCTAAATTATTAAAAGCCCTGTCACGGACTGGCGATCTGTCCAGGATGTAACCCTCCTGCCTTTCGCCCTTTCAGAGACGGCTGGGATAGACTCCATTAGATCCCTGTTACCCCGAATTAGAGAATAAACGTAAAAAAAATTGTAGGGGGCAAAAGAAAGATATAAGCATGAACTAGTGGTATGACAGAAAAGAAGTAACTCACTGCTAGCACATCTACCAAAACATTTTACACTCCGAACGCTCCACCCATTCACACAAGCTTACAGAGTGAGAGAGAAAAAGAGAGAGAGAGAGAAAATATTACAAATAATTAATAATTATATAACAAGTCGTCTCTTCTCACAAGGCATACTAAGGATTCGGATATACTAAGTATACACGTCTTGCATACTTAGTATTTGATTTTGGACAGTGCCAGTGAGACAGAAAATAGAGTGAGTAAAAGGCATAAATCTGGAGAAAAAAAATAAAGAGAGAGAGAGAGAGAAAGAGAGAGAAAGAGAAATAGAGAGAGAAAGAAGGCATCATGAATGACTACTATCCTTTTGTGATTTAAGCCACAAATAAAATAATCAGTAATCAGTTTATAAACCAAAGATATATACAAAGAGACAGAAAAAGAGAGAGTAAGAGAGAGAGAGAGAGACTTGCATCTAATCAACAGTAGGCTGCCACAAGATAAATTCCCCTGTGTGTGTGAGTAATTACGCCATTTACACATTCATCCGAAATGTGTTGCAGTTCCAGAGTGGAGGTTTCAGCAGGGAGGAGCCAGACAAGTGAAAATGAAGATGGATAAGTGTTACTAATCCATATGTCACCAATCCAGGAGGTAAACAAATAATTCATGTTTCAGAATCTCAAAGATGAAGACCTGCTGACACCCGGCCATTCAGTCACTATCGCCTGAAATGCATGCTGGGGAAATTCACATTTTTTAAATATCCTGCGGTTTCAATCGGGGGGTTTGGAGAAAGAGGAAATGAAGGCAGAAACAAAAAGAGTCTCTGAACATGAACACACATTCAGATATTGAGATGCCACGAACACACGCACTCAGAGAGCAGATGAGTCACTGGGCCCACTGGAGTCTGAGCCCCTTCAGATAGACAGAAATTTATTAGTAACCACAAATGAACGGATCGGACCAATCATAGTGAGGTATAATCTCCAGTAGTATTTGCATCGGATATCAAAGCATCCACTGAGTGGAACATCCACAAATGAAATTAACAACTGATTAGACTGGTTAGTTAAAATTAGACGTGATATAGATTACATTGGATTAGATAATCGTTTTAATGTAAGCGGTTGGAAACCCATTAATTGAAACCCAAATTTGGCAGCTATAAACTAGACTGATGAATGATAAGCCTTAGTACTGATCAGGCACTAGGTGTTAAATAGAACCATCTAATTAGATTAGACTAGAGGAGTTAAGGTTAAGGTGAAGTTAAGGTGTTGGACTGTGGGTTTCACCCAGTCGTATTAATGAGCTGTAAACTATATCAATTTAAATAACAACTAATTAAAATCAGCAATGATCTTACCAGCCCAGAAAGTTTCAATTAGATCAAATTTAGATTAGATCAGATTGACTATCCATTCAGTTCAAGCTATGAAGATGTGCTAAAGACAGTAGCTTTTAAGGTACCTACTGACCAGATTCAGTATAGTTTCTGCCAAGCCTAAACTAAATTCAGACTGAACTCAAAATTATTATATCAGAGTTTTAAACCAGACTAAATCAACTAACAACTAATTAAAACCTGACAAGCTCAGTTAAATAGATTAGATTCAATCGGATTTCTGTTTTACACAGGCATTGACGGCAGGGGGTTGCTGAGCAGACTAGCATTAGGAATGACAATTATTGAAACAACTAATCAGATCCAATATTGTTTAGGCCAGGAAGTGTCATTAGACTAACCTCTGATTAATTACATTAGACCGAATATCTGATTCTAACTGATACTTAAAAAAACAAAAACATTTTTACTAACAAATGTTTAGAAATAATAAGATTGATCTGGTGATCATTTTAGGACGAATGCGGATCAATGTATGTATTGACTGGAGCAGATGGTAACAAGAATTACTATACTGATTATCGCAGGCACTGAGATTAGACCAGATTAGAAAAAAATCTTGGAGTACATATAGTACTGATTAGATCAGCCATTAATGAGATCTGACTCTTGATGGAGGAATCTAGTGTGTCCTGATCAGAAAATCACAAATAGATCAGATCTGATAATTATTACTACATATGTTATAAACTAGCAGGTGGTGGACTAAGTGTATGCTGTGTGTTTCAGGGATCTGGTCATGTGACAAGGATTCAGATCAGGAAAAAAATCTTTTCTAGGTTTTTTCTGCTATTAGACACTGTGTGTGTGAACGAGATGCACATGGATCTCTGGAATGACTCGCAAACCAAATTAAACACACCAGGCGTAAACCTCTCCTGTTACACACTTTGTTTACTACTTCATTACGTTACCTTATTTATCTGTTTGTTTGTTTATTTGTTTGTTTGTTATCTCCGGGTAAACTTACCTCCTTCTTGACGTTTCGGAGGAGTTTCTGCCGCGTCTCGGCTTCTGAAACCGCGGAAAAGCGTTGAAATGACATGGCGCCGGTTAATTAAAGGACAGTTAAACTTAAAACAAACACATACGCGCACTCTTTCCTCAAAAAGCTACACTGCTAACGACGACGCCGTCTCTATATCTCCTCACCTGTCTTCGCGGTTGCCATGACTCCCGTGGCTCGAGCCCAGCTGCGCTCCGCGACTTCCCATATATTCCGAAAGGACAGAACAGGCGCGCGAGGGGCTCGTGCACGTATTCTAGCAGGTCCCTGCCTTTTAAAGAGACAGAAACCCAACTGAACCTCAAGAACCCCGATATTCACTCACTCAGGCAAAAACCTGCACTTTCGGTTATTACTTTTAATGTATTTCTTAAACAATACGTAATTGTTACTAGGGAATATATATATTTACATTTTTAGCAATTGGTAGAAAAAAAGCGACTTATATTTATCCATTTTTTAAAATCTGACTCAGTAGTTAAGGGTTGAGGGCCCCGCACAGGGGCCCCTTAGTGATACTGGGAATTAATCAGTGTTTAATCCAATAGTTTAAACACCGAACTTCACTTTTCTACAAAATATACAGTATATGCGCGCTGACATATATCACACTATTTCACTCACACTTTCTCTTCCGTGCTCTCACCCCCCCTTTCTCTCCCTCTCTTTCTCGCTCTCTCTACCTCTACTACTCTCTCTCTCCCTCTCTCTCTCTCTCTCTCTTTCCCTCCCCCTCTATATTCCTCTCTCTCCTCTCTCTCTCTCTCTCTCTCTCTCTCTCTCTCTCTCCTCTCTCTCTCTCTCTCTCTCTCTCACACAAACTGTTCTCCCCCTCTGTTCCTGCTCCGTCCCTAGAGGCCGTCTCTCTCTCTCTCCATCTCTCTCTCTCTCTTCTGCTCCCTCCCCCTCTATTCCTAGCTCCATTCCCCCCTTTCTCTCTCTCTCTCTCTTCTCTCTCTCTCTCTCTCTCCGCTCCCTCCCCCTCTATTCCTAGCTCCATTCCCCCCCTCTCCTCTTCCGCCGCTCCCTCCCCTCTATTCCTAGCTCCATGCTCCATTCCCCCCTCTCTTCTCTCTCTCTCTCTCTCTCTCTCTCTCTCTCTCTCTCTCTCTCTCTCTCTCTCCCTCTTCCTCACCCTCTATTCTATCTCCTCTCTCTCTCTCTCTCTCTCTCTCTCTCTTTCTATCCCTTTTCCTCTCTCTTCCTTTCTCTCCGGCTCTCTTTCTCTCCCTCCCCCTCTATTCCTACACCCCAGCTCTCTTGCTTTCTTACTTTACTTACTATCCTATCTGCAAAAATGCTGAAAAATATCTAAAAAGAAATAAAGTAAACCTGGGATAAATTTGAGATCCTCAGCAGAGCAAAACAGACAGAATCAGAATCAGAATGTCTGATGACCAGTGGACGTAATGTTCTGCTTAAAGTTAAATCGAGACAGAGTGAAATGAAATGTTCTTTAAAGACCAGTAAGCTACATAAACACAGACCTACAGACAATAATAAAGAACACGGGACTGAATGCCATCACGCAGTTCCACATAAAGTGGACAAACAGTAAAAAACAAACAACAGTGCAGGCAGGGAGACTTCTCAAAAACATTTCTATTAGAAATACAGTATAATGCTGCTGTTATAAAATATAGCTCAACATCCTGACCAATCACAATACAGACTCCAGGAAAGTTGCTTACTCAAAACAGCCTCAAAATGTGGACTCAAGTTAGAAGTCTGGAGTTCACCAGCAGTGCAAAAAATTATCTAATGGCTTATTGTCTCAGTCTGAGGAGCAGAACCAGTGTGGGTCCTGAGGTAAGTCTTATAGCCCAGCTTTAATGGCCTGTGTGGCCTCAGATCAGGCTTCCTAAAACCGTTCTCACTTGAAATATAGTTATGCTGGAGAAGACTGTCAACTTCATCTCCATTAGTGTGCAAGACCTCATCACTCCTGAGCTGGAGAGCCATCGGGGTAATCTCGTTATGCAACCTGGGATAATATGAAGCACTACAGGTTTCCAGCATCAGCTCCACAAATGGCAGATACTCCAGCTGCTCTCTTTCTTTTTTTCCTTGAAGCTCACCGAAGTGTCACAGCTCCCCCTTTAGGAGAGTCATCAGTCTGCAGAACATTAGATAATGATAATGACCTCTGAAGCTACTGAATGTTAAACTAAACTTTAATGAAGCAGAAATACATTACAGAGATATCATGAATCAAGGATTTCCACGGAACTTAAAACACATATAAAGAAGAGACGTGTACAAATCTTCTTAAGTATAAGTCCGATCATGTGGAAGAGGATTTTCAGTGATGATGCAATTCATTTCAAAAACTCACCCCCTTTCAGGCTGGTCAGAGTTCAATAGACATTCGCCAGGATGAAGATTCAGCTATTAACTTAAAACCCGAAGTATAAGTTTAGCTTGTGACCCACTAGATAACTAAAGCAATCTTACACAATCTGGTTGAACTTGGTAGCTGATTGATTATGGTGTTGGACTGCTGGTTAAAAGCTTGTAGGTTTAAGTCCCATCACTATTAGGCTGCCACTGCTGGGCTCTGAGCACTGCTCGGTTGAATCAAAAGTAGAATTGCTATTAATAGCTGCTAAAAGCCAAAAATGTAAAATGAGTTTTATAGGGGTACTAGGCAAACTTTGTGCAGAAACAATTTTAATTATAGAACCACAAGTTTTGTCGTTAGTTTGAGTTTATGATCACGTTTAAAGCACTTATTGTTACTATGGTTATGTAGAAATGTAGGCAATGTAAATATAGAAATATAGATGAGGTGCATCTATATGTGCAAGTATCCAATATTGATTTATGTACACAAAAATAGTACAATAACATGAGTAACTTGTATAAAACTGTTAAACAATAATAGCAGCAGTAACATTAACAAATGTGCAAAAAGAAAAAGAGGTATTTAGTCCAAAAATGCTGTTTGCTTTACATATAACAGAATGTCACTGATGTCCTTTAACACTGTAAATAAATAAGGAATTAAATTATTCCTAATTAATCAATTAATAATTAATAATAAATAATTAATAATATTAGTAATGATAATAATAATAATAATAATCCACATTTCCATTTTGTACTGTCTCTGTGAGTCCGCTAGAGGGCGACATTTACCGAACGCATTTAAACTCGGTCCCGTGTGGATAGATAGAGAAATGGATTGACAGGTTAATGGATGGACAATAGATGGTCAGAAGGTGAACAGATGAAAGCTAGAAGTGTGTCAAATTAAAAAGAATGAATGGAAATAATTCTATATTCAGTCTGCACAGGTACACGCAGGTCTCAGGCTTCCTGTTCTGTTTGTAGGGGTTCTTCTATCATATACGCCAATCTTTTGTAGTCAACCTCTTCTCTAATACACGCCCAGTTAAACATGTCCATTTCGACAAAAGCCCCTGGCTTTTTCTGCGAGAGGCCGATTGAAAGGTTGCTCAGAATACGCTGGGATTATGATTGACAGGTGTGATGAGTCGAGGCTGGGTTTACCTGAGGAAAAAAGCTGTCAAGAAGAATAACCACTAAAGGTAACCGAGATGGACGCTGTGCAACCGTGAGAATACACAGTACATGCACCACATAACCGTCTTATTCAGACACACACGCTGACTGCACTCACCACCTAACAACTGTTTCAATTGAACGTGTCCTTTTTTCTACAGGAAATTCTCCAGGCCAAAACACCATCGGACATCGATTCAGTACCCGACACCAGAATGTGTTCAGGAAGCAGATTTAACTGAGCAAACGCTTCTAACAAATCTACATTGAAAAAATCGATACGCTTGGAAAGTGAGCATCTGATCATTCGACTGTACAGGGTTTTTCTTTTCAGCCCGTATTGCATCACTTACAGCTTTTTAACATGAAAGAAAACCTCACTGTTTTAGAAATAATTTGTCATTTGTGAACTGGAAACAGTCACTTCTCATTGCTGAGCAGAGTGAAATCATCTGGTTCACTCGAAAGAATCACATTTCCCATCACTATTAGTAAAGATTCATATCAGCGGTGCAAACATTTAGGACTTTAGATCGGAAAGTTAGGGTTTAAGCAGCAGTGCTGCTATGCTGCTATTGTTAGGCCCCTGAGAAACCTTTACTCTACGTTCCAGGGACCTTATGACTAAATTTACCCTCTTCATTGTAAAATTCAAAGGAAAGGATTTTATTGTGCTGGGACAAATGGGGAAGGGAAAGTGGTAGCTCAGTGTTTAGGGTGTTAGACTGCTAATCAAAAGATCTTGGGCTCCATACCCAACCCCACCAAATTTTCACTGCTGGGCCCCTGAGTAGGGCCCTTAACCGCTCTTTTTTGATAAGGATGTTTACCAAATATTAGAAATGTAAATGTAATATAAATGAAGACTTCTTTAGTTTACAGCAGCTCGATTCCGAGGTGAGTATTTTTTTAACCGTGCGCCTCACAATGACCAGAAACTCCACCCAAGACAGTTTCTCGACTGCTCTCTGGCATCATTAAGGCAGCAAAGTCACTAGTGGCCTGATATGGCTGTATTTCCTTTCACAAATGTAATTGCGAGTTGAGAGCCATTATCAAGTCTTGGACGTTCAGGTGAATAAAAAGCACTTAGTAAAACTGTAGCGTAGACCTGAGACCCGACAACGACACTCCTGCAGCCAATCCCGAATTCTGTCACAGAGTTTGTCTGGAGAGGAAATGCATTTCAAACATGATGATGATGATGATGATGGTGTCACATCTACATTCACTTTAGTAAGATGAAATGATAATTCATGATTAATTCAATAAGGCCGGATTATCAGAAGTGACTCACTGTCACAAATAGCCAGTCCTCTAGATGTAATACTGCAAGGTTTTTTTTCATTGACGGTCTATTTTAGACTCTTCCGGATCAGATATTGGTGCTTAGACAAAACACATCTGATAAAAAGAAAAAAGTTTGTTTTGGATGGTGTAGTTTTCATTACACACACAAAAGCACACACACACACACACAGACTCTATTTGACTGTTTACCCAGCCTGCCTCTACATTAATCAGCCATCGGTTCCTCTCTGTGATCAGAGTAGACATACGCAACTCCTCCTGAAAAACTTCCTGTCAGAACGATGTGCTTCTGCCGTGTGCTGAGGGTCGCTTTAGGGAATCTCATGTTGTGGAGCGTGAAACAAACAAGCCGGCTATAAAACACAAAAAAAAGAGTATAGTAGGAATTTCTTGGATTGAGGATTGTGGGAACTGAACCTGCTGGGTTGATAATTAATTTCTGACATTTGATCATTATCTATTGTTACACCTCTACATTCTATCCATATACCTTCTGTACATTATTTACCCCCACCTCTGTAATTATCAACCCCATACCCTATTTATTACATTGCTATTTATTGTAAATAAGCCACTTATGCACTTCTGCTAACTGCATTTCATTGGCTCTGTACATGATGTACCTTGCACAATGACAATAAAGTTGAATCTAATCTAATCTAATCTAATCTAATCTAATCTAATCTAATTATTATATGATTATATTATGAATATGTTTATATTACAAATGACCTATTTTGAATCGAATTGTCTGTTTGGGGGTTTTTAAGTAATTGCACTAATTTTAACCCTTAATTTATACATAAACAGCAGGGGCGCCATTTGCAATTTTGGGCCCTAAGAAAGAATATGAGGTTGGGTCCTCCTATAGGATGTACTGTATACAGTACTGTTACTACAAATAAAACAGATATCTGGGGTCCCAAAGTGTGCAGGGTCCTTAGAATCATCCCCCTTAGTGGTGCCGCTGATAGAAACACAATATATATATATTAGAGTTTGATAGAGCTGTCATTTGAGTAGTTCTAAGGTGCAGGAGTTGAGTTTCATTTCCCAACATGTCTCAGAAGTGGACAAACTAGTCATAGAATTAGATTTATTTATAGTTGCCTATAGGAGTTAGATTTACAGTCAGAGAACTTTCACCACATTTAACATTAGGAGTGTTACCGATATTCATGGTGCTGTGACGCTCCTTGATGCTGTCATTACCACCACAAACATTTTCAAACACCTGCTTGTATTTACAGCATTTAGCAGACACCATTTATCTTACATTAAAAACTTTTTTTAAATCCATTATAGCAGCTGGGCTTTAAGGGCCTTGCTCAGGTGCCCAGCATTGGCATTTTGGTGGTCCTGAGAATTAAGTTCAAGACCTTCTGATCAGCAGTCCAACACATCCCTACATTCTGAAAACCAATCAGATTTTTTGGGGAAATTATTTATCTAAGGCAAAATGACATAAAACACAAACATCCCAAAAAAATAATAAAAACATATACCTTAACCCAAATAACTAGCCACTAACCACCAGACAGGATTGCACCATCACCATGTGTGTTAAATAATAAACAATGAGCTTTAAGAATCCATCCAAATTCACTCCATTCATTATAGTACACTGCAGGCAGGCTTTTAAACTCATTGTTCCTTCAATTGGTCATTTAGTGAGTCTCTTAGGGAACGTGTATGTGTGTGATGTTAGTGACCTGATACTGAGCACCTGCTTGCAGACATTCAGTCTGTGGCACTGGAGCTGTGCTGATTCGGCACATAAGCGCTCAGCTCTATCCTAGGGGTCTAACCTCGTTTTACGCACTGCCCTTCTCACACTTTTCCCTTTCCACTTTCTGATTCCTTCAGTCTTGCATGCTAAAAGCAGATGATTTGATTTTGGACTGGCATTTTATTACGTTGGGCTAACGAGGCCCCGTTCAGTGCTATTTCAGAACAGGCTCAGAGAAGATCGCAACTTCTGCACCGGACCACCACAGACAGAAAAAAAAGGCAAAAAACAAGAAAACAAATAGAAAATGCTTCTGTGTCCTTCTTCATGGATACTTTTACACTTTTTTATTTTATGTCAGCAGAAAATAAATGGTAGGAGTGGTAGCTCAGTCATTAAGTGTTGCCCAGCTGACCAGAAGAGTGTGGGTTAAATTCCCATCTCCACTGCTGGGCCTCTGAGCAAATCTTTTAAGCCTTAACTGCCTAGATAAATAAATTAGATAAATGTAAGTTTGTCTGAATAAGAACGTCAGCCAAAATGTCAGAAAATATAAGAATTTTTTTTATTATTTGCAATTTTTTCATTACTATGTTCACATTTGACACTTTTTTTACTCATGAATTAAAACACCGTTTTACAGAGCTGCATTTATTTACACATTTCTAAAATCCATAACGTTTTTTTAATATAGTGAGTTATTCATTGCTTAAAAAAACAACATTGGTTTTTATTTCAACGTGATAAAATATAACACGAATTCAGATTCAAACCGCGTTCAGTACCATGGACAGAGGCGCTTCTGTCTAAATTTTATAGTTGGCATTTACAGAATTTGGCAGACGTCCTTATCCAGAGCGACTTACATTTAACTCTTTTATACAACTGAGCAATTGGGGTTAAGGGCCTTGCTCAGGGGCCCAGCAGTCGTGGCTTGGTGGAGCTGGGAGTGGAACCCACGATTTTCGGGTTGGTAGTCCAACACCTTACCCATGAGCCACCACTTCCCCAAATTATAGTTCATTAAATCGAGTATGAACCTAATTATCTAAATTATACATTTGTTTACATATTATAGTGGGCGGGGCATGGGGTAGCTCGAAACTGATTGGCTGTTAAAGTAAATAAATTAGTATACTACATGCACTTGCATTTTTAAGAAAATGGTAATAAGGAATTTAACGGTATTGCATTAATAAGTGAAATTTAGGTTTCCATTTCGAACTGACGGCACTGTTTATTCTAAAAAAAACATCCTTACGCAAATCTCCATACTTGAGCGCACAGAAGAAATCCATTTCCAGCGCGCGCTTGAGTTTTATATGAGTTTTCAATCGAGCTTTAATCATATCCGGTTGTGGCCTTCCCGCTCAAGCACACGCGCGCAGGTGTGAGGTATAAATGCGTCTGGGGTGGGTGGGAGAGAGAGAGAGAGAGAGAGAGAGAGAGAGAGAGAGAGAGAGAGAGAAAGAGATTCGGGTCACATTACCTCGACACTTCATCCCGCAGCATGTCTGTTCCTCTTCCTCGCGCGCGCTGCACCTGAACCTCACCTGTTGTCGACGGTGCACAACTTTCCTCTACTCGGAACTGCAGGAGTTTCTTTTTAAAAGTCTTGTTCTTTTTTTACAGCGACATGCTCCATCACGAGCTGCCGGTGAGCGCGAACCCCGGTCAGGTTCCGATTCCGGTGATGCTGCAGACCGAGTCGCGGGACAGATGGGGCAAAAAAATGGACTTCCTGCTGTCAGTGATCGGGTTCGCTGTGGATCTGGGAAACGTGTGGCGATTTCCATACATCTGTTACCAGAACGGCGGAGGTAAAGAACTGTTTCATTTTTCACTGAAAAAAAGGGGAAAATGTTAGAAAACAAACAAATAAAATAAATTAGAGTTTGTAATGTGCATGTCTAATAAATCGGAAAATGCAACAATGCAGAAAGAAAACGAAAAAGGAATCGTAAATATAATTTTATTATAACACATTTTTATAAGTACTTTTTATTACTTTATTATACAAAACAATTAATAAATCATATAATTAAACAATATTGTTACAGACTTAATTGAAGTTATATAAATATGTAGGTTTTTAAAAAAAATATGTTTTTGGTAAAAATTTAAGATAGAGAGAGAGAGAAAGAGAGAGAGAGGATGAGAGAGAGAGAGAGAGAGAGAGAGAGAGAGAGAGAGCGCCTCTATCCATGGTGCTGGACGCGTTTTGATCGAGAGGAAGAAAATAAAACTGTTGAGCTGGAGCTGAGTTTTATTTTATCACTCACAATATAATTAACAATATCATTAATTATTAGTTTAACTGTTTACTGAACATTTATTCTTAACAAATAAATCTTGAAAAAAGAAATTACACCAATTTTGTTTTTCCTGTATCAAAATATTTATTAATATTTATAAAAATAGATTTAAAATATTTTTTGTAACTCTATACCTTTTGTTTATTTGTGGGAAAAAAATTAATAAGAAGTGACTTTTTTATGGTTTATACATTTATACCTTTATCTTCTTTGTCATAGTTTATTGGTCTGTTTATAACTTCTAAATCAATGTAAAATGATAGAAATACACCGAGAGTATCAGGTTAATAGCTCAGAGTCTTCCTCACCTTCTGATAAAAGAGAGAGAGAGAGAGAGAGAGAGAGAGAGAGAGCAGACCTTTGACAGACCGCTAATTTGTATAACATTGTAATGTTCTTCTTTATCCTCAGACAAAGACAGTAACAATAAACCATGCATGCTACATGAAAGAGTTTTTAAGTGATGCATATTATGGGATGCTCTGGTAATAGTACCAACCGTGAATTATGTTTAGCCAGCCTTAGTGGCAACTTCTGTCAACATCTTGCTTAATACCATTAGGCAGATTTTAGGATACACACACAGAATATTTCTTAGCAGATCTTGCGAATTAGCTAAGCGCACTAACCTATAATGATTCCTGGAAGGAACTCATCCCATAGCTGATCTAACCATTAAATTCAACTCTAGTGCTAGCAGGTAGCTTGGTTCCCAGTTTCACCTGCAAAACTGCATGATCAGTCTTTATTGATATTAACATTTGAAACTATTTATTTGACCTGTAGTAATCCTCTGGCCAAAACAGCTTAAAACAGAAATGAGGTGTTAAGAACTTTAGAAAGCTGTGTTGGAGATTCCATTTGTATTTGTTCACAGCTACTAGCTTTGAAAGCAAGGCTCTGAGTAATAAATTCCACCAATCCATTCGTGTTCTGGTGGTAGACGTTACCTACTTTGAGATGTAGTTCCTTCCCTGGATTGAATATGGCAGCAGTTCTACCAGATACTTGAAGTCTTTATAGTGCTGCATTTTTTCATAATGCTGCTCAGGCTCAAGGTTTTTAAGACCATCCTAAAAACTAAAACCCTTTCAATAATATTTAAGGCTAATTTAAATAAGTGCTTGAATTTGTGTGGAGCAGGAATCCTCTTCCCCATAATTATACTTGTTGATACCTCCAAAGCGTATTATAACAGTGAGGATTGGGAATAAGAGAGGGAATCTTCTGACAGTAATCCTCTTGTTTTTTTTAGGAGCCTTCCTCATCCCCTACACCCTCATGGCTATATTTGGAGGAGTTCCACTCTTCTACATGGAGCTGGCTCTAGGTCAGTTCCACCGTACAGGTGCCATCTCCATATGGAAACACATCTGTCCAATATTTAAAGGTAATTAACACAACAAGGCATCTGATCAGTAAATCAGTGGGAGTGTGATAATGTGACAAACAATGTACCGAACTAATGATCACTGAGATGAGCAAAAACACACATACAGTTCAGCCTGGAGCTCAAGTCCTTGCCTTTTGGTTTTCTCAGGCATCGGGTTCGCCATCTGCATCATCGCGCTGTACGTTTCCTTTTACTACAACACCATCATCGCCTGGGCACTGTTTTACTTCTACTCGTCGTTCAGCAGCACGTTGCCGTGGACCAACTGCGACAATGCGTGGAACACGGAAAACTGCACCAACTACTTCGGCAAGGACAACGTGACGTGGACAAACTACTCACACTCCCCGGCCGAGGAGTTTTACACGTAAGTGCATGTAAGTGGCACATAATGAGAGAAAGATACGTGAGAGTTTACTAGTGTACTGGAAAAGAAGTTGTGGACAGATTAATATGAAGTCTGTTTAAAGATTTTGGCTGTGTAGATGTTGGAAGATGTGTTTATGGTGGTTATGTGTGAGCAGGAGGAACGTATTGGAGCTACACGAGTCGGAGGGATTGGAAAATTTGGGCGTGATCCGCTGGCAGCTGATGCTCTGCCTGTTCCTCATCTTTACTATTGTCTACTTCAGCCTGTGGAAAGGAGTCAAAACATCGGGCAAGGTACACACTAGAGGGTGACACAGGAGTTGTGTGATGCTGAAGTCGGAATGGTATTTAATAATGTCTACATGTCCTGCAGCTGGTGTATGGAGTTTTCACGCCGTCTTTCTCAATTCCTAAAAAACTGTCAATTGGGGTGCCACCTGTTATACTGAAAAATAAAGGATGCCTGTTACAACCAGGGCCACACCCACTGGGGCTACGATGACAATGAGCCCAATGAAGTTCGGAACCATATTTAATTAAGTTAATTAATTAACAGATCTAAAACGTATTACTCCTAGAGAGTTAGTAGAAATTCCAAGGGCCCATGCACTTAGAGGGGCCTCCAGAAATCTGTCTTATTAGTAGTAAAAGTGCACAATGCATTTTGGGGTAGAGGGCCCAAAATTTCTAGTAGCGTTCCTGATTATGACTATAGCATCACTGTGGCACCTTTCTGTCTCTCTTTCTCTCTCTCTGTCGCTGTCTCTTTCTGTGTGTCTCTCTCTCTCTCTCTCTGTCGCTGACTGTGTATTTCTATCTCAGGTGGTTTGGGTCACAGCCACTCTTCCCTACGCTGTGTTGATAATTTTGTTAATTCGAGGTGCAACGTTACCTGGAGCCTGGAGGGGCGTAGTCTTCTACCTGCAGCCCAAATGGGAGAAACTGAAGGACACAACTGTGAGTCTCTCTTTCTTTTTCATTTACACTGTGAGTACAAATTTGCCATGGCTGGACCATAAAGCAAGGCACTTAAACATCCATTGCTAAATTGTAGGTCACTCAGGGTATATGGTGTCTACTTAACACTATAAACGAACATTTTTTAAGAATGCTGTGTGTTTTCTGCTGTGGATAATGCAGATGAGTTGTGTGAATAAAGCTCAGGGCTAATCAAATGCATAATTGGTTCTCGTTCTCTTTGTAAACACAAGGCTTTTGTACACGCATGCACACACACACACACACACACACACACACACACACACACACACACACACACACACACACACACACACACACACACACACACACCTTTCCCCACTTTTTCCACCAGATATTTTTTTATGTTCAAATAAATGAACATAATTTTAAACAAAAAGGTTTATGAGGTTTAAGGTCTACCTTAAATATATTGAAATTAAAATCAATAAATAAAATGCAACATTTACTATTTAATAAATAAATTTGGTGCATACGGTGAAGCGTATTTTTCCTTATGTACTTAATCCTAATGAACCCCCAATACATGTTGCTATTGAATCAGAATCTAAGAAATATAAGTTTGTGTGTGTGCTGCAGGTTTGGGTGGACGCAGCAGCTCAGATCTTCTTCTCTCTCGGCCCAGGGTTTGGTGTTCTGCTTGCTCTTTCCAGCTACAACAACTTCAACAACAACTGCTACAGGTACCAGAAACTCTGATCAAAAATGCTGGATCAGAGTTAGTGTTTTCGAAATATCTTTGATGAGGAGAATTAGGAGGGGGGAGGAAAAAAAAGATGCGTCTCGATCCTTGGCGTCTTGAAGAAATGAGAAAGGGTTTATAATTAAAGCTAATGAAGGGAGTCGGATGTACAGATCGCTGTATCTGCAGAGCGTCTTTATTCTGAACTGGTCTAATGTTAACCATGTTATGATTCACCGCCTGCCACAGTGCAGTCTATTGAATCTCCCTGTGCAGCCTCCTCTTTACTTTAACAAATGTCTTTTATATGAACTCCTTTTTCACGGTCCTAGTATTTTCTCCGTGTAGAGCAGGGGTTGGCAACCTTAAATACTCAAAGAGCTATTTGGGCCAGTTTCCAAAAGAAAACAGAACATCGGGAGCCAACACCTAAAATAAAGAGAACACTGCATATATCGGTTTTGACCTATATACTACATATACTACATACGCTGCATTTTAAAATCAATGAACTACCACAGCGAAAAATGACATTTTATGTCTGCATGCAACAAAAAGAAATTTTGAACTCTGGGACGCTGGGATAAAGTATAATTTCTTTAAAAATTATCATTTATTTGAGTCTTCTTAGATTTGAATAATCCACCTGCAGCAAACCAAAATTTTGTCCGCTTCTGTGTGCCGTCATCTTTTTATCATCCGTCATCTTTTTATTTTTATTATTTTTTTCCAAAGCCACAGGAAGCCGCAGCTGTAGAATGAAAGAGCCACATGCGGCTCCAGAGGACCCCTAGTGTACAGACTCGATTGTGTTAAAACTTTGCCGCTTTTTTATCTGCGACCACCTCTGATGTTTGTATTTACAGTAACAGTGTAAAAGATATTGTTTACGATGGAAAATTCCTAGAATTTTAGATAAAATGTGGCGTTAGAATGTTCGAATAAATCTACATTGTCTTTCGCTGTGTCTCCTCAGAGATGCCATTGTGACGAGTTTGGTCAACTGCTTCACCAGCTTTATGTCTGGTTTTGTGATTTTTACCGTCCTGGGCTACATGGCCGAGCAGAGACACGTTAACGTAGAAGATGTAGCCAGAAACAAGGGTAAGAACACACTCAGCTCAGTCAGGCATCAGGCAATTTCTTATCAAGTTTCCCATTTTACCTCTATTTCACCTGTCACAGGCCCCAGTCTTCTGTTCATCACCTACCCAGAAGCCATTGCCAACATGATGGGTTCCACATTTTTTGCAATCATCTTCTTTGCAATGATGATCACACTGGGACTGGATAGCACAGTGTGTCTACACAAACACACACACACACAATTCTTGTGAAATATTGCTGTACATTATTTAAAAATGTAAACTGTGTGTGTGTGTGTGTGTGTGTAGTTTGGAGGTCTGGAAGCCATTATCACAGCCCTTATGGATGAGTACCCGGACTTTCTGTCCCACAGGAGAGAGGTGTTCGTGTTGGGTCTGGTGACTGTGTGCTTTTTGGGCTCTCTGAGCACTCTGACTAAAGTGAGTTCCTCATGATAAATTTAGCTAATCTGACATTTTCTTTGTTGTTTGGGGTCCCATCAATGTTTAGGAACCACAGAAGGTGTTCTTTTCAGTGCTGAGTTTGCTTGATTGGAATCATTCTGTGTACTTACACAATGAAGTGTATCAACTGCAGACAGTCGATTCTATGGGAAGTTAAATCTACTAAAAAGTGACTTGATTCTGAATCAACTCATCTGTGAGATGTAAAATCTAGTAAAACAGTTATGTGACTCTGAATCAACTCATGTATATAGATGAAATATAATAAGAAAGTGACAGATGAATCAAATCAAAGGCAAGAAGAAAAATCTGGTAAAACAGTGATCTAATTCGAAATCGACTCACATGAATAAAGTGAAATCGAATAAGAACTTGTTCTGACTCTGAATTGACTCACTTGTAAGAAATAATGTTTAGTAAGTAAACTTACTGAATCATAATGGTGTGCACTAGATGTTTTTCGTTACATTTACTCACCTGATATCGTTTTCCGGTTGCAGGGTGGTGCATATGTAGTAAAACTTCTTGAAGAGTTTGGGGTGGGATTCTCTATAATATCCATCGTGTTTCTGGAAGCAACCGCCGTCTCCTGGTTTTACGGTAAGAAAACATTATGGAGTGTTTAGAAAATATACAGTGGTGGCCAAAATTATTAGAACAATAGAATTTTCACCATCTTGGAAATGGTTTAGATTTTTTTTCACAAGGAGTCTGACAACAGCTTTATTACACTTGTTTATTCTTAGGCATCAACAGATTTAGCAATGACATCAAGGCTATGCTGGGATACACACCTGGACTCTTCTGGAGGTTTTGCTGGGTGGCCATCAGTCCCACTTTTCTAGCGGTGAATAAAAAACACAATAAAAAATATTTTTTACTGATTTAATATGTGGTATAAACATTTTAATCCCACACAAAAAAAATTAAATTAATTAAATTCTAATAGAAAAATCTAATCACAGGACACAGGATATGCTTTCGGAATGCATCCTGAAGAAATAATAAGAATCTTCTAAAAGTTGTCGAGATTATTATTATTTCCTCAGATGGAAATATAAACCAGTTTTTCTTTTCTTTGGCCCTTAAAGACACTTTAATCTCGTTTTTAATGGCCGCCTCACTTCCAAAACTTTCCCATCGCAAATGTCAAAGCTCGCTAACACAATCACATTTGCGAGAGCTGACATTTACCTCCTGCACCCACTCTTCTTCATCCATTTTTTAAACCCATAGATTGTGATAAATCTCCACCTCAGACAACTTTAGATTGTTTTCAAGACTTGGATATTTGTCATTTTTGTCACTTAAAACAAATGAAGTTTTTTTTTTGTGAGAAATAGCTTTGATGTGGTACGGCTTTTCACCTCAGAGAAAATATACAGGCTTATTTTAAATATTTAAGGAATCATTTATTTTAGATAATTAATTAAAGGTTATAAATACCAAAATAGAGGGGATTAGAATTTATAACTCGAGTGTAAAAATCACTTTTAGATCTAGATGGAAACCGAATATAGAATATAGCTTCTTCTATATTAAAAAAAACCCTCAAATGTTTACATCCAAGTGTTAAACTGGATATTGTCACAAAGTAGAGTTAGTTTGGAATTTTTTAGACCTTAAAACCTAAACTGCTAAAATAAACACAACCATTTAAATCAGCAATTTTGTCAGCAAAAACTAAGACTAAAATTTTAAACCTTTACAGAATTTCATTTTCCTTAATTTTATCTTAAAACATATTTTGCTAATTAAAATAACGTCATCAAGCCAATTATATATGCCTTTGTAAATTATTCCGCCATCTTGTACATTTGGCAACCATATTAACTAAAATTGGTTAAATTTTATATTACTTAGGAAGGGTAATGTTTACATATACCCTTAACTAAGGGGAGTGGCTTTTAAACTTGATTTGCATATTTCTTTTAATAAAATTTGCATATAGAGACAAATCGTTACTCGGTTAAATTTCACTCCAGTATTTTTTTATCAGTTTAGGAATGGAAATTTATACCATTTTATATGCTTGTTCACAATCATTTGTCGTTTCATATATCGTTTCTAAATCATTTGTCTACAAGATTCTTGAACTGCCAAAGCAGGAAAAATGTGTTCTTATTGAGCGAAAGCAGCGATTTGAAGCGTCCATTTGGGGGAGAAATGTAATTTTCAGACCTGATTTCTAAAAAGGATTGGTGTGTGTCTGTGTGTGTGTATGAAAGCACGGTTTTGGTTGTACTGAGTGTCTTTTCTTGTTCAGTACATTATCGTCAGCTCTCTGTTGAATCCGGCTCCGTTGGTCATGTTCAATTACAAGTTCCCCGACTGGAGCATTACATTGGGTTACATCATGGGCTTCTCGTCTTTCATCTGGATCCCCATCTACATGGTGTATAAGCTGGTATGGACGCCAGGCTCGCTCAAACAGGTGAGGACATGATTGACACTCATGCATTTAGTCGAATCTGATTGGCAGGCAAGTCAATAGTGTATAATTTTTTCATCACATTGACCTCTGACTTCTTTTTCTTTCATGTCTTCGGTTCCTGTCTCCAGCGTCTGGCTGTTTGCCTTCGGCCCGAACGAACGCTGCCTGAAATCCACACAGACACACTGGGGTTAACTCCGGTACATTAAAAACAGCCCCAAACACACACACACTGGAAACAAAACACACATTTACACACACAATTTAAGAAGCAATAAGTAGCATCTTGCGTCCAGTATCCAGGTGCCACACACACCATGCTGCTCACTCTGACATAATTATAGTATTATTTAATTTAAATTCTGAAATTTACGATTTTTTTTCTAGATTCAAATAAATTAAAGCAGATTTCATGATAAACACGGTTTCTCTGTGTGATGACATCGGTTGCCGAACTCATCAGGTAGTGTTATTATGTCAATACTGTATTTTTATAAATATTAAGTCGTTCGAATTTGGGATCGAATTCTTTGAAAAAGAGAGAGACAGGAAAAATGTCGGATGTGACATGAAGCACTGATGCTGTGCTGGATTCTGGATTCTATTAAATGAGTAGGAAAAATAGGAAGATATACGTTTTAGCAATTGTTTGTAACTATACCGCCGATGTATCCCGTTTTCTCTAATTATTCGATGGTGCAGCATTTATGGAAGGAGTCTCCAGTCCAAGAGCTGTTATTTTGTGTTTTATTGGCAACATAATGTAACAAGCGACATGTTTTTTTAAATTCACTTTAAAAATTAGCATTTTAGTTTCTAGTAATCGTGGTAGAATTGCTCTTCTCGCTATCACTACAGCGAGGCTATGCTGACTTAATTATTTAAAATTAAAAATGTTTTAAAATATGCTACTTATTGCTTCTTCTGATTTATTATTTCAAAAGCCAAATCTGCTCGCAAACAGAATCCAGTGCAATGATAAGCAGGAAAAAAAATGGATCATAAACATGTTAAATACGATCCGTAAGCGAAAAGGCGGTACAATTGATCACCGGCTGACATTTTGATATTCTTTGTTACATATTTAGCTATCATGCAGTTAGGAAGTGATGCCATGTATGAAAAAATTCCCCCAAAATGTTTACCTCACGATCAGAAGCGTAACCGCACTTGCCTTTCCAGATGTGCTCTGTGGAGAGCTCCCGGTGTGTGCCGCCTGAACATCTGTATCGTTATCTGATGTCAGACTGTGCTAGAATAGTATAACAGACTGTTGATGAAGACTGTTTTTAATTTCTTATGATTTGTATTACAACTCTGTATTACAGTGAAGTTTTTAAGACTATCACTTCACGTAAACACTGGTTATACACATTTATCACATTTGTCGACATTATTGCCGATGAGTCGCAAAAACGACAGTCAAGCGTCTGAGGTTCACGTCGTCCCCCAACACAAGCCTGAAATCTCATCTCCATCGTCTCTCAGCTCTCACATTAAGTTCACTTAACTCTTAATGGCGTATCCATATCACTGCCCCATTGACTGGTGCATCTCGGTGCATCAAGCCAACATTAAAGTGTAACAGTATCAGTTTTAATTCAGTACTTCAGATTCCTGAAATAAACCGAATGATTTAAACCAAAATAAAGCTTTCCGGCAGCTTTAGTATGTTAAACAGTAGCTATGACAACAGTGTAAAGATCCATCAGAGGTCATGATGGCATACATACAACCCAAACTTGAACAGAGTAAATCAGACATTGTTTTGTTTAGAAGATTGTAAACAACACAATCTGTGACCCAAAAAATGACCTAACAACTTTAGTAAGATTGTAAACAACAAATCTGTGATCCCAGGAAAAATTTACCTAACAACTGGTTAGGGGGGTATGATTTAGTCCCAAAACTGGGGTTAGGATTTCCAAAAAACTGGTGTTAGAATCAGTGCAAACTCAAAACTGGGGTTAGGATTTAGTCCCAAAATGGTGTTAGAATTGGGTAAATGTGTGCAAAACTGCGGGTTGCAACTGGGTTATTTAGTCCCAAAACTTGGGTTAGAATTCAGTGCAAAACTGGGGTTAGGATTTAGTCCCAAAACTTGGGTTAGAATTCAGTGCAAAACTGGGGTTAGGATTTAGTCCCAAAACTTGGGTTAGAATTCAGTTCAAAACTGAGGTTAGGATTTAGTCCCAAACATTGGGGTCAGAATTCAGTTCAAAAACAAAACTTGAGGTTAGGAGTTCGAGGATAGGATTAGTCTGGAAAAAACTGGGGTCAGGATTTAGTCTGAAACTGTCAGGATTTGGTCAGGTCAAAACTTGGGGTTTCCGAAAACTGGGGTCAGAATTTAGTCTGAAAACTGGGGTCAGGATTTAGTCCCAAAAGTGGGGTCAGGATTTAAGTCCCAAAACTGGGGTCAGGATTTAGTCTGAAACTGGGGTCAGGATTAAGACCCAAAACTGGGGTCAGGATTGAGACCCAAAACTGCGGTCAGGATTTAGACCCAAAACTGCGGTCAGGATTTAGTCCCAAAATTGCGGTCAGGATTTGGTATCAAAACTGGGGTCAGAATATAGTCCTAAAACTGGGGTCAGGATTTAGTCTGAAACTGAGGTTTGGAAACAGGTGTTAAAATTCAGCCTAAGAGTGGGTTCAGTATATGATTGTTTAAATGATCTGAAATGCAGCATTTAATCTATAGTTAATGTTTACATGGTGTTATTCTCCTTTTAAAAAATGTGCCCACATTACTTCGATTGCTGTGAGTGTAACGTTGGGGTGAGAAACTCGCTCTCTGTGTTGGTGTGTTCGGTATTGTAATTTGTGAGTCTTGTTTATGTAATTGTCTGATGTAACAATAAAGTTATATAAAGAAAATCACTTTTTCAGTCACATGATTGTGTGAGCGTTGTAATTTTGTAATGTAATACATGTGATAAACTCCGAGCAAAGCTTCTGCTTCCCAGTTTTGCGAAGACGCCCGCTCTGTTTATGCTGTTTTTGTAATTACCGCCTTGATTTGCATTGAACACATAGACGATCAGAGGATGCCATTGTGACCGGCGCTTAAATGAGATGCTTTATTAAAGAGCAGACGAAACGGAATCGGCGCAGCTCTGAAATGGAGGTATGAGGGTCTGGGAATATGAAAGAGAAGATGCTAATTCCACATTCAAGCACTTTGCAAATGGATCAAAGGCCCCAATGGCGTTGGTGAGTCTCGGAGCGAACGAGAGAAAACAAAAGAGGAAGACAGCTCAATGCACTTCCAGTTAATGAGGAAGAGGCAGGTAAAGCGCAGAAGAGGTGGTGGAGTCTATGGTGAAGATTTGACGATTAATTAAATAAAATAATCATCTATTAACCTGTTACAATAATATTCGTAGTCTGTAACACCCTGCTCCATGCATTTTTATTGGACATCCACAGGTTGCCATATATTGTCAATGTGGAAAAATGAGGACATCCCATCAAATATTTGGTTCTTTATTAAGAAACGTTAACATATCGATTGATAATCTTGTTTTTATTTTTCTCTCAAAAAACAGTAAAATAGATAAATTTAATTAACAACAAACATTAACATTGTTTTACTCATTTAACAAAAGATGTTAACAAAAATGTGTAATTTAACTGAGGAAAAAGTTAGTACACCCTACCCCTTAATTGATAGTGTTTCCCCTAAAATAACTTTAATGAGATGCTCCTTGTAGCCACCTACCCGTCTCTGACATTAGTCTGAGGAAAGTTTGCCCCACTCCTCATCGCAGAATTCTTTCAGCTGTAAGATGTTTAAGGGTTTCTTGAAAGGGTTTGCTGTTTCAGGTTGCCCCACAACATCTCAATGAGATTTCAATCTGGGTTTTGACTCGGCCATTCCAGGACTCTTTATTTCTTAGTTTTCAGCCAGTTCTTGGTGGATTTACTGGTATGTTTTTGGTCATTGTCATGTTGCAGGGTCCAGTTCCGCTTTAGCTTTAGCTATTTTACAGATGGTCTCAAATGTTCCTCAAGCACACTCGGATACAAGGTAGAATTCATGGTGGATTCTGGCTAGGTCCTGCTGCAGCAAAGCATCCCCAAATCAGGACACTTTCACCTCCATGTTTCACAGTTGGTATGAGGTTCTGTTCCTGGAATGCTGTATATTTAATTAAATTTTACACTCCTCTGTTTAAAGATCAGCCAGATAGAGAGCAAACATTTTCCCCCTGCACACCTCCGATGAAAGTTAAACTTGTGTACACTTTTCTGATTGTAGAGTCATGCACTTTCACATTAACAGTAGCAAAAGCTTCTTCTAAAGTGAATGGAGGTTTCCTGATCATGCGTTACACAATACACAGATTCTAAATTAACCTTCTTTTCCTTAGCAGGTTAATGTAATATCATCACGCCACATGATAGCATTTTAAGAACAACCGTAGCACTACCTAGACTGGCTAAGATTTCAGATTTCTGTGTCTGTCAAGTGATGGAGGATGTCTGTTGTAATATCGATCGATTCACACAGCATAATCCATCTATGTATAAAACACACACACACACACAGCTATCACAACACAAACTCCACATATGTAACACACCTCATAATACACAAGGATTGATTTAACCTTTGATATAAGTGCTTGATGTAGGGCGTGTGGCCAGTCTGGCTGTGCTTGATCACGTGATAACGCTTTATATGTTGATATTCAAGACGCCAAGAAATTTAACCCCCTAGGAAACATCACAGCTCTTGTACATTGCTTAAAACCTTATGTAGATTATATTATTCTTAATTAGTATTATTCCTTAAATTCAGTAGGTAAAATATGATGCAGTCTCTCCAAATGTGTGTAAAATAAACTGGCATGACAGTAGACCCTGGCGATATTCCATTATCTGCCATATTGTTTGCTTAGCACAGTTTTCATCCAATAAGCAGATCAAGAAAACTGTCTTGTTGTTTTGGTTTATTATTTGTTAGTGAAACACCTAAAACTTCCTGGATTTTAATTTTTTCTTTAAAAACACTCAGGCAAACTAACAGAAGTCATTTAGTTAGAATGAAGTTAGCTAACATCGCTGAGCTTTGTTGTAACAACGTTTGTCATGTGACAATAACGATATGGTACGTCTAAAGTTTTGTAGATACGAACATGGATGCTCGGTAATCGAAAATGTGATTGTTATGTGTTTGTATTGGCGTCCGAATACGCCTATATTTGTATTTGTACTGCACACCAAATCCGCCTAATAAAACCAATAGGTGAGCCAACCCAGACACTCAGTCGTTTGTGACCGGCGGTCCCGTTAAAATGCACTTGCTTGAGGAACGCACTAAATCAAATGTAGTACCACTTCAAGTAATATGTGAAAAGTTTGAATAAAGACCAACGATAAAACTTTTAAAGAATTACGCAATTAAATTCCAATATTCCAAAAAATAATAATTTATCAGTCCATGTAAAAAATAACTAGTGTGCTAACATTTATTCTGCACTAAAAAAGCAGCAAATTTGCATCTACATTTAGGCATTTGGCAGACATCCTTATTCAGATCGACTTACATTTATATCATCTCTAAACTCAGCAATTGGGGGTCAAGGGCCTTACTCAGGGGCCCAACAGTGGTAAATTAGTGGTACTGGGAATTGAACCTGCAATCTTCCAGTAAGCAGGAATTAGGGGTAAAGGGCCTTCCCCAGCAAACCTAAAATATTTATAAAGAATCACTCTTAGCTTTTTTTCACACATTATCAATAACTTTAAGTACTAATGTTTGCTTTTTAAAGTATTTTAAAATGAATCACTTAGCTTTAATACCTCAACTTGATTATTGAACAATATGGCGGCTTTCCCCCCGAACACGACAGTCTTTAGGACACTGCGGATGCCCCGCTCAGCGTCCTCAATCCATACTAATATACTAGATAGTATGCTTAGAAAGCACGTTAACACTAAATGTGTACAATTCTTGCTTACTGTTTAGTAAACTAGTGCTTACGAAACCCAGCGTCACAGATCGAACCTGTCTTTGGACCACAATGATGCAGAGACTTCGGGTTTTTTTGTTTGTTTTCTTGGTTGTAATATTTGTTGGTGAGGCGATAGCAAACGAAAGGCCCTACACGGTGCTCCAGAAACAAAATTTAGGTAGAAAATCAATGAGTTATTTTGATATTAACGTATTAATCGTGAGGATGTTTTAAATGACTAACACTACAATAACACAAATGGCGAAATGCTGTTACGACTGTGGACGATTGTTTATTTCTTGTTTACCTTTACAGTGTTACTTATTAGTGTCCTGTCTGGTCTCCTGGTTGTCATGTTAGTCATGGCGGTGTGTGTGTACAAGCCGTTGAGATCTCGGTGACTGACACACAGGTAAATTATATTATTTTCTATAAGCGTCCATAATATAGTCACTGGTGCGCTGCTGCTAAAACGCGCATGCGCAAAGGGCCGAACCCATTATACATAAAATTTTAAATTGAGGATGTTAAATATTACGTATTATTTTTTCTGTGTTTTACACATTTTTAAGGTTTTATATTATGTTAAGCTTTTTCGAAAATTAAGTTTAAGTTAATAAAAGTTAATTGTTTATTCTAAGCCCAGATGTGGAGCAGATGATGGATAAACAGGAGCTGGGATTTGTGGAACAGAGCTTCAGACGGCATCTGCTGACCATCAGGAAGGTCCGGACTGTAGAATTATGAGTAATTCACTATAAAGACTTTGCACTATTTTTATTATTGTAAAAATCAATTCAGTGTGTTTAAGTCATTTAACACATCTGATTTGACTTTTTTGCTCCAAATTCCGTTAAATATGTTCGTTTCAAATGTCAATTTTCTTTCCAAAATTTTGTGTGTGTGTGTGTGGCCCTCTGATGGACTGGTGACCTGTCCAGTATGTACCCCTCTTGCCCTTCACCCTTTCAGAGACAGCTGGGATACCTCACTTATCAAATAAGCGGATATAGAGGATGAATGAATGAATTTAGTTACACAGCTGGACAGATGTTTTTTATGTTTAACCACAGTCAGCTGCTGTAACACACTGTGTTTGCAGAAACCAAACAGAACATTACTGTTGATGTAAATCTTATTGTTTCTTTTTTTAAATCGTTTTATATTTGTAGTCATTCCACAACAGTAGACTGATATGCAGGGTTTGTGCGTAGAGGAGCTCAGAGAAGTAGAGATAAGAATTTAATCAAATTTCAACATGATGTGAGTTTAGATGGTGTGTTAGTGAGGGAAACTCGGACGCTGGACCCTCACAGATGGACTGCAGTAATCTCATTCTCTTCAACCTGATGTCATTACGATGTTTAATGTATATGGAGTCGAGCATGAGTCTGTGTTTGAATCAGGGAAAATACGTCTAAAAGGAGCTACTGGCTTAGTTTCAACCGCTTCTGGATTTTGATTTATTTTTATTCTTAGTGTTGTATGTATTTATTATCAGATGATTTTTGGTGTCATTTTATTTTAAAATAAAGCTGAACTGAAAGTCTGCAATAATATTTCTTTCTTGCATAAGTATTTAAGTAGTTTTACATTTCAGAAGTGACTCAGTTATGTCATACTTTGTTTTAAGTTCCATTTCACATGCAGCCCGGTGCCACCAGATATTACAGTTAGTAACATGAAGTTATTCTGCTGTTTGTTGATAATAAAGCATCACGTGATCTCAGTATCAACACACCAGTTTCTGGAAGAAGTCAGAGAAGAGGTAATTCGTCCCCCACAAAAAAAAAAAAAAAGTTTCAATGATTCACCTGTAGCTGCTGATAGTAATGACCCAGGCATACCCGATCCATTTTATACTGGAAACATGAAATATCATTAAATATTTTTGGGGGGGAGGGGTCTTAGACAAAAAAGAATAGGAACACTGAGTTAGAAAACATTCCTGATCAAACAAAAGCAAAAATATATTTTATTAAGTTAAATCAATTAAAGAAATCAGCCACAGCCTCTTTTCTATTACGTCACACATAGGTGGTCATGATGCCTTCGTCTATTAAAAAAAAGGCGTGGCTTGGTTCTGATAGCCCATTAACACCCGGCTTCCTGCCGTTCGCCTCGATCTTCTACAGGTTCGATCACGTTTCTCAATCAGAGCTGACGTCATGGAGCGTGACTGCTAAGTGATCTAATCCTATCTGCATTTCTATTCAAAGCCTCAATCCACGATCATGACAGAGACACACATCTGTCTTTTTCCGACAGTCTGATTGGATTAGAAGACGCAGGACTCGAATCCCTTTTGATTGCCATGTTTAGAAGCTCATCTGATCATCTTTAACGGGTGCCTGGAGCTCTGAGTGAGCTTCTGAAGTGATAGATGAGCTTCATCAGCAACATAAGGGGTCAAACACCGCCATCTACTGGCCAGAGTAAGAAAACTAAATAATAAACAAATAAATGTATAAACAAGAATGTATATAAAAATGATATACTAACTGCTCTGGTCGGTCAGTACTTCTGTAGTGAGATTAGGAATCATTAATTAGTTATCAGTATTCTCTTAAGGTCATCAATTATGCAAAAAAATATTCACATTTAGCTATATAAAGTGCTTTTATTGAGTGAAAAGTTGTTTTTTTGTTATCTTTATACAGTTTACCAAATGTGCTGTTCTGAGAACAGTTAATCAACCATTAAATTAACTACCAATAAACCCTGATACAGTAAAACTTTTATTATTTTGGCAACTAGTTGAATAATATAAATGTAAAAACCCCAGAAAAAAAACTGAAAAAACTCTGGAACACTGATTATATGTTAACAATCGCAGTCAATTTTGTACATTTTAGTTTTGAATAAAAAAAATCTGTTTTCTCTATTATTAAAATAAAGGATACTGCGTACATTCATGCTGATAAAGGTTTCTTCAGGTGCATTTGGAAAGAGCAGCATGTGTGTGTGTGTGTGTAGGAGAGAAAAAAAAAAGAAAGAGCCAGAAGTAGTGAAAAGCGGCGTTACAACCCTGCTAAACCATCACACCCTTCTGACTTTACCTCATCATGCAGTAAAAAGTAAAAATCCTTCTTTCTGACACCGAAATATGGCACAATGTCCAGCTTCTAATTAACAAGAACTTTGTATTTTCTATCTCTGACTTTAGGGAGTGTTTAAGGCGAGTCAACCTGCTATTTAAAAAAAACTCAATCCCAGCTGTTTTTAGGTGTTCTAGTAACACAAGCAACGTTCCATGTGTGCTGCAGCTTTTGGATCTTAAACTCCAAATACAATCCTGAGAGCTGACATAACTACATGGCGGACGAGCAGCAAGTTCCTCTCTTCATCTCGTCACCATGTGCAAAAAAAGCTGGACCGGTTGTGGATACAGAAAGGACCAGAATGTTTCTCTTTCATCTCACAGTGATGATTGAAACTCCAACGCTTTGGATCTCGATTAGATATGTTGAGTCTCAGAGTACGTTTAAAAAAACGTCATCATATAGGAAGCTGATGGAAATTACACACTGACTTCAATACTGTAGTACAAAGTGAACAAAAGAGTATCAAACTGTTGACAAACGGCAGCAGATGGTATCTGCTGACGTGGCTTAAAACTTTTCGATACCTTCTTGTTGATACGTTTAAACCCTAGGCGCAAGAACATCTTGCAGAGGCAGAGTGGTGTCAGTATTGCTGTTGGAGTCGAGGTGCTAACAACAAAAACACAACCTATTTACATCCATCAGCGGAGAAACTCTTTTAAATCTTAAATTTACTGTTCCTGTGATGTCCTATCAGCTGTAGCCCCTATCACTAATTATATAACCAATCGGAGCGAGAGGTTGGAATGGGTTGTTTATCAGAAGCCCCCAAAAACTTCCATTTTCTCAAAACTCCTCTACAGAAAAGAAACTATTATAAAAGAACCCATAACAAACCCTGAGATACTATAAAAACTCCATAAAACCTCCATAGTTCTGATCTAACACACACACACACACAGACACACACAAACATCGCTCTCACACATCATCATGGAGGTCTTAGTAAAGGCAGATTAGCAGGAAGTCTTTGAGTTAAAACGCTTGTGTGGTCTTTAGACTGCATGGAGTTAAAGTTCTGAGGGTTAGGCTGTAAAAGGAAGTTGCGTGCCGTCGGCAAGATCCCAAGCGGTGGAACAGGAAGACGACTTTCCCTTTCGTTTTTCTTCCGTCTCGTATATTCTGTTCATTTTTCCATCAGCGAGAGTTGTAAGATCTTTTCCAGCTCCTCCTCTTCCTCTTTTCTTCTCTGCTCCTCCTCCTCCTGAGCTCGGGCAGACAGCTCAATGGCCAACTGAAGGTCGGAGTCTGGGCTGGAGGCAGAGTCAGTGCTGGTGGGCGTTGTGTCACTCAAATCCACAAGCACACCTTCGGAGACGTTCCTGAGGTTGAAGGAAATGATGCGTAAAGATGGACAATCACGATACCAGGGTACTTTTTAATAATAACACAAAACTCACCCGTCACTCAGGCTGAGCATCGACACCCCATTAGAGACACCCCAAGTGTTCTACAGATAACAGAGGAAAAAAAAAAATAAAACTCTCTCTCACACACCACACACCACACACACACACACACACACACACACACACACACACACACACACACACACACACACACACACACACACACTTACATCCACACACACTTACATCCACACACACACACACACACACACACACACACACACACACACACACACACACACACACACACACACACACACACACACACACACACACACACACACACACACACACACACACACACACACACACTTACATCCACACCCAAACACACACGAACCTGTGTGCTGTATCCGTTGGACTCCAGCAGGCTACGGTGGATGGCGTACTGCAGCAGCTCCTCGTCGTTGTTGGAGCGGTGGGGTGTGTGTGTGTGTCTGTTGCCCCTGCGCTGGTGGTAATGGGCAGGAATTGTAAAAACAGAAGGAGATACCTGGAATGGAGCGACACCTGCAGAGAGATAAAACAGAGAGATATGACTCCCCCGTTCAGTCTGGTAATATGGTACAATCCAGCAGGAAGAAACTACTTAGAGGTAAAATCACATACTATTTAATTCTGTGCTACATTCGGGTTACTACGTACTTCCCGAGCGAATTATGAATGAAGTATACAGGAATGTTCTAGTTAGAGGATGATAAATGAGTGCAATTTAACCACAAGGTTAATGTGGTTAAAATGTTTTTTTTAAGTATTTAAAGTTACTTTAAGCTCTTATAAAGTGCCTCGTCACCGCTTTCAGACATTTTGAAATATGCTAAGGCGTCTCTTCTGCAGGCTCATGGTATATATTTATTGTCTAGTATTTAGAAATAATTCCTATCGCTTAGTTTTCTGATACCTGAAGCTTCACCACTCTCACGTTCCTGTTCCTCCGTCGGTGAAGGTGTAGCTGACGGGCTCACGTCCGCAGGCTCATCCGTACTGCACTTGTTCACGTTTCCGAAAGTGATGCGAGCGTTAAGCACGTGGAACAGCGGAATTTCTAGAGGAAAATATTTTTAAAAACACAAAAAACTAGGAGGCACTCTAAAAAAGCTGGTGTGTGTGTGTGTGTGTGTACGTTCGGCGGTTACCGATCTTGACAGGGAAGCCTGGGGGAAAGCGGAGCTGGATGAAGTCTCGCAGCCGTGCGAAGTGAGTGCTGGTTCGAGCCATCAGGTCAATGATGGGGGTGACCTGCTTTACCAGAGACAGCGGGTGCTCCTCACTCATCCATAAAGTCCCCTTAAACCTGACGAGCAACAAGCAGCGACTTCAGCGTCAATAAACAGAAATAAATCACCAGATATAACCTAGAAATATTTGGTAGTAAACCTGTTTATTTTCCTAATCTAAATGCTTCAAAAATGGCAAAAAACCAACAGATTTTACACCGCATTCGATTTTTCCCTGTTCCTTGTTCACCTTTGGGTTCGGATGGTGAGCTCAATAGGTCGGCCAATGTCTCGGTCCTTCAGGTCGAAGTCTGGGTTGAAATATTCCTCTGGAGTGATGGCTGTTGGGTTCGTTGCTGTTGCGTACTCGAGAGTTAAATCCTAAAAAACAACAACATTATAGTGACATTATTTTTGAAGTTAAAACTGCTAAAATACAAGTCCATGAGTGAAGCTATCTTTGCCCCACAGCGCTGCTGAGTGCTGGATTCTGATTGGTCAGCAGGTGGTAACTGTTTTTTTTTTTTAACACCTGACTCTGCTCACGTACCCCCTGAGCGCTGATCTGCTGCTCGACTGTCCCGAGGAAAGACTCCAGCATGTACCGCTCACCTGTCAAAACAGAGAACATCTTTAACCAGGAGATCAGATGCGAGTCCACTCTGATTGGATCTACGCTATCTCGCTAATTGTGATGTTATGGTGTGAGATAAAAGCTCTCACTTTTGATTCGGGCTTTCTCCTCGTCAGTGAGGTGCTCCGTCCTGGTGCGAATCACCACGTTCACATTGTTGACGGAGAACACCTAAACACCATCAATATCATCGTTATCATCATCACATGACCAATATACACCATGGTATTATAATTACTGTTGTATTTGAATTCTGATTGGCTGCCAGCATAGATCATAGAAAGGATCCTGGATTTCTTTATTATGTATAGAAGTGAAGGAGCTACAGGGTTCGCCTTACTGTGTCTCTCTCACACACAGACAAACGGACACACAGACACCTACAGGCCAGTCTTTGGGACTCTGGACTTGGTTTCGAACGAGAAAGTGCTCACCTTTGCTTCGAATCCATTTACTATTTCTGTCCGGTCTGTTCTCCAGCCCCAGATTCCGGATTTACACCTGCACACACACACACACACACACACGCCGAAAGAGACTGGATTGATGGCATCTCTGAGTCAGTAAATTACTGATAAACTGCTCTGGTGTGAAGATTAGAACTGCATCCTGCGGTGTGTCTCACCTCTCAAAGGAGATGTTCTTGGTGTCCAGGAAGGTGTTGACAATGGGCGTGGTTAGCCGCTTGGCCACTTCCTGTTGGTCGGGCTGCATGGAGTCGAGCGTGACCTCATCCAGCTCGCGCGTGATGTCGATGCGCTCTGTGTCCACCACCTCGTCATCGTGATTCACCTCGATGAGCTCAGCGCAGCTCTCTGTCCACACACACACAACGAAAATCTGACATACTTTAATCAGTTCTTAGAACAACAGATCTGTATGTGTGTGAGTGTGTGTGTGTGTGTGTACCGTCTCCCTTGAAGATGTAGCTCCGCCTCCCTCTGATCCACGTCATGTTGTCATAGCGGAGCAGTGTGGCATCCACGCGCAGACTCGTACCGCTCTTCCAGATGCGACACACATCACTCGGACACACACGTGACACCAGCGGAACTATGACACACACATTTACACACTTCAATTTTTCATTGTTGTAAACAAAACTTGACAATGACACATGTTTATGTCTCTGGTAGCTGATGCTATAGAAATGGCCAAATAGCTAAACAAGCGCTTTAACTAACCTGCAGAATGTATCAGAATGTTAGTTCTAGAAAATAAATCAACACCCTCTGACCAATCAGAATGGAGAACGGGTGTGTGAAAAATATGACAGGAGATAGACACACACTTACTCCAGCTGGTGAACTCCCACTTCATCTCCATGTAGAAATCTGGAGACTGCAGGAGAGAAAGCGAGAGAGAGAGAGAGAGAGAGAGAGAGAGAGAGAGAGAGAGAGAGAGAGAGAGAGAGAGAGAGAGAGAGAGAGAGAGAGAGGGAGGGAGAAAACAGATTAGTACAGAGAGTTTTGCATGACACACACAGGCCACTTTATTAGATACACCTTGCTAGTACTGGATTGGATCCTCTTTTGCCTTCAGAACTGCCTTAATTCTTCATGGCATTGATTTAACAAGGAGTTGGAAACCAAACCAAAGGTGATCTATTGGCTTAAGATCTAGTGACTAATCTGGTGAACTCATTGTCATGTTTAAAAAAACAGTCTAAGATAATTTGAGCTTTGTGACATGGTGCATTATCCTGCTGTAAGAAGCCATCAGAAGATGGTACACTGTAGTCATGAAGGGATGGACATGGTCAGCAACAATACTCAGGTAGGATGTGGTGTTTAAACAATGCTCAATTGGTACCACACCATTACTCCACCACCAGCCTGAACTGATGAGACAAGGCAGGATGGATCCATCCTTTCATGTTCTTTACGCCAAATTCTGACCCTACCATCTGAATGTCGCAGCAGAAATCGAGACTCATCAGACCAGGCAATGTTTTCCCAATCATCTATTGTCCAATTTGAGTCCGTGCAAATTGTAGCCTCCGTTTCCTGTTCTTAGCTGACAGAAGCGGCACCTGGTGTGCTCTTCTGCTGCTGTACCTCATATGCTTCAGGGTTCAATGCGTCGTGCGTTCAGAGTTGGTATTCTGCGTACCTTGGTTGTAACGAATGGTTAATTTAGTTACTGTTGCCTTTGTATCATTTCTAACCAGTCTGGCCATTCTCCTCTGACCTCGGACATCAACAAGGCATTTTCATCCACACAGCTGCCGCTCAGTGAATATTTACTGTTTTTCGGACTATTCCCTTAGAGATGGTTGTGTGTGAAAATCCCAGTAGATTAGCAGTTTTTGAAACACTCAGACCAGCCTGTCTGGCACCAACAACTATTTCACGTTCAAAGTCACTTAAATCCCTTTTCTCCCCCATTCTGATGCTCGGTTTGTCGCTTTTACCACATCTAGATGCCTGAATGCATGTGATTGGCTGATTACCAATTTGTGTTACCAAACAATTAAACAGGTGTACCCAATAAAAAACATTTACGTTTGTGGTTATAAAGTAATAAGAAGTAAAAAAGTTCAATCGGTATGAATAATTTTTCAAGGCACTGTATGTCTGGTGTGTAGTAAAGAGACAAACACGCTACAGCACTGCTTATTCTAGATAGAGATAGAGAGAAAGAGGAACAGAGACAGACAGACACAGAGAGAGAGAGAGAGAGAGAGAGACATAGAGACAGAGAGAAAGAAAGAGACAGAAATAGAGAGACAGAAATAGATAGAAAGACAGACAGAGACAGACAGACAGAGAGATAGAGATAGAGAGACAGATGCCGCTTTTTCACTGGGGCAGGTACTGGTTTCAACCGGGTGCCGTTTGCACTGACAGGAACTCGCTACATTAGTAACATGTAACTGATATTGCTTTTTTTTAATAACTTTATTGTTCTTCGTTACTTAATGTTTATTTATTAAAATAACTTCATTTGTTGTATTTTTCTGATAAGGAGACTGCTGGTCTCCTCTGTTCCATTATTAATAAACTGACAGATTGAATTCTTCTTGTTTGTTTATCTGGTGGTGTTTCTACATCAGCTTTTAAAAAATGGTGTGTTCTGTGGTGGAAGCTCCGCCCACTAACCATCACTTCTCTACTCAAGACTCAAGTTTCAGAGACGGTTCAGAAGCAGGATCTGAACACAGACTGAGAGGTGTTTTTTATCAGTGGATAAGGGCAGCTGGGTTTTCTGGTGGAAAAGTGTGTGTGTGTGTGTGTGTGTGTGTGCGTGTGTGTGTGTTTCACCTCGCGGATCTTGCACAGTAACTCAGGTACTCCTGCCAGAGCCGTGGAGGCTTTGAGGTAATCTCGCCGCTGCAGAATCAGCTGCACCATCTCTGGATCTCCAGTACTGACCGCTTCCTGAAGCACTACACACACACACACACACACACACACACACACACACACACACACACACACACACACACACACACACACTGACCATAAGTACCATCACCTCCATTCTTTACCTATCTCTCTCTCTCTCTCTCTCTCTCTGAATCTCTCTCTCTCTCTCTCTCAAACACACGCAAACACTCCTACTCTTTCACTTTCTCTCTCTCTCTTAGACACACACCCAAAGTGATGTGTTTAGTGTTCCTTGTCAGAGTGTTTTTCTTATCTGCAAGTAAAACTCTTGACGCATGAGCAGCCGTGCATGCCAACAAGTGTGGCACGCACGCACACACACACACAATATTTTTCAGAAAGAATGTACAATATGCTAATTATTGGTGTAACACAACTTTATGCTGAGAATGTGTTCTGTTTACAGTAACACACACACACACACACACACACTGTAGTGTAAGAAAGATAACTAAGAGATGTGCTGCTGTAGGAACAGCAAGGTTTGGGATCAAATTCAAAACAGTCAAGGGGCCACAACTTCTTTAGGAAGAAAAGTGAGTGTGTGTGTGTGTGTGTTACTGACCGGTCCAGTTATTAGTGTTCTCCTTGGTGACTTGGGCTCCGTGTCTCAGCAAAACCCGGACCGACTCCAGGTGACCCAGAGACACGGCTAGATGCAGTGGGGTGCGTCCTCTCGGGTCCACCAGCTCAATCTCATGCTGAAGAACAACAACATCAAAAAAAATGTCAAAAACAAGAACAACACCACCCACAACAAAATCAACATTAACATCATCAACAACACCCACAACAACAACAACACCCACAACAACAACAACACCCACAACAACCTCAACAACAACATCAATATTAAAATCATAATCAACAAAATTACTAACAACATTAAAAATCAATAAAATCAACACCAACAACAACATCACTAACAACAACAACAAAATCAACACCAACAACACCAACAAAATCAACAACAACAACAACAACAACAACAACATTGTCAATAGCAGCACTCAGTTTCCCTTTATAACACACAGCTCAGATGTCTAACAGAACATTCACCAGATCGCTGCTATGATTACAGCCTCATATCACCTGATTATCCGCTCGGGTTAAATAAACAAACTGCAGAAACATGACAAAAATCTGGAACATCTCATCTCGAATGTCGGCTCTTTAGTTTAGTTTCTCATCTTTACATTAGCGGCCAGTTTGGGAACCAACCCGAGCTTTAGCAAGACAGCTACAAAACAGCTAAGCACACGTTTGATTACATTATTTCATTAATTTTTAAACAAAATTCAAAGAAAATAAAACGATTCCAAAACAACACGATTCCGTTTAATTAATTACTCAAACGCTACAATTAGCGTGTTAGTTATTCCGTTAGCTAGCATGCTATATTAACCATCTGCCCCGCGACTAAGCAACGACTTTGAACAGAATATAACATATATTAGATAAATATAAATAAATAACTAAATAAACATGTTCATACCGCGTTTATTTGTTTCTCCAGCTGTCTGTAGTCGTTCTCCCAAACAAGCAAATGCAGAGGAAACTTCTCCTTAAAGTCCATTTTAAAGCCCAATGCTTATAAATATACCAGGGGGAAAACCTAACTAATACCGAGAACAAATATTATCTTTAAGCGGCATTTATTTAAATATAAAATAGTCGAACTTTATTCTTATTATTATAGATTTGATACATGATCAAGAAAAAAACAGAGACTTTCCAAAATAAAACTTTCCCACAGAACAAGGAAGTGACTGGATCGAACCATTAACGCAAAACGCATGGGTGTTGAACTTGTATGATGTATAATATGCGATTTTATTTGAGGGGGAAATATTATAATAATAATAATACAAAAATAACAATATTCTATGTATGTTGCGAATTTTAAATAGTTTTACCTTCAAATATTGCCTCAATTTATAATTAAGAGTTCGTATTATTTTGGAATGAGTAACCACGAAATGGCCTCTTCCACACGCAGAACCATTTCATCGCAGGACGGGGGTGTTTGGGTTGTACCAAGTCCACTTAATAAGAAACCGTTGTATTAGCAGCTTTATTAGTGAGACACTGCTAATATCCACAGACAGTAGCTAAATATGTTGATGCTAATTGTTATTAAAGCTACTGATGTTATGCATGTTTTGGGATTTAAATAAAACAAAAACATGTTGGAAAAGTTTGGGAAGTTTTGCTTAGTTTGCTTTCCCGAAAGCATTATTATTTTGTCTGCGGTTAAAGACCTACATTTACAACCTAAATTCTTATATTTCTTAATTTATAATTCTTAATTTTTATAATTCTTAATTTATTCCCAACAGTTTATTTTCTACTTTTCGTAGCGTTAATCTTGCTGCACTGCTTCCAGTATGTGTATGTGACTGTTAGATTTTGTTATCCAATTAGATTTCAGCCTCTATGTGCTGCCATGTTAATCTAAACTGTCCAAAGCCTTCAGAATCAGTAGTGCTGCCCATGTGACTTAAACTATATTAGCAATGGGACTATTTCTTTAACCGATCAGACTTTAAATTTGCCTCTCAGGGTCAGCTGGCTGGCCCACAATAACATTAACATTTTTTGCATCCTCTGATTGGTTGTTTAGAGCAAAATTTTAACATCAAGTTCGACTAGCAAAACGCATCTGTACAATTAAATTAGAATTTCTACTTCCACAATGGCTGACAAAGGAGGAAAAATTGACTTGATTTTGGACATACTTAACCCCACAAATACGCACACACTCGAACATTTTTCGTTAAGCACAGTCAAGTTACAATAATATAGTCACTACAATACTATAGTCACTTTACTCACTTTACAATGCTATTTGCACAATACTGTTGTGATTTGCACATTTCGTGTCTACTTTATCTACAATATGGTTGGCGCTATTGTGTTATATCCCGTCAATTATTATCTTTTTTGCACTGTCCTTGTAATGTTTGTCTTGTTTACTGCACTGTCTGTTCTGTTCTGCACTTTCCTGTTTAATGCTCTTGTTGTTGTGTACTAATGTTTGTGGTAAAGTGTCAAGATGTACAGTTGGATGTATAATTCTTCAGTTTTCTGTTTCTTTTAGCAATATTTAACTTAAACCTTTTGTTTTTTACCGAAGGTTTGGGTTTTTTAGATGTAAGTGGTCTTTCGCCAATCATTTTAAATCAAAACATGACGTATTGATTATTTTTTTATAAGTGTCGCGTCATAGAATATTTACAGACAGTTTTCAACTTTACTTAACTACTGCTACTAATAAAATGTATATGTTCTGAAATAAATAAAGTTTCCGGACAATAAATATTTAATAAAACTTCTTTTATTTAAATAAAAAAAAGTTTGACCCATATTTTTTATTTCAAATATTTCTTCCTTATTTTGTTCTGTAAACTGAAATCACAAAGCGATAACCTTACAATCCATTGTTTTATACTATACAGACACAAATTTATAACTAAGCACTAACTGCATAGGTGCCATCATCACTAGCACATTAGAACACCTGCATTAACAATCATTTTACTTATGCTTAATGTGAGGTGAGGATTTTTAAAAATTTTTAGTGATTTCCATCAGAGAAGCCCAGAACCTTCGAGAGCGGAAATAGAGAAAAGGGCGTTTTCAAGTTGTCCGGTTACCTCGAAAAGTTACACATAACTGATAATACACGCCATCACCTGGTTCACCGGTACATCTGATCAAATGCATAGGACCATCCTGAGCTTCCTATCATAAACCATAGCAGCTATGCTAATTGTTCCGAGAAATCAACAGATTGTGCTAGCTTCAGATGGCGACCCAGCAAGGATCGAGAGACGTCTAATTATGTATCAGCTCCAGTTGAATTTTGTTCCATAAAGATAAAAACAGTTGGCATGAAGTGGTCTGCGTTGCACTATTAAGGATCTTGAATGTTGAACCGGTTTATAAAAAATAATCACACTCTCAGTGTTTATGATGTTAATATTGATTTATAATCTCTGGTGTTACCCAAATGAGGATGAGTTCCTTGTTGAGTCTGGTTCCTCTTCTGTTTCCTCAAAGATTTTCTTTGCCACAGTATCCCCAGACCTGCTCATTAGCGGTGAATATATATAATATATATATATATATATATATATATATTATATATATATATATATATATAATATATATATATATATATATATATATATATATATAAATAAAATAGACATACATTTTAAATGGAATTTTTTAAATAGAATTTTTTGTATATTTTTGTTTTGTAAAGCTGCTTTGGGACATAGCACCAGGGGGTCCTGTCCATTTGTTAAATGTGCTTTACAAATGAAATGAAATTGAACTGACTAATTTTTGGTTCTGAATTCATCAGACTTGTACTCTGACTTGACTTCATCTCTGACTTGTATCTTCACTTTAATTATCACTGGGTCACAACAAGATGTCTGAAATCTTTTGTAGGGCTGTAATGCGACACTTTATGATGCTGTGAATTTTATGATGTAAAAAGCAGATTATTAGTATCAGTGTGTTTTATTTTTAATCATATTATAGTAAAGGAATAATCATAGTAAAGGCTAATGCAGAGGTTTGGTGCAGGGTTTGATTAAGATTCTATACCAGATTTTTTGACTTGTCATTCCAGCAGATTAATGCAAGAGGGTTGGTTAAAGAAAAAGAGCGACAGACAATCAGAGGCTGAAGGGGTGAAGGGGGGGGGCAGAGGGAGGAGAGGAAAACAATAGCGCCACGTGCCATGGTGCAGATTTTTTTGTTCACTAACACAATAGGTGATCAATTTTCAACGAGGCCAGACCAACTGTTGCAGACTGCACGAGCCCTGTTAACTGCGTTTCAAACGATCTGATGTTTATGTATGATTCAGCCAATGGCTGACAAGCGCCAGTAGTCACATGACTTATCTGTATGTATAGAGGCGGAGTTACTACAGTGTCTATAAAATAACCGGGTTGTTTTAGCGACCCCAATTATCAGGCTCAATAGTGAGCAAGAGAGGATGGAGGGCCTCTTTCTGTCTCTCTCTCTCTCTCTAATAAAACAAAAGCTCTAATAGTGACTGTCCCAATTTACAACAATTCGGAACATCTTTTTTATTTTTTTTTCAATAAATAAAAATGTCTGAATGAATCAATTCCGACTGTAAAAAGTTTAATATTCTTTGTGTGTTTCGCAGACAAATTAAAGAGCCTGTCGGTTTTTAAAGTGTATTACTTCCTTTATCCCTAATGAAATGTGTGTTTGTGTTTGTTTAGGCTTCTGACCTCAGATATGTCCAAGCTGTGTAACTTTGACACCAATGACCTCCAGTCTCTGAACTGGCTGACCTCAGGGAACCTTCCCTGTCTGCAGCAGCACCAGCCAGCCCAAGCTGAGTTCAGCATGAGTGCCCAGGACCAACTGCATGCAGGTTAGCAAACAAACACACACACACACAGAGAGATACACACACACATACTTTATATAAGAACATGGTTTTAAGTGTGAATTCAAACCCACAGGAGCTCAGCTGAGTAACATGAGTGCGGCTGGAGCAGGAACGTCCATGGTTCATGTGCAGAATAACATGCAGCACAGTCCTCTGGGAATTAACAGCGTAAGCTACACTTGATCTTAATTTGTTTACATAATACATTTGATAGGAACATAGTATACCTGCAAAGAGTATCCTGAGGTAATAAACAGTTCCATCCTTTTTTTTATTAGATGCCGTTTTCTCCCAGTTTTCCGTCCCCTGCCTCTGTCTATCAGCCACCGTCTCAGCAGGTGATGACATTCCCCCAGTCCAACCAGCAGGTACATCACTAACACACCATCCATGTCCTAAGTGGCAGCTCAGTTTAATTTACAGAAGTTTCAGTTCTGGTCATTAGGATCTGAAAATGATCATTGTTAAAATTAAGGCAGCAGAACAGTGTGTAGAATGAGTATTCAGAATAAGTATTTAATTATTATAAACCTAACCCTGATTTACTCCCCTTTGTTATCTGTGATTTCAGTGTTCTCATGGAGCTCTCTATAACACCTTCAACAACCAGAGTTTATTCACACATCAGCAGATCCACACGCCACACAGCCAGGAGACGCAGCCTAAAACCTTTCCCAAACCTATCTTCTCTTACAGGTGAGCAACCGACCAAATGCAGCATACACACTAACCACCCCATGTTCAGTGTTCAGACGTGTTATTAGAAGAAGAGCCCTAACTAATTACAAATTCACAAAAGCTTCTCTTTATCAATACACAGGGTGGCCACGGAATCTTAAAAAGTCTCAAATGTCTTAAATTTAGATTTAAATGATGACCTATTAATAAAAAAAAATAAGTTATTGTATAGAGAGATTTAAGGTAGCAGGTCAAACTACAGGTAGCTGCAGTGGGTAAATGAAAGTTTAATGAGAAATGTAGGCCAGGAAAACTGTGCTGTTTGTTGAAGGGGTTTTAAACTGGGCACAATGAGCATCACAGGGGTGGAATCGCACACACAGAGTGTAAAGCACCAGCAGTATACGAGAGAAGATATTTCTTTATTTTTATTGCAGGTTTGGAAGTCTAAAATTTTTCATAAGTTGGTATTAAAAATGTTTTGTAGACGTGTGTATCTTTTAGGTGCTGTCTTTCGAACTGATCGAATTATTACATACACTCCTGTTTAAACACATCTGCTTTTTCTTTTTTCTTTAGCTGCCTTATTGCTATGGCTCTGAAGAACAGTAAGACAGGCAGTCTTCCGGTCAGTGAGATCTACAGTTTCATGAAGGAACATTTCCCCTACTTTAAGGTGAGTTTATCAAAAACTACACAAAATGTGTAAATAGTGTTTCAGTTTGCTATTATATTCCTAAGTCACGGTCGAAAACCAAAGGGGATCAAGCCTTTTCTGTGGCTGTCCCACGTCTCTGGAATAGTCTCCCATTGTTTATTAGATCATGTGATTCTCTAGACTGTTTTAAATCTAGGGTTAAAACTTATCTCTACTCTATAGCATACAGTTGCCTCGATGTGTTGCATAATTAAACAGTGATGGATATTGTTGTGTTTTGTGTTTAAGTAATTTTACACTTGTCATGTGCTCGATAAATAAATGTTAATTGATTAAATAAATGTCATCAATTTAACAGAACAATGCCTCTGTGTTCTCTACCATGATCAGACAGCACCAGACGGCTGGAAGAACTCCGTCCGACACAACCTGTCTCTGAATAAATGTTTTGAGAAAGTAGAGAACAAGTTGAGTGGCTCCTCGAGAAAAGGCTGTCTGTGGGCTCTGAACCCAGCCAAAATCGAAAAGATGGAGGAGGAGATGCAGAAATGGAAGCGTAAAGACCTACCAGCTATCCGACGCAGCATGGCCAACCCAGGTGTTTATCAGTAACACAGTTCTTATTAAACAATCACAGTTCAATCCAATTCATATTTGTGTCTGAATCTCTGACGTTTCTCTCATCTCCTTCCTCAGATGAATTAGACAAGCTAATCACAGATCGGCCAGAGTGCTGCAAACGGAATATGCCGGATCCTCAGCTTCCTTCTCCTCTTCCTCAGCCAGTTCGACCACCGCAGTGTCTCAAAGTTCTCCATCAGCTCCAGCTGCAGCTCCAATCTCAACCCCACATAGCACCAATGTCTCCAGCTCCAGCTCAAACTCCACCATTCCAGCCTGTACCTGATCTTGTTAGACACACACCACCTCCATTAACAGCATCACTACCACACCCACCACAACAACAACAACAACAACCGGCAGAGATCTTTAATAGCCACAGTGACGTCCACCCTGAGGCTGATGTTCTGGACCCAGGCATCTTGGACTTTGATTTGCAAGGTTGGTGAAGTGAGACATTTGGCCAAAAATGAAAATATCAAATATAATGAAAAGATTTGTTGTTTAACTCAAACACTATGTAATAGTTACTTGTCTGTCTGCAGAAAAGCTGTGGGACGAGATGAAGGACGACAGCTTTAACCTGGAGGACCTGGGGTCCTTTAGTAACTCACCCTTGCATTTCTCTGACTGTGATCTGGAATGTGTAAACCAGACGCCGGTGTCCAGTACTGAGGAGATTCCCTTCTCGGGCGTTTATACGTCTTATAATACAGTGGATGGATTCCCCAACCAGTACATCAACACACAAGGCAGCAGCCAACCCATTGTCTTACATTAAAAAAAACACACACACCCTTACCAAAACAACAGAGCAGCTTAGCACTAAGAGCTATTAACAATACAGACTGTGTGTTTCAATTAATTTATTAATTTTTTCAAAATTCCTTTTCTGCCAAATGAAATTGTATTCATGGACATCTTTCTTACACATCTTGAAACAGAACTTCTATATGACTGAACTGTGGAAAATTATTTACGGTATGACTGTATTTAGCTAAGAATTGTGGGAGCATTGTAATAATGGTAAATTTTACGGTAATATTAACATTATGACTGTAATTTTTATAATAAGATATTGTGTTTTAGGGGTAATAACTTCCAAGAGCAAGTGGATGAGTAAATTATATATTGGGTAACAAGATACAGTCATTTTTAAACTCAAATGAGGTTAGAGGTTTTTGACCAAAGAATATGTGTAAATGTGAATTTTGTCTGTCATTATGTTATGATGACTTTGATGATGTTATATTAAAAGAATTCCACAGTAAAATTGCTTGATAAATTTTGGAAACGTAAATTTTGTGGTCTTTAAGTGATCTAAAAACCTAACAATTTTAGTCAATTGTTGATAATTTTCTATTTAAAGATTTATCTATTTACACAATTTCTAACTTTAAAATATTACTTGAATATTTAATTTTTAGCCCAAATTTCTCTTTAACTTTAAAAAGATAATATTACCTGAATTTAAGTTTATTAGTCCAGTCATTAGTCATTCTGAATGTTGTGACTTATATTGACTTAATATAATGTCTTAACCAAACCCAAGTAACAATATTTTTGCTATTGCATCATTTATTTTTACATAGTATCTTTTAAACCCCACCCCTTAAAAATTGCCCACCTGGCATATCTTAATTCCCACTCTTTTATGGTTGGCAAGAACCGGGTTTTGTTTTAAATTGATGACGTATCTATCAAACAAAAGCTCAGTTGTATTGCGCAATTCATTTGTAAGTGTTTACTTGTGAGATGTGAGGGATTGTGTCAATGTCATGAACATGTAAATAAACTGCTGCAGCAGTGTGTCACCGGCAGTGTCAGCCGGGGTATAAAATAGACTGTAAAGCACGCAGAACGATATTTAATTGATGATATTTACGATACAGAACGATATTTAATTGATTGTTACCGTTCAGTATAGGAATCACATCGCAAAGTTAATTTGTATTAAAACACATCTTTAGGCTCCTCAATGTGTTCAGTATTCATATTATATATATATCAGTACAAACAAGTGCAATATTTGCTACATTCTAGACATGCAGTTTAATGCACATTAGTCAACAAGCTAAATTGTGGCAGGCGAATGAGTCGTGCGTGTGTGTGTGTGTGTGTGTGGCTTGTGTGTGTTCGTAAGTAGCACTGAACATTTTTTAAAGAATAAGATCATGCACCACTTCTTTCTATAATTAAGCCGAATACAACAAAGCATTATTAATACTTCAGTCATAAGTCAATAAAACACATATATGATCAAACATTTCATGACAATGTCGAAATGCTGTTTGTTGACTACAGTTCAGCATTTTAACAATCATTTCTTCCCATATGTAGTGGTTGTTTTTCCTCTGCGTTGCGTTTAGCTCTTTTGATGTTAAAGAAACCTCACGCACAAAACTGGATGTTGTCACAAGTGATTTTATTTATTTATTTATTTTTTCCTGTGGTGCCTGCACAACAAAACAAACACACAGGCACCGTCAGTGACGCTTGCTCTGCATTGCCTTACTCCTCTACTGGCATAGCCGGAAAGAGCAAAAGGCGCAATTTACAGCATACATTTTCCTCAGATCTTATTACAGTAATAGTATTAGTATTCAAAACATTTAAACAATGTTTCTTATAACTCAAAGAACATACCTGCACAAGAAAACATAAAAGACACACAGGCACCATCAGTGACGCTTCCTCTGTATTGCCTGTTAAACCATACAATATGTTAAGTGCACCAATTAGTTAATTAAAATAAACATCTAACTCACTTTTTATTATTCTTATTTAAAATATACATTGAATCAATAACTATAATACATCTTTATATACACACACGCACGCGCGCGCTCTCTCACACATACGCTTAAATGCGCCAATAACTACTTAGCCGCTAACTCATCTTTCCCTCACAACAACCACATAACACTGACATTTACAGTTCAGCATTCACCCGAGAACAGCACAACCGCACAATAAATGTTTGTTTTCTTTATTTAACGCATTCTTAACTTAAACTAAATGCTTAAATGTAAAATTAACCAAACTGTTTTCTTATATTAGCTCACAGTAATTCTCCTCATGAACTAATACTTTAGTCCTCTACTGGCATAGCCGGAAAGAGGACGAGTCTAGAGTTCGCTTAGTTTTCACTGCGATCTCCGCCCCATTAACTACGCATGACGTCGGCATCCTGCGGTTATTATTTTATATATATATAATAAATATATATATATATATATATATATATATATATATATATATATATATATATATATATATATATAGATTTCAACAGAAACGCGCACCACCTTCTTTCAAAATAAATTATTAATACACAAAAAAACAATTAAGAAAATAATTAAATAATTACATTATATAAAATGAAATCTATAATCTGGTGTAATACTTTTATTACACCATGTAGTATTACTTGCTACATATCCCTGCTACACATACTCACTTCCAAGCATAAAATACTTCAGCCAGTCACTTTGTCCTACAAGTAGTTCAGTTGGGTAAACACTATTCACCTACACTCACCCTCAGCACACCTACGAGTGTGTGGACATTTCCAACTCTACCACTAAGATTAATTATTATAAAACAGAGAATATTAATGTTAATAAAAATCCATTTTAAAAGTTTCAAATTCTACAGCACAGAGGCTTTTTACTGTCATGTCTTTAGCACAGTTAGTCGTTAAAATGACACTGCATGTCGCCTTATGTATGATTCTGTATGTGACAATAAAACTTTGATTTTGAATTGAAAAAGAGGCCCATGATACAAATCGGGCAAAACAATAGTTATTATCAATAGAAATATGGATTGAATAAGGCCACATTAGGCTGCAGATTGTAATCAGTTTAAAATTTAAAGGATACATTCATTCATTCATTTTCTATACCCGCTTATTACCTAATTCGGGGTCACAGGGATCTGCTGGAGTCCATCCCAGCCGCCTCTGCAGGGGCAAAGGGCAGGAGGGGTACACCCTGGACAGGTCGCCAGTCCTTAAAGGATACATGGAAATAGAAAAAGAAATAATTCCCCCCCACCCACACACACACACACTTTTTTTGTACATAAACATTAGTTTCAACATTTATTGTAGCTCTCACACTGTACCTGAAATACTTAAATAAATGAGTAAATTAGTATATTTAAAGAGGCGGCCATTTACAGTCTTGAGCTCGGGAGCACGATGTGCTTCCTGTTCCTGTTACCTTGTTTCATTTTCGCACCGCACCCACGCTTACTCAGCGCGTTACATGCCGTTCATTTATTTATACACGATTTATACTTATAAAAGTATACTTATTTCTCTAAGATGGCTCACGGTACTGAAATAATACTCCTGCTTTTCCTCGCGCGTCCTGATCAGTTTTCTTTAGCAGGTGAGTTTAGTATATGTTTATAGATGTTTATAGATGTATAGTCTATAAATATTTAATGTAAAGTAAACGAAATCTCTGCACTTTACAATAACCTGCATTGCACTTTATAAAATGTTTACTGAGTTTTTTCCCCGAATCGTCCACGATCGTCGAAGAATCGACCCCCCCCACCCCTCCTATTATATATATATACCTCAGAATGTGTTTACGCTACCGCTCCTGAACCATCTTTATATAATTAACTTCAAAATCTTATAACGTGAGATATTTATTATATTTATAAAAAAAAAGTTCTGTGGTTAATATAATCGTCTATCTAAGCACTTATATACGTAGCACGAATTACAAATTGCCCATAATTCAAAAGTGAAAGCAAAATGCGCAATGGCGTTTAAAAACTACATAAAGCGAAGGTAAGAGGTAAAACTACCCGGTTTACCGATTATAATGGTGTTGTCGCATATCAGATGACTGCTAAAAAGTTTTCTAACCAAGACAACCCTATTTTATATAACCACATTCCTTTTTTTCTAAAAGAATGGCTGGCCGTCTTCTACTGAAGTTTTGTCGCTGAATAAGGAATGTACTTTAGACCAAATTATGCTATAAAAAGAAGACTGAGTATTGAGAAAAAACCACAATGAAAATGACAACCGAATAAAGATGCCTTTAGTCTGATGACAAAATCAATTGGACGTAATTTTGTCAAGTAGGATGTGATCCTGAATTACATGTTTTTGTTTATTCTGTAGCATTATTCAATCAACTAATCATAACCATCTAATGTCATCTGTGTGTGTCGACCAAACCCGCCTCAATCCAGTTTTCTTTTCTTTTTCTTTTTTTCATCCACAAAGACGTTGAAAAAAAAATTAACTGGATAAATGCTGAAAAATATCTGATTGTCTAAGACTGAAAACTAATTAACTTCCTGACAATGACGATTCCTGGATTCATTTTGACTCACAACATGAAATTAGACAGACTGTATTGAAATAATTTATAATAGTCCATAAACAACATTAGTGAATTTAGACTGTGTTGAATATATTGATCCATATAACAGTGATGAATGAATCTAGACAGTAAACAATCACTAATGAACAATTAAATGTTAAATGTTCTGAAACTGCAATAGAGCAAAAATCTTACTATAAAACAGGGTTTACTATTATTTTATTAAATCACCACCTTTTGAAATTTAACAATGGTTATTTTTTATAACTATACATTAATAAAAATCTATGAATTTACTTTTTATTAATGCACACACATTTTACTGCATACACACATCTGTTTTTGTTGCTGAAGGGGAGGGAAATGTTTACACATTAACTAAACTGCACATACGTGTTATGCAATTGTTCATTACAGAATGTAATTTATATAAATATCCTGTTTCTTATGTAATAAATACATTGATAATATTACATTTTGATTTTACAAGAAGGGAAATTAAAAACTGAATTAAGGCGGGTTTGGCTGGCACACACTGTTGACATCAAATGGTGATGATTGGCTAATTGAAATGTTGATTCAGGATCAACAAAGACTGTTAATCCAGGATCACATCCTACTTGACAAAATCACCACCACACGTCTCTAACACAGATAGAATGTGTGACTACCAGCATCTATAACGAATGTTACTGAAACACTTTCACCTTTTTCCAGTCACACACACCCTGCAGTACCTCTATACCGCCGTCAAAGAAATGAATGCTCCAGAGTTTACTGCTATTGGTTTGGTGGATGGAGAGCAGTTCATGTACTATGACAGTAACAGCAGAAAAGCCATGGCAAAGATCGCGTGGCTGGAGAAGAATGAAGACGAACTTAAGCAATATTGGAAGGATGCAACACCGATCTATCAGGGTCAGGAGAATTGGTTTAAAGACTATGTGACTACAGCAATGCAGAGTTTTAATCAGACTACAGGTAAAACACAAATACACATGTGTTCTGTTATAGGTGTAGATGTACAAAAAGTGGTGTGGCAATAGTGTGAGTAATGTGGTACAGTACAGTGATGTGGCACAGTATACTGTGACATCTAACTGATACCACGTCACTCACAAATAGTCACACTATTGTACATACTGTGCATAACCTATTGTGTACATTGTAAAATATACAATACTGCATTACCATACTGTTATTTAGTTTATATATTCAGATTGTATACTGTTATTTAGCTTATATATTCAGATTGCATACTGTTATTTAGCTTATATATTCAGATTGCATACTGTTATTTAGCTTATATATTCAGATTGCATACTGTTATTTAGCTTATATATTCTTTGCATACTGGGTATTTAGATTGCATACTGTTATTTTAGCTTATATTTTCAGATTGCATACTGTTATTATTTAGCTTATATATTCAGATTGCATACTGTTATTTTAGCTTATATATATTCATATTGCATACTGTTATTTTAGCTTATATATTCAGATTGCATACTTTATTAGCTTATATATTCAGATTGCATACTGTTATTTAGTTTATATTTCAGATTGTATACTGTTTATTTAGCTTATATATTCAGATTGCATACTGTTATTTAGCTTATATATTCAGATTGTATACTGTTATTTAGCTTATATATTCAGATTGCATACTGTTATTTAGCTTATATATTCAGATTGCATACTGTTATTTAGCTTATATATTCAGATTGCATACTGTTATTTAGCTTATATATTCAGATTGCTACTGTTATTTAGCTTATATTTTCTTCATATTGCATACTGTTATTTAGCTTATATATTCAGATTGCATATACTGTTATTTAGCTTATATATTCAGATTGCATACTGTTATTTATTTATTAGATTCAGATTGCATACTGTTATTTAGCTTATATATTCAGATTGTATACTGTTATTTAGCTTATATATTCAGATTGCATACTGTTATTTAGATTGCTTATATATATTCAGATTGCATACTGCATATTTAGCTTATATATATTCAGATGCATACTTAGTTATTTAGATTTATTATTCTTATATATTCAGATTGCATACTGTTATTTATAGCTTTATATTTATTCAGATTGCATACTGTTATATTTTAGCTTATATATTCAGATTGCATACTGTTATTTTAGCTTATATATTCAGATTGCATACTGTTTTATTTAGCTACTATATATTCATATTTCAATGATACTGCATACGTTATTTAGCTTATTTCTTATATATTTAGTATTTGCATTTTATCTTATGTTAGCATTGTATACTGTTATTTAGCTTATATATTCAGATTGCATACTGTTATTTAGCTTATATATTCAGATTGCATACTGTTATTTAGCTTATATATTCAGATTGCATACTGTTATTTATTAGCTTATATATTCAGATTGCATACTGTTATTTAGCTTATATAGATTGCATACTGTTATTTATCTTTTCAGATTGCATACTGATTATTTACATTATATATTCAGATTGTACTTGTGATTTACTGTATTTATCTTATATATTTGCAGATTTGCCATACTGTTATTAGTTTATATATTCAGATTTGATACTGTTATTTAGCTTATATATTCAATTGTACTGTTATTTTAGCTTATATATTCAGATTGTATACTGTTATTTAGCTTATATATTCAGATTTTAATTAGCTTATATTCAGATTGCATATTTTGTTATTATTTTATTTAGCTTATATATTCAGATTGTATATGTTTTTATTTAGCTTATATATTCAGATGTCATACTGTTATTTAGTTTCTATATCAGATTGCATACTGTTATTTAGTTTAATTTTTAGATGTATACTGTATTTAGCTTATATATTCAGATTGCATACTGTTATTTAGTTTATATATTCAGATGCTTGTTATTATTTATATATCAGATTGCATTGTTTTTAGCTTATATATTCAGATTGCATACTGTTATATTTAGCTTATATATTCAGATTATACTGTATACTGTTTTTAGCTATAATTCATTGGGTAGACTGTTATTAGCTTATATATTCAGTGCATACTGTTATTAGCTATATTCAGATGCATACTGTTATTTACTATATATTCAGATTGCATACTGTTATTTAGCTTATATTTCAGATTGCATACTGTTATTTACTTATATATTCAGATTGCATACTGTTTTTAGCTTATATATTCAATTGATACTATTTAGCATATTCCAGATTGCATACTGTTATTTATCTTATATATTCAGATTGCATAATGTTATTTAGCTTATATATTCAGTAATATATGTATACTGTTATTTAAGCTTATATATTCAGATTGCATACTGTTATTTAGCTTATATATTCAGATTGCAATACTGTTATTTAGCTTTATATTCAGATTGCATACTGTTATTTATCTTATATATTCAGATTGCATACTGTTATTTAGCTTATATATTCAGATTGCATACTGTTATTTAGCTTATATGCTGATTTAGCTTTTCAGATTGCATACTGTTATTTATCTTATATATTCAGATTGCATATGATATTTAGCTTATATATTCAGATTGCATACTGTTATTTAGCTTATATATTCAGATTGTATACTGTATTTAGCTTATAATTCAGATTGCATACTGTATTTAGTTTATATATTCAGATTGTATATACTGTTATTTAGCTTATATATTCAGATTGCATACTGTTATTTAGCTTATATATCAGATTGTATACTGTTATTTAGCTTATATATTTCAGATTGCATACTGTTATTTAGCTTATATATTCAGATTGCATACTGTTATTTAGCTTATATATTCAGATTGTATACTGTTATTTAGCTTATATATTCAGATTGCATACTGTTATTTAGTTTATATATTCAGATTGCAGATTTATTTTATTCTATACTGTTATTTAGCTTATATATTCAGATTGTATACTGTTATTTAGCTTATATATTCAGATTGCATACTGTTATTTAGTTTATATATTCAGATTGTATACTGTTATTTAGCTTATATATTCAGATTGCATACTGTTATTTAGCTTATATATTCAGATTGTATACTGTTATTTAGCTTATATATTCAGATTACTGTTATTAGCTGTTATTGATTATACCGCTTTATATTCTATTCAGATTGTATACTGTTAATTAGCTTATATATTCAGATTGTACATACTGTTATTGCATATGTATTTAGTTTATATATTCAGATTGCATACTGTTATTTAGCTTATATATTCAGATTGCATACTGTTATTTAGCTTATATATTCAGATTGCATACTGTTATTTAGTTTATATATTTAGATTGTTTAGAGTGCTATTTAAATTTAGACAGTTTATATTTTACCGCAATGTCTAAAAACATGGTAGATTTGAGAGCTTATAAAATTGGTAGCTTGACTTACGAGTGTGATTTCCGAAAAACTAATGAGTTTTTCGAAATACGAGACGTTTTTGCTTCGAGCTGCAAACTAAAATTCAGGTTACGAGCCAGCTTCAAACACTTAACCGCTAGTTGGTGTAGCGAACACCACAGTAAACACCATAACGTCCGCCCAAGATCCCGTGTCTCACTCGAGAGCTAGTCAGACATGTGCGTTAGCAAGTGGAGTTGTCTGATCTCCAAGGTAAAGGCTGTACATTACACTTAATAAAATCAGTTTATTGCAGTACATCCTATTGTATTGGTTTTTAAGACAATGTCCTTATTTATAAGTATATTTTTCCTATTTAAAAACATGTAACAGAACAATTGTTTTTGGGGAACCTGGAACAAATTAATGGCATTTCAATTTGTTATTTATTATTAAATAGATTTGACAATTGAGTAATTTTAGTTATATGCTTTGTCATAGAACAAACTAAACTAGGAAGTCAAGGTACCACTGTAATTGATTATAAATTGGAACACACTGTAACATATTTTTGATGAACTCTGATGGCTCCCTGGCTGTCTGACAATATTATTATTAAATAACTTTTTTCCACATTTTCGTCTCTACTGAGTCTCTTGTGGACATGGCAGTTCACATGACCAATAAAAAATGCATTGCGCTGGTTGATAAAATTTAATACAAGGGGCAATACAATCACATGACCCAATATTTTATTCACAAAAGAACATAGATAACATAACAAATGTTTAAACTGAATGTACAAAATGAGCTTAATAAAAATTTGATGCCCGCTACAGGTCTTGAAATAGTTGGAACAGGGCATGTTTACCATAGTGTAGCATCTCAAAACATTTTGAAGTCATCTGGGTATCAAGGTTATGAGTTTCTGGAGTTTGGTGTTGAAATTTTGTTCTTTTCTTGCCAGATTTCATAGTTCACTTAATAATGCAGCAAATGTTCTTTATAGGTGAAAGATCTGGCCTGAAAGGCAGGCAGGGTGGCTCAAATGGTTAAGGTGCTGAGTTTTTAATCTGAAGACCAGAAACACCTGGGTTCAAGCCCCACCTCTGGCAAGTCAACCACTGCTGGGTCCCTGAGCAAGACCCTTAACCCCTCCTGCTCCAGGGGCGCTGCATCATAGCTGACCCTGCGCTCTGACCCCAACCTACTAAGATGGGATATGTGAAAAATGCATTTCATTGGCTCTGTACACGTACCTTGCACAATGACAATGAATTGAATATACTTATACTTATATACTTAATTCAGCACTTGGATTCTTCTACCTGAAAGCCTTGCTGTTGTAATAGCTGCAGTACATGTTTTGCAGCTATTACACCAGCAGGAAACATACTGAAATTTCGTATTTCCCAATTCCTGAATCAGGGTAGTATATATGTATGTTTATTTTATTAGGTATTTATGGGTATTTTTTAAAGGGCCAGGTTTTACAGGCCCTTTATTAGTGTGTTCTATAGATGAAAGATAGGAGACCCTCTGCTTTTGGGACAACACCAAGGTAAATCAGATGTCAGAATTTTTATTTGGGGATAAACTAACACTTCACTTCCTTGTGCAGGATTCCACACGATGCAGTTCATGTACGGCTGTGAGCTCAATTCTAATGGCTCCAGTAGAGGATACAGTAAGTATGGGCATGATGGAGAAGATTTTATCAGCCTGGACCTGAAAACTGTCTCCTGGACCGCAGCTGAACCCCAAACTGAAACCAAATGGGATCCTGCGGGGCATCAGGCTCGACTCTGTAAGGATTTCCTGAGGTACCGCTGTATAGAACGATTGAAGATGTTCGTGTTTTATGGCAAAAAGACTCTGGAGAGGAAGGGTAAAATGTGTGATGCACACACTAAAATACATTAAGAAAATCATTATTAGGATTATCCAGCACAGAACTATCCTGCAACAAATATTTACACAATAGATAGTATTTTAATTAACTGTATATAAAAAAAAATCATGTGACACTTCCTAACCAATTAAAAGCTTAAAAAGCACTTTGTGCATTGTGATGTATATAAAACATTCTAGTTTCCTTTTCTGTTCGTGTGTGTGTGTGTGTGTGCAGATCCTCCTACAGTGTCATTGTTCCAGAAACACTCCCCTTCTCCAGAGGTGGTGTGTCACGCTACAGGTTTCTTCCCCAAAGCGCTGATGATCTCCTGGAGGAAGGACGGAGAGGACGTGCTTGAGGACGTGGAGCTCAGAGAGACGTTACCCAACCAGGATGGAAGTTTCCAGCAGAGAAGCATTCTGAAAGTCTCGTCTGAGGAGCTGCAGAAACACACCTACACCTGCGTCATTCAGCACAGCAGCCTGGAGAAGGAGATGCTGATGGAAGTACCAAAAGGTCCTGATAAACTCCATCAACAGTTTAAAGATGAATCTGATTTCCTGCTGCAGCAGATCATTAAGACTCTGTTCTGATTTAACAGGTGGAGCATCGATCGCTCTCATCGCTGGTGTAGTCGCCGCTCTCGTCGCTCTGGTTGCTGTTGTTGTTGTTGGAATTCTGATCTGGAAGAAGAAGAAGAACTCTGGTGAGAGGAGGAAGGAGGAAGATGTGAAGAAACCAGATTTAGACACTAAACACTAATCTGATACTGATGATCTCTTGTAGATTTTTCTTTAGATTAAATTGAGTTTACAGATTTTAGAATAACTGTTTTTAAATCCTGTTTTTCAGACTTTAAACCTGTTCCACAGAATTCAGCGCGCTGTAAGTCGACCTTTAATTCATCAGCAGTGTTTAACATTAAATTAATAGTTTAATTACAGTGTTTAATCCGAATCTTAACTAAAGTTTAAGTTTCTATTTCACAGCCTCTGAAGGAGATTCTTCCTCCAACAACTCCTAGAGAGAGACGCTTCCTGCTCACACACACATGCAATAAGTATAAAAGTTTATAGTACTGTTACAGACCATGAAATGATGCTCGGTTTCCTTATTTTTATTTAAGCATTACATCATTTAATCTTTAGTCTAGTCCATAAATTTTGCTCTGCTTCGTTTCGTTATATGCAAAAATTAAGAAAAGCGAATGCACACAGATATTGCCTTATTGTTTTTCCTGTTGTTGATATTATTCATGAAAACTTATAATTTATAATAAAATATATCAAAAAATATATAATGTTTACTGTGTCTGCTTTACATTCATACCAATAAAGCACTTCTAAAACTGAACTGAGAGAGACAGACAGGTAGAGAGAAAAAAGAGAGAGAGAGGGGAGAGAGAGACAGGTAGAGAGAGAGAGAGAGAGAGAGAGAGACAGGGCAGGTAGACAGACAGGTAGAGAGAAAAAGAGAGAGACAGGTAGAGAGAGAGAGAGGGAGAGAGACAGACAGGTAGAGAGAAAGAGATAGAGAGGGAAAGAGACAGACAGGTAGAGAGAGAGAGAGAGAGACAGACAGGTAGAGAGAAAGAAAGAGACGGAGAGAGACAGACAGGTAGAGAGAAAGAAAGAGAGACGGAAAGAGAGACAGACAGGTAGAGAGTGAGAGAGGCAAAAAGACAGAGAGGTAAGATACCATATAAATTAAACAAAATATAAAAATATAAATTGAAAAAACTCATCAGTTATTCTCATTATTTATTTTCAAAGCCACAGAGAGCCGCGACTCAGGGATTGATAGAGACACATGCGGTGTTTCCGTTTTATTTTAATGATGCAAGATTACCATAGGGTTTAAATTCAGATTTATTTTAAAAGGCAAACTAAAATAAAATAAATATAAAATAAATACTCATTATTTATTCTCATTATTTTTTCCAAATACATCGATCAGAATTCATAAAACTGAACCACCCTGTAGTAAAAATAACAATATTATTGTCTTTTCCGTGGTTTTTTATTTTCTGCCATTGGAACGAGTAGTTTATTTATTGCATTAATACAGTTTATCTTTTTGCAGTAAAAAAACCCCACTTCATCCCTTCACTGCAGCTCTAATGTAAAGCTCTACTGCCCACTACTGGTTAAATCAGGAATAATCTAGATTCGGATAAATCTACATTCCAAGCAAGCATGATATAAAAATTAATGAAATATAAAAATGAATTCTAAAATGATAAAAATGACGGTTGGTCATGTATGCATTTATATTTATTCCAGTTGCTTAAATAAAAAAGGCCAGGTTAGGCATCTAAATAAATAAATTCAACTACGTTGGTCTTTATTTAAACATTTTAATTGTTAACTGTATATATGTTTTCTGATTTAAAAAAAAAAAAAATGAAGTCACATGACAGTCAGAATAAAAACGGTTTCTTTATGTATTAGACTGAACAGGCAGTCTGTATTAATTTAAAAAAAATAAAGAATTATGTACAACCCCAAAATGAACGATGTAAAAAATAAAATGGGATGATGAGACGAAAACGATTAAAAGACCTGCTGGTTGAAGCAAACTGAAGTTCTTCACTAAGCTTAACTGAGCCTCATTTCTCAGAGTGTTAATAATCATCAAACACATTTTTCAGCCAAAAATGTACAAGATTTTCCGATTGCAAAAATATAAAATGCTGATTTTAAAATACTACTTTAAAATACTAGCAAAAAATTCATTAATAATCTGTCTGACTGTTGGTGTTTCCTCCCTGAGAAACATGATGCCTGAATCATAACTTCATTATACAATAAAAACCGTCTTTCTTTTTAAAATAAGTCTGTAAATAAAGTGTATGAAGTGATTACAGCTTCTGTGTTCCCATCACGGCCTGCATCCAAAAGTCGTTTCTAAAGTCGTTTCCTGATCAGCTGCTGATCTGACTCGATGTCAACCGTATTTCACTGTGGTTTAGGTGTAGGTGGAGGAGACGTGGATGTTCTTCGGTTCCTACAGATGTTGGGAGTTACACTGCAGCTCTGAAGTTCAGTTCTAGCTTTAGTTAAAACTGTTTCTGTTCCTCAAAGGCTCCATCATCTCCACCACATGTTCTCTGGAGCCTCTGTTCAGCTCCATTACACGAGGAACCACTGTGGACCAGCGATCTGTAACACACACACACACACACACACACACAAAATAAGAGTTGAATACTGGGTATATCATGGGAAATGTGTTTATTATCTAGAACAGCTGGAAGATCTCAGAAGGACAGAGGCTCCAGTAGAAGGTGTTTGTAGTTCCAAGAGTGACATGGGACTCAGTGTTTTGGAGTTTTAAATGAATATATATGAACACATACTAAACCTTACCTTGCTAAACACTTATCATAACCTAGCAAAATACTAACTGGGTAACACAACACGAGACAAACACTGAAGCAAAACACAGATTTGTACACAATTAACTAAGAGTGAACACATCAATTGAACATTATAGAGAAGAGTTTTTGAAGAAATGACACTCATGCCCTCTAGTGGCCGGATGACATATCGACCAAAATGTCCTTGGAAATATTATGTTAAAGCTACAGTTCGTAAGTTTTAACACTTTTAAATGCTTTGATTGCAGTTACTTGCGGACTTCTCTTATTTATGCGAGTTGTGCTTGGACATGTCTCTTGTAAATGTTATGCAGTGTGTGTGTGTGTGTGTAGTTCCCCTTTTTATCACATATTCTACATCATGAAAGTATGACCCAAATAAAAATTTTCAGTAAAAAAATGTTTTCTAAAAGTAAGTAACATGTCTGCAATACATTAATTTACACTACTAACATTGATTAACTGTAATAATCACCAATGAGCTCATAGCTAATCATGCAAATTATTATAATACCTTGACCTACGAGTGTCCCCCCAGCTAACGAGTTTTTCGAGATACGAGCCATCTCTCAGGCGATTTTCTGCTTTGAGCTACGAGCTTAAAGCCAGCTTCAGACACCAAACCGCTAGTTGGTGTAGCGAAAGCCACAGTAAACACCATAACATCCCGTGTCTCACTCAAGAGCTAAACAGACATGTGCGTTAGCAAGTGAAGTCGTCTGATCTCCAAGGTAAATGCTGTACATTACACCTAATAAAACCAGTTTATTGCAGTACATTCTATTGTATTGCTTTTTACACAATAATCATTGTTTATTAGTATATTTTTTCCTATTTAAAAACATTGTGTTTTTTGGGGACCCAAACGGATTAATGGCATTTTAATTCATTTCAGTGGGGAAGATTGATTTGACATACGAGTAATTTGACTTACGAGCTCAGTCTCAGAATGAATTAAACTGATAAGTCAAGGCACCACTGTATTTCTTTCTCAAATTACACCTGTATTATAGGAAGTAGTTCAAATGTTGGACTGCAACCTGGAAGATTCTGGGTTCGATTCCCAGCATTACCAGGTTGCCACTGCTGGACCCCTGAGCAATTGCTCAGTTGTATAAAAGAGATAAATGTAAGTCGCTCTGGATAAGGCTGTCTGCCAAATGCCAGAAATGTATTAGCATTAGCATATAGCCAGGACTACTACATTACAGACGCATGTTGTAATGACGCAAAGACTAACGGCGCCATGCGCTTATTTCCTACCAGTACCCCTCAAATTCTATGTATTTTTGCAAGATTAAAGAGAAGCTAGTTTTAAACACTGGCTGGAAATGTACTTGCTTAATAATCCCTTTAGGGTCATTTTAACAAAATAACCCAAAATAAGGACAGGAGAATTAAGTGAAGCCATTTTCCTTTTAAATGTAACAGTCGTTTAACATACCCATAAAATAAAAGCTGGTGTTTTCGAGCTAATCTAAATTAACATTTCACAATAGAAAAACTATCAGAAGTGCTTTGAAGGTGTTTATTATTCTTGATGGCAATCTTTTTTCAATCTTTGGATATCTGTGATCGTGTTACTCCTGACGCTGCATTTCTCTGTTTTTTGTGTGTATATTTTACATGTGCCTCGTAATAATAGGGATCTGAGAGAAGCAGTGGAAGTGAAACTTGTATAGAAATCTTTAAGTGTGTCCGTGCGTGCGTGAAGAATTCACCTCGTCGCAGTCGTTTGGTGTTGCCGTGTCCCTGTTCATTTTGCTCTTTGTGTCCTGGATCCTCGTGAATGATTCCCAGATTGTGGTTCCAGTCAGACCATTTCACCTCATCCACTCTGGAGAAAAACAGAAACAAGGACATTTTAATAGATTTTTTTGTCTTTCTGAGGAAAATCATTGATATAAAGATGTCATAAAAGAAGCAGACTGAGGCTTTAGAAGTTTCCAAGATAAAGAGATGATCTTTAAATTATCTCACCACTGGTGACCCTCTGCATTATTATTATTTGATGGTACCTGAAACACCAGCGTTTATCAGGCGTCCCATCCCAGTTCCTGCCCACCGTCACCATTTCACCCACACGGAACTTTTTGCGCAGGCACACAGGTAAAGAGCGCTCAATGTCCAGGATAGTTGTAGCCCACTGATACACACACACACACACACACACACACACACACACACACACACACACACGGGAGTTAAACATCAAACCTGCACATCTGTGTCAAACTGATTATCAACTTTATCTGATTATTCGTAGTATCATCATCTCCTATTAGAACTGGTGGCAGGTTCCTCTTCGTGTTTACCTGCAGCTTCCAGATTTTTTTGCTCTGTTTGGACACTTTAGAGACAGTCTGACCCATCAGAGCGATCAGCATGTTAAGCAGCAGCACAAAGGACAGGACGATATAGGTGACCACCAAGATGAGACACACTGCCGGGTACTGCATTCCCTGCAGCAGCTCCTCCAGGTCTCCCAGGCCGATAGTCAACTTGAACAAGTCCAGCAGGAAGGTGCTGAACGCCGCCGTGTCCCGGCAGTAAGAGCGCTTTGTGATGTCCCAGCTGGTGTCTGTGCTGTTCGGGGGACACTGATTAAGCAGAGACACCAGAGCTGAAAGAGAAAAAAAAAGGAAGGAAAAAAGAAAGAAAGAAAGAAAGAAAGAGAAACAGGCGTTAGCGCTGCCAGTGGAAGGAACACATGACACGGGTGTAATTATTATCCTCACCTGAGGCATAGCCAATCATAAACAGGACGTAGACCAATAGGAAGCGGAACAGATCTTTAAACAGAATCTACACACAAACAACAAAACAGCTTTTATTAATAATCAATACTTAATAATCAACATATTTACATTCCTTTTTTTTTATACTAAACCAAGCCCGGGGTCTGATCCAGTGACTGCTCACTTCCTGTATGGATTAATGAACAGATAAATGAACACGTTCAGTCATGAGAAGATTGAGCTTACATGTGTAATTCTAGCTAGATTCGAAATCACATACTTCACTACTATATAGCGTATGTAAATGAGTGTGTAAGGCGAGTAGTATGTCCGAATCCTTAGTATGTCAAAACAGCGTGTGAAAAGTTCCTAGATGATTTATTACTTTTGCCTGGATTCCGAAGTACACATACCATGGACACTTTACTATCCCATGATCCCGCGGGAGAGACACCTCGTCACATTCCAAAATAGCGACACTTTCTGAGTACTTGGAGTAACTTTAAATACGTAAGAAAAATAACATTGTTCTTTGTGGGTGACATCGAATGTCACATGACAATGTCAACATGGTGGATGTAGTATGTTTGAATTTCATTCATACTGTACAGAACAGACTTTATTAAAGAGTATTATTGTAGTACCTACTTAAGTAGTATGCGATTTTAGTTTTGTATTTTACTATTATCACCTGTTCTATTCTTGGACTATCGTTGGTCCGTGTTAATTTATCCTCGTCAGTGATTTTTAATATCAAGATAAAGACAGTTTCATCCTGAAATTAAAATAAATTTAAATATTAAATATAGCAGCTCAGTGGTTACGGTGTTGGTAAATGTTTGTCGCTCTGAAAAGGGATGTCTGCCAAAATGCAAAAAAAATCTAATTAATTAATTTATTAATTATGAACATCTCATGATTATCAAGTCATAAATGTTACCACAATTTTAATAAGTTTGATCCTATTTACTAATTTTTACAATAATTAAACAATTAAACAATAAAGTTGTAGTTAAAATAATTACGTTTTAATTAAAGTTTCAATTGGAAAAAAAATATTCTTATGATTTTAGTAATTACCAAGTAAACAATTTTTTAATAAACACAAAACACTAACAATCATCTGTTACTCATTATGAGTATAGATAAAATTAATTTGTGTGTGTGTGTGTGTGTGTACCTTCTGAATCATGATGCTGTATGTTCCGGTGAGTTTGAAGCCCCTGGTAAAGTAAAGAGAGTTCATCCATCCTAACACCAGCGCACACACCATCACCATCACATAGGCCTGAACTCCGGCCAGGTACAGAGCCGCCGTTACCAACACCAGCACTGAGTACACGAAGCTGCGCACACACACACACTTGCATCATACGGTACCTGTGTATCAATATATCTTCAGAGTGAGTGTGTGTGTGTGTCTTACTAGAGGAGCTGAAATGATCCATCAATGAATAAAGAGCTCACTGCTGGACATTTTTTTAGAAACAGGTCCTTTATCTGGAACAGATAAAGAAAAAAAAAAAAGTCAGTGATGATAAAATTAAAGTGCTACAGGATTTTGATTGCGACTGTGTGTGTGCGTGTGTGTGTGTAAAAGAGTGACTGACGTTACTCAGGAAGAAGAACAGTCCCGAACTGAGGGTGATGAGTTCTCCTGCCAGACGCAGTTTATCTCCTGTGGTTACGTAAGGATACGGAGGCTGAGGAGGAGGGATTTTAGATGTTAACACACATACACACACAGATTCGTGAATATGTTTTTGTACCTGGTGCTTACCGATCCTCCTGACGGACGGTAGTAGGCCACCAGTGTGAAGATGATCATGGTGATGAGGTAGGACACCACACTGATGTAAAATGTCATGGAGGCAAATTTTTGCCATTTGGCCCTCAGCAGCTCGTTAATCGGTTCCACAGCCAACATCTCGTGCCGGTTCTGCAAAGCAAATCGTTACACACTTTTGGACTGGAGAAAAGACAAAAAAAAAATGTAAGTAAAGACGAACTCGAGAATTTATGTCTTTCTCATCATTTACCTCTATCCTGCTATTATAGACCAGGATCTCCAGCACAGAGACATCCTCACCACACGTGTCCAGGTAGGACAAGTCGTATAGAGACGAGTACACAGGTCCATATGCCCAGTCCTTGAACTTCCTGCACAGGTGCCGCACCTCGTCGTCTTTGATCTCCCTCCGAATGATATGCTGGAACACCTGCAAGATGCGAAAAAACAATCACTATGAAGAAATCGGCACTTTTTTACAATTCTTACCAATTTATGATGTCATAGGTGATGCAACCATTTCTACTCACCCCGATCTTGCCGAGTTTGGCGGCCATCATGAGCGGAGACATGCCATCGTTGTTTAGCACCTCTTCTGGGTTGCATTCTGGGTAAAGTTTGGCGCTGTTGATAAGCAGTAGGTCGTACATCTTGGTGACGAAACGTGTGTTTTCGCGCGTGTTGTCAGCCACACGGACAAGCGCGTGCAGGACCGTGTTGCCACGTGAGTCCTGACGCCGCAGGTCTGCTTTTTTGTGGCTGTTTTCGATCAGGTAGTGCACCAAGGCGGGTTGGTTGGTGCAGCTCGCTAGAGAGAGTGGAAGCTCACCTGGATAATCACACACACACACACACAAGAAGAAGAAGCTGTTACAGTAAATAAACTTGCTTTGAAAGACATTCAATAAATAACCTATATTTTTCCCAGACCCAAGTTTCAGACTTTCATCAGCTGTACTAACATAATTCCACCAACAGGCGGCAGCAAACACACTAACCCTCTTAACCAGAATACAGAAGCATCTTTCTCTCTCCGAGCTGCATTTATTTAGGAAATGAAGTCACACGGCTCCTGAAAGACTGAACTGTACTCCTGCCATAAGGGTGGAGTATTAAAATAACCCGAAAAGTGTAACAAAATGTGCCAAAACTGACCTAATAACATGCTGAAACAACTCTTCCTTAGTCACTAAAGGTCCCTCATCCAGTAGCTTTTCTCAACACAATTCTGGTTAAGTGGATTAAGTCAGTTTTTCCAGAATCTTTGAATGAAAGCATTGTTTTGGTCAATTATAATAATATATATAGTCACATATTTGCTATGAAAAGATGTTTAAATGTTTTAGTTCCTAATAATACAGGGAAGTTCTGATATCGGTCTCTGCCACAGGAGATCTTTATTTGTTGCCACCACACAAACACACACACACACACACACACACACACACACACAGAAATGAGCGAAGGTTTATAAAAGACGTTGCTCACCAAAGTAAAAATAACCCCCCTCATCCCGGGGCTGGAAGAAGCGTCCTCGAGCCTGAGCGTGAACATCAGCTCCTTTCTCCACCAGCAGCTCGGTGTAGTGTTTACAGCGGCGCTCGATAGCGATGTGCAGCGCCGTCTGACCTGCAGCACACACACACACACACATACACACACACATACACACATTTTTCAATGTATTCTGGGTAAAATCTGTTTCAACATAGTGATGAAGATCAATCAACTCTTTATTAAAGACTATTTTTTTATTTCCCTTTTCAGAAAAATGACCTGTTGCTCTAGAAACCATAACGCATTTAAACAAGTGCATTAATCTAAACCTGTGATGCACAGCTGCACATCAAACTTAATCAACGTCTTCTGACCAATCAGAATTCAGCAGCTCTGCCTCTTTACTGATCATACACACGTTTAGAAACTGAATGAATGAAACTAAAATTAATGAAGGAAAGTTACATCATCAGACTGGGTGTGTCATCTGGACATTCAGACTTGGGGTTTCGGCCGGAGAGACACAGCATAAAACATACAGACGTGTGTGTGTGTGTGTGCTGTTTAAACTACTACAGGGTGGAGACTAATAACACCGAAACTCTTTCACAAACCCACAAAACACACACACACACGTTTTATCAATAACATGCCAGCGTGGCATGCATCGGTGAGCGGTCGGGATTCACCCTGTTCAGCATCTGTTGAATTCTGATTGGTCAGAAGGTGTGATTTTATTTTCTATCACAGAAGCTTTCACAGTCGTGCAGTTAGAGAGAATTTACAGTTTAAGGTGTTGAATGAAAAATTGTGGGTTCCATTCTTAGGACCCTTAAGCTGCCACTGCTGGGCCCCTGAGCGAGGCCCTTAACCCTTAATTGTTTAAATGTATCGAATAAAAAAAAAGGATGTAATTGTCAATGGATGTTATAGTGAAGAATTATGTGGGCGTGTACTCTCTACTTACCGCGGTAGTAAAGGTCTCTAAAGGGCGTGTTGACGAACTCGTGCAGGTTCCCCGTCTGCTCGGCAATGTCCAGTAACAGCGGGATGGTGTCGTTCCTCCCTCCATATAAATTTAGCAGAGCTTTCAAAAGACACGTCTTTCCTGTGGACGGCTCTACACCCACACACACAGTTTTTTTTTTAATTCTTACATTACTTTAACCCTTTGTTCTCCCTCTTTTATATGTTCAGTAATACTATTTCTGCATACAGGAAGTTCATTTAGCTGACAGGAAATAGAAAAAGTTCATCGTTATGCTTCCAGGCTTAAAATCAGACAGGGTCAATCAGTGTTTAAGGAAGCTCATGGGAAATGACTGGAACTTAATAAGAGTTGTTCAATCATTGCATGACCCTTTAACACTCAGTCATTGAGGGATTCATCTGCATAAATGAACATCTGGACTAAAAGGTCAGCCCGTGAGCCTCCACTGTTTACACTTCCTGGTCAGGATAAATTCCAGAATGTGTATGAGAAAATCCAGAGCATAAAGACAGTTTGCTGCGACTTCTCACTCTACGCTGATAAGTTCCCACAATCCTTTGGGGCAGGAAGCAGTGCTCAGTGATAGAAGAGTTCCTCTTTAGAATATTACACACTGAAGCGGGAGCGAAAAAGACAGGGATAAGACAGGATGGTATTTCCTGGTGGATGGGCTACAGCGAGCCGTGATTGATCTATTGAATATACGGAAATCCATCAGAAATAATAAAATTATAATAAAATTTAGTTTCCATGTAAGCTTTCCAGACTGTATACACACATCCGTTATTTGGAGTACTTTTCCCAGAATTCCTGTTTGTTGCATTTTATTCCATCACCGACCCTAATTAAATCCTGATTAAAGCAACACATTAACTTTCAACTCATTATGTTACACTTAATGGCCTTTTACCGGTATATAAATTAATAATTTAATATTTCAATTGGTTGTTCACCTCTGAACTCCTCATCCGTCAGTCTCTTGTTGTGGCTCTGCAGGAACTCCAGTAGGCCATCCAGAGCGTCCGGATTAGCCCGAGACACAGCGTCGAATAGCAGTGTGCGATTAAACACCTTCAGAACCCTCGGAGGGTTTGAGCTGACCTCATCACCGGACACCATGTTTTCCGTGTTTCTGCGAGGGGACATTTGGAGGTTAGGAAAATGTACAAGAACAGTCGAGTGGACACAATGTGAGGAATCTGTTGTATGCCAGTTTGCAAACGTGGAACTTTAAAATCTAAGAAATGTGGTGTTGTGACATTGTGTTGTGAGTCCATTAAGGAAATCCTTATAAAAGGCAGCTGGTGGAGTTTCTTTTCCCAGCTTAATCTAGTAAAATCGTATGCACAGAACTTTTCTTACGAGAGCTATACTCATATTTCACGAGCACGTATGGAAGAGGGCTTTGACTAAGGGTGTGTTGTGCAGTAAATGGAATAAATATAAGTTGCTCTGGATAAAAATGTCTGCTTTATATTCTCAAATCACAAAATTCTGGACAGGGTGCTTTTATTTTCTAACTACACGCTGGCAACAGTCAAAAAGTTCTGATACATTCCTAAACAGTGGTCAGAGACTGAGCCACTTTATGTCCTCAATAAACCTGTGTGTAAGGAAAAAAAACCCCTACACAGCTAAACTGTATAAACATTACCTCAAGAACCAGCAAGGAAACAACATCAACTTTACCCCGCGGGCCACACCTTTAGCATTAATCCAGAGGTGGAGAGAAGAACAGTGGTACATTCAGTACTGTGGAATTAACCCTAGAGATCTAGCTCCTTTATCGGCATCATACTGGTATTTTAGTGCCTTAAAATAGGTTTTATTTGGAAAAAATTGGTCTACAGTCTAAATACAGATGTCTATCTTTTAATGCAACTGGAACGCAACAAAAATCTAATTTGTTTGCCCCAGGTTATTTCCTCACCCTCGAGCAAGTTTCTTCTTGCGCCATTTTTGGTTATTGGGTGCATGGCACGTGCCGTAGTCGAAAAGCGAGTCCATTGGTGCCTGTTTGGGGCCTGTGTTGACCGGAGACTCGTAGATGGTGGAATCCAGCAGGTCCATGGGGTTGGACATGCCCTTCTTAAAGGCTCCAGGGAACTTGCGGAGATTGCGAACGTTGGACTTGGTCTCAGTTCGTGTAGCTGGGGGAAGACTGTTCTCCTCCGACCCCAGGATGTCGGCCACCGACGACAGAGGGAAGGCTGCTTCTTTATCCCCCGCGACATCTTGACTAGGAGATGTTTGAGAACCGGAAACAGGGTCGGTCTCAGCTCGGACCAGGCGACAACGCTTTAATAACGTTGAGGAAACCTAGAAGGGTTAAAAAAAAACCCATATCTAATTATATAAAAGCAGTCCAACACTTCATTAAATACAATAAAAGACAAACCTTGAGTGCATCAGGATCACAGTACATAGCGAGATATCAGAAAACAGCAATAAGGTATAGAATAAGAGAAAATTACTAATACTGGTGGGAAAAAAAGAGAAAATCAGGAAGTAAAAGTTCTAAGTTCATGAAAACTTCCCCACATCGTTTTATTAAGTTCCAGGGTTTTCAGGCTCACCCAATTTTACAGTTTTCTGGGTTTCATAAACAAAATGGATTTATAACATTTCAAATTTAACATTACATTACAATGTCATGCATAGTGCGACACGCAATGAAATGTTTTTTATGACTATTTGTGTTATGTAAGCATAATAAAGGAAAAGAGGAGCAGTATAACTAAAATAAACTATAATAACATAGGAAAGAGAAAAGATATCAGTGGATTTGATGACACTAAAATGGCAAATACAGTAAAAATTCAAATCATGAATCAAATTAAATCAAATCATTGATTCATTAATCAAATTAAGGAAGTGTCATCATTATAACATGTAAACATACAATATACATACAATATATATATACAATGTAAGAGTGTTGATGAACATGTGTAAATAAAGAAGAAAGTGAGATTTGGTGGGAGAGATAAACAAGAAACGGGTCCAGGAGAAAGTCCAGGTTCTCTAGATGTTCCGTTTGAGGGTCTCGATGGACTGCATGAAGACGTTCCTCCGCATTCTCTTTGAGTTCATTTTTAAATAGCGGAAACTCTTTTTTGACCGCAACACTGAACAGTCTATTATGGGATGTTTGATGTCCTTATCTATGTTAACTTCTCTGTCCACTTAGTGTTATTGGTCATTGGTTGATTGTTAAGTGTTGAGTGTTATTCCAGTTTTCTTGTCTGTTTACTTTTTTCTCAGTTTTCGTACCGTGTCGATTTTTACTTCCTGTTGTTTCTTAGATTTTGTTCCTTTTTGTGCCCCGGTTTCCCTTGTGCTGCAGTTTTTTGACTAGTTTCCCTATTCCACATGAACAAAATATTATTTTAGAAATAAAGCTGAAGTTTATGTGAAATGTAAAATAAAGGATGATTTTTTTTCTTATGGTCCTTGTGAGCGGCAATAAATGACAAGAGATGATGTTTAAAAATGTCAACAAGCAGTCCTACATTTGGCCAGCATCTCATGGTCTTTACTTTCCAGGAGACATTTGGGCAAAGATGTGGAACCACCAAGATTGGATTCTGAATCTGTTTGTAAAAGAGATCCCTGTTTCTCCTGGAAAAAAAACACACAAACACCCTTTTCCTTACCTCATTCATCCCTCAGGTAATATGTTCCTGCCAAATTCCTCTTCAAGTGGGTTCGGCTGAGAGGAGGAGGCCTCACACTCGCTCAGAGAACTGGACTCCACTGGTAAAACAGCAACCAAACGTCAATCAGTTTGAAGTGAAGGCTCAGTCAGTTAGTTAAACACTGCCTGGAGCTTTTTTTGTTGCATAAACACAACAGTGTCCATGTTCACGCTCAAAGGACAAAAAAATAAGAAAAATGTCCTGCCAGTTTGTTTAAGACAAAGTAGAGACCAGAGACTGTTTTTGTTTCAGTCACTTTTACATGTCCTCTTATACCACAGCGCAACCAAATCTAAAATCTATAATGTTGCACAGTACTGTGTGTAGGTTTTTTTTTTTTTTTTTTACACAAATACATAAGAACATTTAGAATGAAGAAATTCCACTAAGAAACCGAGCCAATCCTCAAGACTGCTCTTATAAAAAAAAAAAAAAGCTGACATGAAGGCAGAAATTCCTCATGATGTAATGTTTCCCACAATGCTGCTGCTGCATTTTTCATTAAAGCTAGTAAATCCTTTACTTATCTCAAGCTATGAATCACCCGTACACACATTATCCAAACTTTCGTGCTGCTGAAGCTGAGGCTTAAACTCCAGGGCTGTACGATATATCGCAAAACAATTATCAAATGATTGCACATTGTGATATGCTAAAAGGTTTGCAGTAAATAATGGTTTTGAAAATAAATAACGGTTTTAAAAAATTTTAGATCGTTGTATAGTAAAATACTGTGGATGGTCATATTATTATTTTTAAATATCACATTGCATTATATAGCATATGATTTTTTCCCAGCAATATCACACAGCCTTATTGGAGGCTTAAACTTCCTGGACAAGTCATGACACATCCCTACGTATCTGTTTTTTTCCCAGTTCCCCGAACATAGGCAAATACCCTCAGAGTCAACACCTTCCCTATCTGGTTAAGCTAACAGTGTCCTTGGTGATTCTCTGCTTATTCCAAATGAAACCATTCCCAAATCTCCTGCTTTAAACCTGTTTCATCTACAAACTCCCAGCTCATCGTGTTCGTGCTTGCCTTGAGCTGGTTCCTGGCACCTGTTTATCATATCCTGTTTAACAAGTACTATTAGAAACATCTGACTGCTTTAGACTTCATCTTTATATAAAAGTTGCTGAATGTTATAAACTTTACACCAGTTGGTATACAGGGAAACACTTTCAGTTTCTATTGAGCTCATAGCCAGAACACACTGCCTTCAGGATAAACGTAGCTCTGCTTGAGCTTCTGTTTGCCACTGAGCTGCTAGATTGTAGGCAAAAACAAGAACTGACTTGTTTGGTGGGGTTTCCACATTAAATGTGTTCCACTACAAACAGACAGAACAATGTAACTATGGCGTTGGATTCATTCAATAAGGAGAAATCTTTGGGAAACTGCTGTGGTGTGGCTAAAAGCATGATGGACTTGTCTCTCCAACACATTGCATATCTTGTTGAACCTTAAAGTTTCATTTAATTGATTCACAAGTTGAATCCAAACTGCTAGGATGACGTACCAGTCAAGCCACCTTTGTTCAGAAAGTTCGTTTTTGTTATGAAAGTTCCTTATGTCACATGACCTAAAGGCTAAAACTAGAGATGTACTGCTTTGCAGAAGGGTTAAATCAAGTGTAAACCAACATATTATCATGTATTCTTTAATGTCTTAGTGTAAGTCATCCTTTATTCTGGCCAGTATGTTTAGATTCACAATAAACTACTACAAAGTTGTATGAATTAGTAGGGTTAAAAATTCTACTGATGAATACTATGGTAAATATAGAGATCATTTTATTGTTGTTATGTTCAAAGCTGGCTAAATCACTAGCGTAACGTTCCAGGGCTACCAAAACTCACCCCGGCTGGCCTGCTTCAACATGTGATCAAGATCGCAAGGGCAGTGAACAGTGGGCAAAACTTGAATCCATCTGGAACAGGATGTTTAGTTAGAACAAAATATTTGTGATGGTTTTAATTTGATTATTTTCTATAACTTTTATTTGTATTGATGTTTTGTCACCTTTACAATATTCTACATTCAAAATAATGCCTATTTATTTAAGCTACTTGATTTAATTTTGGATTGCAAAAACTACCTCAGAGAACCTGTCAGAAAGGTTATCAGAATTTTGCAAGCCCTAATGTTGCTCTCTCTAGTGCAAGTTTTCCACCAGGGCCAAAGCCCAATCAGGGACCTGGGCCACATCCCAAATCCTTGCTCTGGGAAAGTCTAAAAACTCTGCAGGTCAGAAACATTTGAATGTGTTATGTCAGAGAGTGGAGCTTCTACTACACACCATTTTTTTTTAAAAAAGGCTCTTTTTAATAGCCGTCATAAGCTTAAAAAAAGCAAAGAAAAGCAAGGAGGAGAGGGAAAGTTTAACAAACAACCCACCCCCTAAGTTGATACCGGTATTTGTAGTATTGTCACATGTCGATTATCCGGTGGGAAAATTTCCCTTACTGTCACAACACTACCCCTTGCCATTAGGACAAACAGGAATGTAGAGTGACAAAAAAAAACCCCCAAATATATGAGGCAACAGCGTGGGAAATGGCAGCCGAGACATTTAGCAGCTCTATCAGTCAACAAGTTCAGAATTTAGACCAAAAAAAATTTACAAATTATTACAGGGATTAAAACAAAGACAGAAAGTGGTGCAAAAGTGACAGCGTCCTTAAAAGATAACGAGCGATTCTGGCAACATACTGTTAATGTGGCGTTCTACTTCTACTTCCTGCCCAGTGGAAGAAAGATGTTCAGGGAGTCTTCTTAATAGTTGGAAATAGATAGCGTTGAGAGGATCAGTATTTAGCAGGAATCTTGTAGATAATAAAAGAATGTTATTCTTCCTATTTGATTGATAATCAGTAACGGTGAGAACAGACTTCCACTTATTTTCACACCAAATCTCAGCTTTCAGAAAATCCAGATGTCTAAACTAAACGGGATTCATGTCCAAGTCACGAATTAGAACTGAAAGTGTCTTTTAGGCCTGAGCATGAGCAGATCTGAGCAGCTGACTAAGCTAACTAAGACATATGTAACAATATCGAATGATGAAGTACGTGACCGTGATAACTGTTTACACACATTTGGCTGGACAATAGCATCACTCAGCCATTTAAGTTCAAGTTCAAGGAGCTTTATTGTCATTTTTAACCGTATATAGCAGATGCAGTACACAGTGAAATGAACCAACGTTTCTCCACGACCCCATGGTGCTACACAAAACAACACAGAACCAGCAACAGCGAGCCACTTGACAAAAGGACAACACGGAGCTAAAGACTAAAAATAAGTTGTCTCAGCAACATAAAGTGCATGTGTGCAACCTGGTGCAAACAGTGTGGAACAGACAGTGCAATTAATAGTACAAACATTAAACCAGACGGTGCAAAACTTTAACTCAAATTATGCACTCAAAAATATATTTTAATTTACAAACTGGAGGAACTGACTGAGCAGCTCAGTGGTTAAGGTGTTAGATTGCTAAACAGATCATACGTTCAATACCCCGCACTACCAAGCTGACTCTGCTGGGTCCCTGAGCAAGGCCCCTAAACCTCAACTGCTTATCTGGACTAAAAAAGTCGCTCTGGATGAGGACGTCAGACAATTGCCAAAAATGTAATTCATGTATCGTGTCACTGCTCCAATGTGATTAATCCCTAATTAAATCGCTCCCAGGTTAATTCTCTTATTTCTCTCCTTGCTGTTATAATCGGCTTCACCATTTTTGGAAAAAAAAGTAAAAAATTGTAAAGTATAATAATGATCGTAATCAACCTCAGTCCTTTTATTAAAAACAACAGATTCTGGCAAAAAACAAACAAACAATCATGTCTTTTAATTCCAGTTGTACCAAAAAAAAGAAACAAACTAATCTCCACTGCAGATTTACAATAAAGGTTTTTTTTAATATTATACTAATAAAATAGTGGTTTTAAAATTTACCAAAAAATGTATTGAAAAGACAATTTACTCTGTGGTCTATTAATTAAATCTGGATGTAGGTATAAATAATTCGGTCATCTTTAGCAGCAGCAGCTTTGATGTAATAAAGAGAAATCGCGAAAACCTTAAACACTTAATGTGCAGAAAGTCTAACAACCCTGAATGCGAGCAGACAAAACTGATGACGTGCTGAGAGAAATAAGGAAACTGTACCACGGTGTGTGACGTGCCAGTCTGAGTGGTTGGTGTTAGTCATGTGCTTCCTGTAAAAACGTGTGTGTCCATCTATATATCTATATATCTATATATATATATATATTCTGCTTTGAGCTGCGAGATAAAAGCCAGCTTCAGACACCAAACCGCTAGTTACCACCATAATATTGGCCCGGCATCCCGTGTCTCACTCGAGAGCTAGTCAGACATGTGCATTAGCAAGTGGAGTCGTCTGATGCTGTACATTACACCTAATAAAACCAGTATTGTTTTTTTATACAATAATTGTTGTTCTTGGGGACCCAGAACGGATTAATGGCATTTCAATTCAATCCAATGGGGAAAACTGAAGAGAGAGAGAGAGAGAGAGAGACTTTTTTACTTTAGAGAGAGAGAGATAGAGAAAGAAAGAAAATAAGAAAGAGAGGGGGAGAGAGAAGGGAGAGAAAGAAAGAGAGAGGGAGTGTGTGTGTGTGTGTAAAAAAGTGTATTGTTAATTTCATTGTTCTCTCCGTTTTATTATAAAAAAAATTATTAAAGTTTATTGAAGACCCTGTCCCACCCCCCAAAAAAGAAACAAACAAACAAACAAACACAAAAAAAAAAACAGTGAGTGAAGCGTCCCCACAAAAATCCCCGGATGTGACACTCAGCGTTCCACAGGTATACGGTAAGTTTGTTTACAAACTAATTTATCGTGAACTAAATTTAATAATATTTAATGCTTCTTCTTTTCCAGGACCTTAAAATAAAACACTAAGAAAAACAGTTTAAAAACGAAACAAACCGAATCTTACCTGAGGAGTTTAACTGCTAAAACACGCGCGCTTCGACGGATTAAAATTAGAAGCGGAAAAAGCAGATTGTATTTCCTCAAAAAAAAATCCTCGAGAATTAAATTCATTTCTGTTTAATCCGGTGTACGATCCGGTCTGTGTCTCTGTGTGTGTGTGTGTGTGTGTGAGAGAGAGAGAAAATCTGCTGTGATTCCCGGTGTCGGTAATAAAGCAGCTGTAGAAGTGTGAGAGATTGAGGAGTGTTGGGTGTTCCACAGGCTACTTCACTTCACCGCCCATCAGAATGAACCCGCCTCAACACACACACACACACACACACACACACACACACACACACACACACACACACACACACACACACACACACACACACACACACACACACACACACACACACTCTCTCTCTCTGTAAAAAAGAATTTTCAGTAAGTCATTAAAAACCTTTCTAAAAGTGAAGTAAAAAAACTGTATACCAGGGCTTCTCACACTTTTTCTTTAATGAGGGGCAGGTCGGTCCGGACTTTATAATTGATTAGAAAAGATTTAATAATCATTTTAATTTTATTTATTTTGCCCCTGATACTAGATTAATTTATCTTTTTGTAATGGGGGTTCAAACAAGTTATTATTACGTTTTAAGAGATGTACAGAATATTAAAAGAGGAAAGATGAGACGAACAGATGTTTCTTTTGAATTGAACGAAAAGTTCATCGGTTTTGGCTAAAATTCCTGCTTCCTAAATCAAACTTTTCTCTTTCCGACATTTACATTTAGTTGTCCTTGAATTGTCTTGCTGGCTGTTGCACCTGCTCCTGCTCCATCACCATAGATTGTTATGTACTGATCTGGGGTAGTGGTAGTGCAGTGGGTAAAGTTTTGAACTGCTAATTGGAAGATCAGGGTTTAATTCCAAGTACCATCCAGTTGCCACTATTGGGCACTTGAGCAGGGCATTTAACACCCGGTTGTAAATAGATTTGGATAAGGGTGTCTGCCAAAATGAAGTAAATGCAAATGATCTCTTTGTGGGTAAATTTAACAAATAGTTTAATTTAATTCAGTTGTATTTGTTTTGTGCTTTTAACAATAGATATTGGCAAGAAAAAACTTTGAGATGAAGTTGGAACCAACTTTAAGAGAAACCAAAGGAACCCATCCTCCCATCTGGGTGACACCGAATGTCCATTTATTACAGCTTATGTTAATGGTGGTCAAATGTAATGTAAACTGTAGCCTTGGGTCAGTGGAGCAGAGTGAGTCGCAATACATTCTCAGAGCTTCTCGAATTTAAAGAAAGGGGCAGGAACTTGGTCACTGGTACCTCAGGGGCATATTTAACCCTTAATTACTCTGCAATAAAGACGTTCCAGCTGTTCTTCGAGGACTTATGATTTAAGTTGCTTACACACACACACAGTGTAACTACATAATTCTGTTTTTTTAACCCAAATGAGGATGGGTTCTCTGTTGAGTCTGGTTCCTCTCAAGGTTTCTTCCTATTCCGTCTCAGGGAGTTTTTCCTTGCCGCCTTCGCCCCCGGCTTCCTTATCAGGGGCAAACTGATTTCTGTTTTATTTTCATCTTATAATTTCTTTGATTGTTTAAAGCTGCTTTGTGAAAATGACTATTGTAAAAAGCGCTATACAAATAAAATTGAATTGAATTGAATAATGAATCTTCTTAATAATTAAGGTGAATTTTAGTTGGAAAGGCAACCTTTAATATCAAATAGATATATATGAGTAAAAATATATTTAAAATATTTTAAAAATATGTTGCTGGCATTGTTCAGATGGCCGTATGTGCAGGTGGGGATGTATCCAGGCCGCCGGTCATAGTTTAGGGCTCCTCTGGTTATAAAGTATTACATTAAACTAGAGGAAGTCGATGGTTGCAGATCTGATTTATATGTTCTCGTCTTGGGCATCAGTTTTTAATTTCAATGTATGGTGTCAGATGAGATGATGGGGGAACAAAAGCTTAACATTAAGAACAGACTTTGGCGTTTGCAAACTTAATTTCTAAGAGAAAAATTTCTTTAGAATGAAAATCACCCAAACCATTGAAATCTCTAATGTTTCCGAAAACAGAAAACCAATAAGAAAAAAAAAATCTTATGAGATTACCACAATATTTTACAAAATATAGGAGCTAATTTATGTTAAAGGCAATCAGGAAAGAACAATCTGCCCAAAATTCAATCCGCCGCTTTGTTTTCACTTCAACATTTGCTTCTGCTTTTGCATTATTTTTGGAGGTGCCTTTTGCCATTGATGTTCTATGTATCTTGTTAATTAAAAACTCTACTAAAATCAGTTTTTAATATAAAGTTAACACGCTGAGGTGCTGAATTCACCATCATAAATACACAAACGCAAAGGTGAGTAAAGGTGCAAATTTAGTAAAATGCACAACAGTAAGACAGAGTTCATACTATTAAACGGAAATTAAAGCAAGTATTACTTTATAAAAATGAAGTGGCAAATCAGATGTTTGTATTTAAAAGCTATGCAGTAAAAATGTTATAGATTTAATTTATATTCAGTTAGTGTACTCCTAATGAGTAATTAGTGGTTTCAGAGCCAGATCCTTGGCATGAAGAGGGAACACACCCTAAATGGGGCACCAGGCCATAGCCACGCGCTCACACACACACTCTTACCAGGATCAGTAGAAGTGTAGCCAGTCCACCATGTGTGTGAGCGGGGCAAGAAACAAAACTAAACAATTTTCAGATCCAGGGTTTTAAAAGTATTTGATCACGTGATTTTTACGACAAACTTAACTGTCTTATAAGCACTCGTAAATCAAGTTCAAGTTTTGTGTCTGACTGGTTAAAAACGTTAAACTCCTGCGACCCTGATGCACTGTGACAGTTTTATATTAATATTAATAATTAAACACCCTGCCTGGATAGTGAGTATTAAATTAGTTACCATTAGTTGCTTTTTTCACGAATCTTTGTTTTCGGGTTTTTTTTATTCAGCAGCGTCGTCGTGTGGTCAGTTGAGGTGGTGCAGTTGGGTCAGTCATCTACCTGAAGGTGACTATTTATTTATTTAAATTAATTGTTACATAAACATGAAGAATGAATTACAAACACCAGTCCAGCTTTATTGTGCATCATAAAACTCATTCATATAAATGTCTCTCTCTCTCACACACACACACACACACACACACACACTTAGGACAGTTTTAAAATTCTGTAAAGACTAAACACTTCATTCGATCAGGTTTTACAGAACGAAACGACAGAGGGCAAAAGAAAAGTTCACTAAAATCCTCTTTCTTGTTAATATTTTAATCCATTTCTTTTCGTCGCATAATTGTTACAAGATTAAGCACTAAAAGACAGGTTTTAAAATATGTATGCTTCAAACAGCAAATGAGAATGAAGTGCAGTTGAAAACTAATCAGATATCGGACACACTGCCTGGAGGAATGGTGGTCTGAGTCGGTGGTTTAGATGTGGCATGTTGAAGTAGAGTAACCATAAATAACCTCCCCTAATTATAATTTTTAATATGTTAAAAATAATTTAAAAGAAAACTTCTAATTCAGGACCAGCTGCCTAAACAGGAGTCAGCGGTCCTCAGCTGGACGGGCCAGATGTCCATGACAGAACAGCAAAGAAACAACAAACCAGAGAAACCCTGAGAGAGAAGTTGTCCAATCAGAAAACGGATCAGCCTGATGAGATCAGCTCAGGCTTTGTACTCGAGCTCGGCATTCATCTTGGTGTACATCTCGTAGATGGTGTCAATGGTGGCAGTGAAGTTGACGAGAAACTGGCGCACTTTGTCCAGGCAGTCTTCCTCTTTTACCTCACGCCCTTTTGACAGCGCCTTCAGGAAATCCGACTTGTATGGCGCAGCATACAGCGCTGCCTGCAGGAAGACACAGAGCATAGCAAAGGTTTGCATATTTTATTTACAATTCCATATTTGTTCCTTTCCCATGTCTGTTCTTGATCAACACACAGACTTGTCAAACTAGTTACAGTCACATGACAGGTCACATGTCCTCCACAGGTTTATAGGGATCAATAAAAAGCCCTGGAAGATTCCTTAACCACACTAAGAGATGCCAACAATGCTAACAAACCACCAGCAAACAGACCATTTTTTTTACTATACATAGTGCTAGCACGCTAGTTTGTGTGCAACAGGGCAACATGCTAACAGCAGCATTGATTCATTCTTTACATTAAATCTTATACAGTACACAGAAAATGTAAACAGGTGTAATGTTTGCGAATGAGTGGTTTTTAGACTAACACAAAGGAAAAATCCTGAACCATGAGCTACCCCTCGGAACACTAGGAGACAATACACACTCTAAAAAGGGTAAAAACCTGTGTAACACGCTCTTACTTTAAAAAGTTTTTGCACAAACCAGCCATGGTATTTTCTCAGCGAGAGCTCATAGGCTTTAGTGACGTTCACTCGGATCAGGTTAGGGTTGTTCTCATCCTTCTCACCGTCCACTAGACTCTGCAGAAGGACCTGAATAAAGCGTAGACCCCTGAAACCAGGAAAGACACATGTTCATCTGTAAGCCTCTTCAAATACTATAACAGGAATGGTGGCAGAAGTCATAACAGAAAAGAAAGAAGAACAGGATGAAAGACAGGAAGGGAAATAGAATATAGAAGTAGACAAACCAACTGAACCAGGAAGAGCTGAAAAGGAAAGACCCTGGAAACAGGCAGAAACGGGAGCAGAAGCAGGAATGAAAAAAAAAGACAATGAAAAACGAGAATTTGACAAAAACAAGTCTACTATAGCTTATATAATAAACATCACAGTTGAAATACATTTACAGCTTTTGGTAGACGCCCTTATCCACAATACCTTACATTTATCTCTTTTAAACAAGGGCCTTGCTCAGAGGCCCGGCAGTGCAAACTTGGTAGTGATGGAAATCGATCCCTGATCTTTCAACACCTTAACTACTTTGGTATCACTTGCCCTTAAATAAAATAAATAAAAGCTTGTTAAAATTCCTCTGACCTTTTAAGCCACATAAGGGAGAGTGTTGCTCCTACTCTGGGCCACTCGGCAGAATACATCTCTTTCTCAGCCTCCAGGATCTGCTGCAGTGTTCTAAATCGAGTTGGGTTGCTGTCATAAACTGCCTTAATTTTCTGAGAAAGGGAAAAAAATGTTACGCTAATCTGCATTCTGTTCTCGCGTGTTAGTTGTTAAACAACTGAAATGTACTCACGGTTATGTTCCCAGCGATGTCTGCCTTAATGGGGGCAAAAACAGTGGAGCCCAGACAATCTGCACAGAGACAAAATAAATCATAAGCATGTAGACCAACAGATCCTGATCCTGTTCTGATTAGGCTGCTTAACATGATTGAAAAATTCCAAAGAAACATCATCATAACCCATCAACAGAAGCTCAGAGCACAAGATCTAGAGAAGTATTATTTAGGGAAAAAAGTTTTGTGCCAGCTAGTAAACAAGACATCCAAGAAGTAGCCAAGATGCCAAAGTTAACAATCAAAATAATGCTTCCACCACCATGCTTTACCCTGCATCGTTTAACTGTTATACTGTGTAGCATTCAATCTATAATCTGTGGCTTGCTTAAATTAGCATAGTTTTGTGTTCAAAAAATTAGCTACGCTTTAGCCACTTAAACCTGCTAGACACTAATCTTCAAGATTTGCTCCGAACTCCAACTGACCTTCATTGTTCAGTCTTCAAAATAACGGGCTGAAGTACCATCTCTGAATAATTAAGCGCCTTTAGAGAGCATGACAGATTTGTGAACGGACCGACGGCGAGTCATAAATTTTTCAGCAGGCCCACAATGGAGAGGACGAAGGCATGTTATCGAGGCAGAAATCAAGAGCTGAGGTTAACGAGCCTAATGTACACACAAACAAAAGGGGAAGAGGCATCGTAACCCAATTCTGTCAGACAGGAAGTCCAGTTCCTGCTCACATTCAAGATCATTAAATAGGTCTGGACCAGGGAAAAGGAGTGCTTCACTGAAGTGTGCAGAAGCTCGGAACTATGAATTCTCTCACTGTGGCTGGCTAAGCGCCAATTTTTGTGACTTACTTTTGCCCGTTAACATGATTTTTGTATTATTTTTATTGGGTGCAATATTAATCTTCCTCCCTTTGTATCCTGTTCTTGGTTTTTAAAATGATTTTGGGGATCAGACACCTGCAGAGGGGCTGATGGGTCTTTAGATGCTGTTTCTCAAAAGAAAGGAAATGAAAGCTAATGTGGTTGTTGAAGAAATGAATGATTTGATTTTTGACTTGATGTGCAGAGCGGTACAAAATTTTGGCTTCCGAAAGATGTGAAACAAACCAATAAGAACTAAACGTCTAGCATTACATGTTGTCTATCTGCATATCTGTGTCTAGTCTGGGTGTGATAAACAAGTCTTATTGCAGCTACAGTCAATGTGTCAATCAGTGTCATGTGTCAATCAGAATGGCGGGTATTTGAAAGCGTGAACAGACATTTAAAACTGAATCCGATGTGCTTATAGTCAGATGTGTCGTGAAAATTGATCGCCAGCGTTGGTCTCGCAGCAGGTGGGTAATCTAAAAGTGTGTGTCCTGCAGGGACAGAGGCAAGCTGCCCGCTGGCAAACTTCACCACACACACACACACACACACCCATTGTCCACTCTGGGTTCTAGTCGTGTCATATTACACTCAATTTTTTTGACCTTTTTCCTTTGGTGGCCTCTTTTTTCTCAGTGTCAATGTGTTCATTATAAGTGACTGCATTCATTCAATGAACAATGAAGATGTGTCACTCGCTTTCTCTCGTTTGTTCTGTCTAGTTCACACTCTCATTAAGTCCTGCCACACACATTTGCCTCTGCTTACTCATATTACACACTAATTGTGTTGTTGGAGTCCCAGAGGGCTGCTGTCTTGTTTAGTCTTTTGCTAATTAGCAGCTACACCGATCCAGGTGTGTAACCGGTGGTGTTTATCCCAGGAGTGTATAAAGAGCAAAAGGTTTGCTAAACATCATCTTGATTTTTTTACATAATTGCCATCATATGGAATTTAGATATTTAACTAATCCGACCCATTAAATTTTTACGAGAAACATTTAGATTTAAAGCTTAAAAGCATGAATTATGAGTTTTTCTAGAAAAACATATCAATGACTGCAGCTAGTCAATATTCCGTAAGCAAATATAGTTTAAAAAAAATATCCATTATAGGGTTAAAACATGCAGTGATGCTGATGTAATGTTATGATCTAAATATTTTTCAGATGTCATTCTCACTTTAGTATTAATGATTACTCCAGTGCCAATAGTGTTCTTCACACAATAAGCCCATTCTCTGAACTTCAGACTCGGTTGTTGGGTTTGGGAACACCGGGACAATGAGGCCTGGCATCTAACCCAAATGTCTGGTGCAGGTGGCAAATCGATCAGAAAGCGGGTTTTTATATGCATGAATAGTGCACCGCCTGCCAGGAGAGAGTTAGGGAGGGAGGGAGGGAGGGAGGGAGCCCAAAGAAATTCGAAACCCTGCCAATCATTTTTCCTCAACTTCAAATCGAGACCAGATGATTGAGTTACCCAAGCAAACAGGGCCTCTCGACTGGGCAAATCAGGGAAATCTGATCCAAAAACCAAACGGGAATAATAGCAGGTTTGATTCTATTGCTTCTCGCCAAGTGTCACTATCAGACGGAACAGGTGGTTCCTTAGAGACGAACAGGAGTAAAAAAGAAAAAGGATTAGACACAAAGTTAACCAATCAGACAGCCCAGCTGGCACAGGCCGATACTATCATATTATAGGTTAAATAACATGTAATAAAATAGATTCTGACTTTTAAAAAAACATTGCCTGTTTACAGTGTTATGGAACAGTGTGTTAAATTAGATTATTAAAAAGATAAATAAATATTTTCAAACTTCCTGTATGTATAAGTGGGCTTACATGACACCCTTATATTAACTACAAATTCTGTGTTTTACTGTAGTTTTTACATCACTCAAAGAAATTACTGAAGAATGGATCAAGACTAATTCCAATATTTACTGTTATTATAACAACAATAATAACAATTGCAGTTCTTATATTTTTTTGCCGCAAAATCAATTAAAAAACATTAGAATCATCATGTTGACATTTAAATCCGATAAATTACATTTCGATATTGGTCGAATCCCGATCACTCCTGAACCCTAAGCAGAGGCAGAAAAGAAAGTCGGATCCAGTTTATTGACCGGGTCTGTGGTAATAGTGAATAATATTTTCGGTGTATAATTAGTGACTAATCGCTGTGTAATAATACACTGCGGGTCTGTTTGGAGTTAAACTGAGGAAGTAAATTGTTCGGTTCGATTTAAGAAACTTACCAAAGAAGGGCGGAAGGTAAGAAACCGCCTCGAGGAAGGGTCGCGTCTCCACCTGTTTGTCGGCGGGAAGCTGCCTGAACTGATGCTCCATCAGAAGAGCCATGACGGCCGAGAAAAAAAAAAGAAAAAAACGAAAGAAAAAAATGCAATAGTAAAATCAGAGTTTAAAATGATGTCAATATTAAAATACACACTTTGCGCGCCGATTATTCGACTGTCCTGTTTTTATTTAACAGAATAAACGACAAAAGCAGCAACTGAGGCTCAGTTATCAATCAGCCAGCGGCAGCTTTTATTGAACAGATGTAGAACCGAGAGCCAATCAGCGTAAAGGGGGCGGGACATTATTGTAGTTTTACCTGTTCCAGAAATATTTACAGATTCATAACTTGTTTTTTAAAAGTTACTGATGTATTTACTCTACAAACTTAATAAAGGCTCTAAATGGTCTAAATGGTTCTTATTTAAAAAGATGATGAATGAATGCACTATTAACATTCTTAATGGAAATTATAACGTCTGCTTATTTATTTTTTTTATCCTAATTTTTTTATGTCCAGTGGATTAAAAGAGCTTTTTAATGACTTTTCATTGTCGGAAAAATGTAAAATGCGCAATATAAAATCTCATTCAAAAAGCTTTCCATAAAGTAACACCGTTTTTTATATATGGAAAAAGTCTCATTATCAGACCACAAGTATTTTTTTGACTTATTAGTTTTTATTTTTGTGTACTGAGTTTATTATGCAAAATGCTTCGTCTTCGTCTTTCATGTGTCTAGTATGTTTTTTTTTTTTCAGAAATCAAACTGACTCGGTTTGACCCTCACCGCAAGCCGTACTGTAACCAGGAAGTTTATCCGGTTACTAGGAGAATCGGGAGGTGGATGTGGAGTTGAATTTTGACCGTTAGTACTTATCAGACTGTTTAGTTCATTAAACCTTCTTTTAACTAAACAATTCAACAGTAAAGTAACAGAATCTGCATTTGAACACTGTGAAGCGGTAAGAAAACAAAGAATATGGAAAAAATTTAATTGAACGATGCTAATTTTGCGCTAGATAAAATAGCGCGCTAGTGTTTGAGCTGAAATGGGCTAATTGAGAATAATAGTTTTCTTTCAGCCTATTAAAACATTGTCACTTTTGGCAAAATGCTTACAAATATTAGCGGTTTAACTTACAACTAGCAGGACATGTTTACATCTTTAACTTTGCTTCAGAACTACCAGGCTAACAAGTCATAAAAATTCAGTAGTCATCAGTCTAGCCATGTGTGTCAATGACAATAACAATAAGATATTTGACCCAAGAATGTTGTAAATGCATCCCAAAATATAACTTCATACAGATAACAATGTTTGATCAGATACCATTTAAATAAAAGGATATAAATAAAAAGCAATGATGCATTGAAAGAAATTAAAATAACCATTTACAGAGTTATCAAATGAAACAAATGTAAAGCACTGAATATTTGGATCAGATCTGGGTGTGACTTTATCCTCAGGTGAACGATGGCGCTGCCGACTCTTACCTCGCACTGGCCCGGTCGAATCCGTCCCATGGAGCGTCACCTGGTGCGTCAGAGAGAGCAGGAATCGCGGCGTCTCCAGCAGTGGCAGGCACACTCGCAGTATTTTAAAGAGCAGCAGGTTCGCAGCAGTAAACAGGCACACTGGAGTTCCCGGGAGTTTTATCAGCGAAGGTAATCACTTAGAATAATCACACATATTTATGTGACTGATAATGTGAGTTTAAATTGAATGACTGAACAGTTAAGTGGAGATTATTTCCGGTCACTTCAACCTTCAGTGTTCTCCTGTCTGTGTGTCCAGCATGTCGGCGTTCCGGCTCGATCGTCTGCAGGACGAGAGGATGAGAAGCTTGGAGGAGCGCAGGGAGAGACTTAGGAGTATGCTGCAAGAAGAGAACGTACAGCTGGAAAAGGAGCTCAGAACCCGAAATACCGGCGCCACCGTCAGGCAGCAGCAGGATAGAGCAGAGGCTCTGCGATCAGCCCGTGAGGAGCGCAGAAAGAAGGTAGTACAGATACATGTCACAGTACACCATAGAGTACTCGAGTTTATATCTTAGTAGTGTCATTTTTTTTACTCTCTCTGAAGCTCGCACAGGACCTGCTGAAGGAACACTGGAAGAAAAACAATCCTGAACTGCGCAACGTGAGTCTGAGAATGGGTGTGTACGGCATTTCAGGCTGCTGTGAATATAATGAGGTCATCAACTAACCAGGTGTATATGGGTGTGTAATGTGATGCAGGTGGAGTCAGAGCTACATAAGGATCATGTGGTGAGCCAGTGGCAGGTGCAGCAACAGCACAAAAAACAGGTATTATATCTTTTTTTAGAAACTGGAAGCAAACGGCTAAGTTTGAGCAATAAGGATGATGATGAGGCATGCTTTTCCTTTTTAATCCTGAGGCGGAGGAGCAGGATGCACAAGAGAGACTGCGTTTCGAGAACGAGTACGAGAGAAGCAGAAAGGAGGCACTGGAGAGGATGAAGGAGGAGGAGGAAAGGAGAAAAAAGAAGGAGAGTGAGAAAGCCGAGTTCCTACGCCAACAGATGGAGGAGCTGAAAATCAGAGACGAGGAGGTCTGTTTAAAACAACAACAAAAAACTTTTGAGATCATGAGTGATGATTCTGTGTTTCTGATGAAGTGGGGGGGGAAAGCTGTTTGTAACGTGTATGTGTGTTTAAGAGTCGGCGTCTGCAGCAGGAGGAGGATACTTTACTGTCTAAACGTTTGGAGTTGGATCAGCTGGAGGAGGACAGGAGGAGAGCCGAGGACGGCCGAAAAAAATCTGAGTTTGGGTGAGAGAGTGAAACTGTGATGTTTGGATTCGTTTGATGTCATACTGTGATATCATAATGAATCATTTGCTCTTGCTGATGGTGTACCTGTAGACGTTTGCTGAGTCGTCAGTATCGAGCGCAGCTGAAAAGACGAGCACAGCAGGTCCAGGAGGAACTTGTGAGTGAGCAGATGATGATGTGGACCATCATCTGAGTATATGCTGAAACATGGGTGGGACATCACTGCTTGTTTTTGAATGTCTCTATCCTATCTCTCTCTCTCTCTCTCTCTCTCTCTCTCTCTTTCTCTTCCAATATGTTCTCAGGAGGAGGACCGGAGGATCCTGGCAGCACTAATGGAGGGTGAGGAAGAGGAGAGGCGGGCTGAGAGTGTAAGAAGGGAGAGAGCGGTGGCCGATGTGGCGTGGATGAAAGGAGTCCTGGAAGAGCAGCTGCAGCTGGAGAGAGAGCGAGAAGCAGAGTTTGACCTGCTCCACAGGTGGGTGCAAGGGGAGGGTTTCGTTTATATTAAAAGTTAGGATTTCAGTCAAACCAAGTTTGCCATATTATTGCAGAGCAGTGCTCGGATTAAACCATTTCCACTTCCTGATTATGATGTCATCATATACACTGCCTGCTGTAGCATAACATAGAATTAGTGTTTAGAATGATATTTGCATTATACAATTAGACTGACCTACTGAATGATTGTGTGTGTGTGTGTTTGGTTTGGTTTAATCAGAGAGGAGGCTCAGAGAGTTTGGGATCAGCGTGAGGCTCAGTGGGAGAGGGAGAGAAAAGCCAGAGAGAGACTCATGCAGGAGGTAAAGTAAACAGCCACATCCGAATATTGTTACTGTACCTGTAGAAAAGCAAACTAGATTCACTGTTTGACTGATATTGATTACTAAAACATTAATATCAGTACCTGAAGTTTGTGCTTGTGTGCTTTTTAAGGTGCTGGGTGTGCGCCAGGAACAACTGCAGGAGCGGATGGAAGAGAAACGCAGAGCTCGGAAGGAGTGCCAGAGAAGGAGGACGGAGCTTTTACAGCAGCTGGAGGAGGAAGAGGAAGAGAAACGACAGCAAAGGGAGCAGCAGGAGCAGCAACGCACCACACGCATGCAAGACATCAATGCTCAGGTGTGTGTGTGTGTCGGATTAAAATATATACATTAAAGAGAACAACAAAAGTTATTTTACTGTTCCACCTCTGGCTGGTGTTAACACACTGTGGCTTGCCTTCAGGTGGCACAGAAACGCAGAGAGCAGTGGGAGGAGCAGCAGAGATTCGAGCAGGAGGAGGCGGAGCTGAGGGAGGGGCTTCGGCTGCAGGAGAAGGAGCTTCGTACCGAGACGGAGAGGATGACTCGGCGTGGCTATGAGGAGAGGGTAAGGGGCTCAACCACGCTGTTATTCACAATGCATATAGTTTATAGCCTCTGCAGTCAGAGGTAATGCTGTAAGTGTTCTGACTCAAGTTTTGTCCCTGTTACAGATTCACAGCAGGCCGCGCTCAGCCTGGACATGAGACGATCAGGACACACCCACTCCGCGATGTTACACAGACGCCCTCCGACGTTGTTTATTGCTGTTGTCTGACTGTGGCACAGTGACTCAGATCAGGTAGTGTGTTAGTAGGGAGTCAGATGTGTGTCAAGAAACTGTGCAAATAAATCCCAAATTCTCTGTTTTTCCCGTTATTAAATCTGATCAATCTGCTGAGTATCAGTTAGTCGTGTATGCGGTTATCAGCACATGTCTAATCCATCTAAAGTGTGTTGTGCTTAACCTTGTGTTAGATTAGTGCATGACTTTTTATTAATGTTTTATAAGATCAGACAAATGAATTGTTTTGTATCTTTGAACTGTTGTGTATTTATACGAGATTATACACTTAATTAAACAAGTTTTTGCCAAACGGGGCTCATGTTCTTAATCTGGAACTCCGTTTAGGTGGATTCTAAAAAACTTAAATATTCCATAGAGCTGTTATTATTTTATTTATGTACTTTTCATTAATAGGATTGAAGTCATAGTAATGATGAATTGTCTGTTGTTTTCTCTCTAAATTAGTATTTAAAATGTTAAATAAGTTAAGAAAAGGTCTTTTACCATGTATGATTAACCCTGACTGCCCCTCAGACATGCTTCTTATTTTCTGAAACATTTCCCTAGACTTCCTTAATGCTTCTCTTTTAAAACCTTTCTATACTTTTCTTTATAAACTTTGAGTATAAACATAGATTCTAGATCTGTGCTGAATGTAGAGATGTGTGTGTGTGTGTTTGTGTGTGTATGTGAGTAAGTAGGGCAGATCCTAAAGCAGTGTGTCAGCATCCATGTAACCTGATAAGCAGTGCTAGAGAAAAGCTGCTTAGCATTTGCACCACGCACGCACACACACACACACACACACACACACACACACACACACACACACACATACCTACATATACTGTATGCTTTCTTATACAGTATCTCACAAAAGTAAGTACACTCCTCTAATTTTTGCAATTTTTATTATATCGTCTTAAAGGACAGTACTATAGAAATGAAGCTTAAATATATTTTAGAGTAGTCAATGTGCAGCTTGTATTACAGTAGGACTTACTGTCCTCTACATAACCCAAAAAAAGTACAATATAACCCAACACACAGCCATTATTTTCAAAATAGCTAATAATAAATGTGAGTACACCCTAAGTAAACATGTCAAAACTGTGTCCAAAGTGACAATATTTTGTAGAAACATCATTGTTATGCTACACATGGTGTTGCTGGGATTCTCTTCCAGACCTCCAAAATTATATTATGCAGCAGACCAGGGCATTGCCACACATGCTGGACACCATTTGACCCTTAAAAGTTTATCTAGGTCTCATTGGACCAAAGCACATGGTTTTAGCAATTCATGCTCTTGGGCAGGTCGTCTTCAGCAAACTGTTTGCGGGCTTTCTTATGATTCAGCTTCAGAATAGGCTTCGTTTTAGAATGGCAACCATGCAGTCCAATTTGTTGCACTGTGTGGCGTATAGTCTGAGCACTGATAAGTTGACCTTCTGCTTCTGCAACCACTAAAGCAATGCTGGCAGCACTCATGCGTCTGTTTTTTTAAAGTCAGGTTCTACACCCAACGCACAGACTTTTTTGATCGACCCTTGCCAGGTCTGTTTTGAGTGGAACCTTTCTTGGAAAACCTCATACCTCAGTTTGAGGGTGTTACTGATCTTCTTGCAGCCTTACCCATCTTTGTGGAAATTTAGAAAATAGAACAATTCTATTTCTCAAATCATCTAAGATTTCTTTGCCCCAAGGTGCCATGTTGATCATCCAGTGGTCAGTATGAGTGAATTGTACTCAAAGCACCAAATTTTAACTGCTCTAACATAAAAATACACAAATTTGTATGGTCCTATTAAGCTGACATGTGGCTTTGCATGGTTAAACAATGTAAAGCTGTTATGACTGTGAAATGTGTGTTAAAGAGCTTAGAGACAGAGGAGGCAGGTGTGGGAAACTCCACTCAGTTTTAATTTGTATTTGTAGCTTTTTAAAACATGATTACTGTAACACACACTAGGTTTTCCAAGCAACAGAGAACAGATCAGCAGATAAATTAAACACAGAACAGGAAAATCAGCTGTTTGTGATCTTTATATCATGAGGAAGAGTAATTTTTTGCTGTTACATTTACGGTATTTGGCAGACGCCCTTATTCAGAGTGATTTACATTGATCTCTTTTATACAATTAAGCAGTTGAAAGTTAAGAGCCTCGTTCAGGGGCCCAGCAGGGGCAACTTGGTGGTGCTGGGAGATATAATCATAAGTCATCCAGACAAAAAAACCCCAAACAAATGTAGGTGTACATGTAAAAGTCATGGAATTTTGTTGGTAAAAATTGGCTACAGAATCCTAAATCACATTCATCATGTAATAACTTGAGTTGTAATTCACCACAGGAGCACCAGAGGGAAGCAGATTATGGTGTTTGGATTTTTAGTTTCTGACCTAGACAGGGTGGCCAGTGTTTGTGTTTAAAAACATCATGTTCCTCTGTAAAAGAAGTCGGAGGTGATACACGAGGTACAAATAACTAATATAAGATTTTCAATACTTTTGAAGTTCAGGTTTCTGCCGTTAAGATCTTTTCTAGCAAGAACTGAGTTGCTGCAATAAACTTTAGCATCAATATGATGATAATGATGATAGATCTGTTTTCTTCTTTATCAGTTCTGTACAGTACTGTATATATATATATATATATATATATATATATATATATATATATATATATATATACTGGAATTACAGTAGTCTGAGCACCGAACCCTGAGGTTTTCTTCATGATTGACATTTTGGTGAGTCCCAAAATCACAAAGCTGCTCACGAGTGATCAAAGCAGCAGCGGGATCTCCGGCCTCGGTGTACTCTGGCTATGTGTGTGTGCAGCCAGTGCCAAGGCTCCACAGAGAGAGCAGCTGCCCTTGTTTTTATTGCTCCTTGCATCCCTCCGCCTGAGAGGAAGAGCAGGAGAGGGGGATGAAAAGATAAAGAAAGATGTTTGGTAGCTCTCATTTATTTTCATTTGCCTTCTCTCTCTCCCTTTTTCCCTCTTTCTCTTACATACACACAAAATTTAACTTTGACTTTAAAGTGAAAGCTGGTAATTGGTGCAAATTTCTTTTTCTGTACAAAACTATTAGATAAATACAATTTTGTTTTTATAACTGGACTTCACACACACACACACACACACACACACACAGAAATTCAGTGTCTTTAATTGACCTCCTTCATGCGTTCCACAGTTAAATCAGATTTATGTTTAAAAGCGTTCATACAGACCTTTACTGTTCTGTTAAACACACACACACACACACACACACACACACACACACAGCCAGACACATATTCACACGGCCATTGACCTGGAAGGTCACAGCATTTAATTAAAGAACTTGAACACACAAACCATGACAGGGAATTTTCTCTCTCTCTCTCTCTCTCTCTCTCTCTCTCTCTCTCACAATCTCTCTCTCGATCTCTCTCGCTTTCATTCTCTTTCTCACTTTCTCTCTCTTTCTCTCTCTCTCTCTCTCTCTCTCATTAGAGCAGACACAAGCTAATTAATGACTCCAGTACAAGCGGCCGAGTAGAACGAGGTGGGAAGGTGGAGATAGTGAGTGAGAGCAGGCGAGAGAGTGAGACAGGTGTAGTGAGTTTTTATTGCAGTTGAAGTATTAATCTGTTGATCTGTCCAGGGTTTAAGATTTATACATTTTGAAACACACTTTATTTAAATCCCTGGCTGAAATTGGCAGCTGTAAAACTGTGACACTTCCAGGCAGAAGACAAAGCAAAGTGCCCCACTCTTCAGTGTGTGAGAGAATCTGAGATATCTGAAGTCAGCTGTAAGACAGGAAGCTTCCAACAGGTGCGTCTGCCGTTCTCTGGACCCCGTGCAGGAGGAGGTGACGTCCTGTCAGTTAGTCAGACTGCAATTATCCTGATTAGCAATTAGAGCTGCTTCAGCCTGCTGAGCCGCCGTGACCTTGTGTTCTCTTTATCCTACACACACACATTCACACACTCACACGCACACACCATAATTCTACAAGCACAGGGTTTCTGTAGGATTTTGTATTCTACACCTGCTTAATGCAGCTATGACTACATCCACCTATCATTATCTAGCAAAATATTCAAAATATATTTTTTATATTGTTTATTTATCTGTGTGGCTATCCATCCATCATCCACAGATCGAATTATACATCTATCAGTTCCACTTTCTATTAATTATCAACCATTAATAATTGGTGGCTTAAATGGTTAAGTTGCTGATCTGCAGACCAGAAACACCTGGGTTCAAGCCCCACCACCGACAAGTCAATCACTCTTGGGTCCTTGAGCAAGACCCTTAACCCCTCCTGCTCCAGGGGCACTGCATCATAGCTGACCCTGTAATATATATTTTTGTAATATATATTACATCCATTCATTCATCCATTTGTGTCTATTAATCCATTTATTTGTTTATCCATCCATCAGTTCGATTAATCAATCAATCAGTTCATTCATCCATCCATACATTAATTCATTTATCATTAAATCAATTTATTTATTCACTCAACCATGCATTATTCATATTCTTGCAAATTTCAAGCCAGTACAATCTATTCATCCATCCATCCATCCATCCATCCATCCATCCATCCATCCATCCATCCATCCATCCATTTGATCCTCCTGACTCCCTATTAATTATTTGTTTCTTCCTTTAAAACAACTATCTTTATTCATCTAGCCATTAAACCATTTATCCATCTATCTGTTTATTTATCTTTTCATCATGAAAACATATTTCTGCATTTATTGAGCCTTTATATTTAATCTATCTATCTATCTATCTATCTATCTATCTATCTATCTATCTATCTATCTATCTATTCATCCATCCATCCATCCATCCATCAATCCCTCCATCCATCCATCCATCCATCCATCCATCCATCCATGCAATTAACTTCTTACACTCTATTCCTTTATCCATGCGTTTATTCACTTTATCTATACATTTACCCGTCTGTCCGACAGATCACGTACACCCGCATTTAATCATATGATAATCCACCCAACCATATGTCTATCTATTCAACTGTTCCTCCATCTTTTCAACCACTTTTTCATTCAAACATCCATCCATCTGAATATCCATCCATCCATCTATTCATCCATTCACAGCAGCAACAGCTGAAAGGAATTCTGCCTCTGAGGCTTCGCTCAACATTCCATCAACGCCCATCTGTCACACGTGAGGATCCAGGCCATGACCCTGAACCCTGCATCACTAGTGTGTGTGGATGAGCGTGTACTGTGTGTGTGTGTGTGTGTGTGTGTGTGTGTGTGTGTGTGTGTGTGTGTGTTTGTATGTGTGTGACCATAAAGAGGCCCTGATGGCTGCGTATAGAAACTGAAAAACCTCCTTAAAATTACATTTCCCACATTTCAGCTAGAGCTCGACGTGTCCCAAAGGTGGTCACAGCTCCTTCCTTTCCCGCCTCTCTCTTTCTTTTGCTCTCTCTCTCTCTCTCTCTCTCTCTCTCTATCACGCTTTACTACACAAATCAGGTGTTTGTCGAGTTCTTTGTTTGCACCCGCTGACAGCTGGTGATTTCTTAGGATAAAGGGATAAAGAGATGGAGGAATGATTGTAAGTTCTAGGAGGATCAGAGGAGATCTGATTAACCTGAAGGGAATCCGTCCTGGTGAATTGGATGGCTTCGTTAATCTTGAGATTTTAATCCACCTGTTTTTATGAGAATGTGAAATAAGAAACTTAAACATTCTGTACCTTAAAGTGGTTCATTCATTAAAATCACACAACACATTTAAACTCCACACAGAACTCCTGTAAAGCAGATAACAGAATCTGCTGGGAATCAAAGGCTGTGATTTCAGCTTTAGTGTGTTATAATCACACACTGACTACAATCAGATCCGCTGTGACAGGACCCTCGCTTTCCTCCTGCACTGATTACAAACACACACCTAAAAACACCACAGCTCTACCTCTTCCAGTCATCTTCATCTTCCTAGAGATCTCTTTCTCCCCCCCCCTCTCTTTATCTCTCCCTCTTTCTCTCTTTCTCTTTTTATCTCTCTCTATTTATCTCTCTCTTTCTCTCTCTCCCCAACTCATTTTCTCTCTTTTTCTCTCTCTTTTTCTCACTTTCTCTTCCTCTCTCTCCTATTTTATCTCTTTAATTCTTTATCTCTCTCCCCCCGTTCTTTTTTCATCTTTCTTACTCTAGCTCTCTCTCCTTCTCTCCCTCGTTCTCTTTCTTTCTCTCTCTTTTCATCTCTCTCTCTCTCTCTCTCTCTCTCTCTCTCTCTCTCTCTCTCTTTTTTCATCTCTCCCCCTTTCTTTTTTCATCTCTCTCTCTCTCTCTCTCTCTCTCTCTCTCCCTCCTCTCTCTCTCTCTAACTCTTTTCTCTCTCTTTCTTATGTCTCCCCCTTCTTTTTTTCATCTCTCCTCTCTCTCTCTCTCTCTCTCTCTCTCTTTCTCTTTCTCTCTCCTAACTCTTTCCCCCTCTCTTTGGTCTTTTCTCTCTCCCCCTTTTTTTCTTCTTTTCATCTCCTCTCCTCATCTCTCTCTCTTTCCTCCTCTCTCTCTAATCTCTTTCTTTATTCTCTCTCTTTCCTCGTTTCTTGAAAATCTCCTCAACTCCCTATCTCTCTCTCTCTCTCCTCTCTCCTCTCTCTCCTCCTCCTCTCTCCTTCCTCTCTCCTCTCTCCCTCCCATCTCTCGTTATTAAACTTCCATTTTTTTTCATCGCCATCAAGTCTCCTCCCCCTCCTCCTCTCACCATCTCCTCTCTCCCTCTCTCTGTTCGGCCTCTCCCTTCCTCTCCGTCCTCCTCCTTTTCCCTCTCCTCCTCCTCTCCTCTCCCTCTCTCTCTCTCCACCCTCTCTCCTTCTCTCTCTCTCTCTTTTTCTCCTCATCCCCCCTCTTTCCCCTTCTTCTCTCCTCTTTCCCCTCACCTCTCTCTAACTCTTTCTCTCTCCCTTCGTCCCTCTCATATTTTTCTTTAAAATCTTCTATCTCCCCTATTCTTTTTTTTTCTTGCTCTATTGGAAATCTCTCATCTCTCCATTTCTCTCCTAATGTCTCTCCCAGAATCTCTTCTTTATCTTACATTCTTTCCTCTACTCCTGTCAAAAGCTCTAGATCTCCGCTCTCCTCTCAATATCTCTCTCTCTCTCTACCTTTTTCCTTTAATTTTTGTAACTCTTGATGAAAAATTGTCCATTTCTTTATAATAAATGGATCTTTCCTCCTGATGGTCTCCTTCTTTGTTTTTTTTCTTAATCCGTTAAATCTGTTTTTTCTTGATTTATAAAGTTTTTCTCTTTAGAAACTAAAAAAGCTCAATGAAATGGTGTTTATCTGGCAGCGTCTATCCTCCTTAAATGATTTCCCTACACTCTCTCCCCCTACACTCACAATTCTCCTCTACATCCACTCGAACCCCGTGTATATACCGAGAGACTTTCACAAATCAACTCTTTTTTAACCCAAACCTCCAAACCTCTCCGAACCCCCATGTCCAATACTCTCTAAGCATCTTCAGAATCAATATTATATAATAACAGATCATACATTGAATTCTAAGCCAGTGTTGCCGGCGATGCACTCTTGGTACGAACAGATTGTCTCTTCAGCTTTTTTTTGGACTTAAGCTTATTATCTTCAGGGTTTAGCTGACCTCTTCTCACCTTTATCTCGTATTTTCACATGTTTTTACTAAAATATCTGTTACTTCTTAAGTAAACTAATTTTGTCTTTTTTTTTCTTAAAAGCTATTTGCTTTGAGCTTGTAAAGCCTCAATTTCTCCTCCTCCGTCAGCGTGCTTTCTCCCTTCTTTTCTTTTTTTTTTTTTTTCTTTTTTTTTCAACACACTACCATTCCTCTCCTCTCTCTCTCTCTCTCTCTCTCTTTCTTTATCTCTCCCCCTTTCTTTTTTCATCTCTCTCTCTCTCTTGTCTCAGGGATTAGTGGCTTCAGTATGATGACTCTGTGGATTGTGGAAATAGCTGTATAAATATTACTCATCAGCGGTTTTTTTTATGTTTGTCTTCAGACTTTTTTTTTGTATTTACATTTGTTACTGTGTAAAAGCTGGATTATTGAGCTCTGTATAGCTGCTGAACACACTAGCCATTTTCCTTGTTTCTGTAAATACAGCAGAAGTGTAGAGGTTGTATTATTTTACATTTTATTAATAAATGTAAATAGATAAGGTGCTCTGTTCCTCATACTGATGGTCCTCCTTTAGCAGTTTGGTTTTTTTGCTTTAATTCACTTAAATCTGTTTTTGTGTCTGTGATTTATAAAGTTTTTCTCACTTTCCACCAGACAAAAGCATCACATTAACTGGGTGTTTATCAGTGGCAGGCGGTGAATTGGGAACCTGGGCCTTCAGTAGGGATTTACCCAATACACCTCATAATACCACCACTATCACATCACAATTATAGAAACCATCAATACTATACAAAACACAATATAACACAGCGTGTCAATACAGACAGAGAGACATTTCACATAATGAGAATGAAAAACATTGTTATTAAACCAAGAAACTCCAAAACCTCTACACTACAACCGCAACTGTACCACATACATCATCTGAAGCAGTTCAGAATCAATATTTATCTAATAACAGGACATCATACATTGAAATTCTGTAAGCCAGTGGTGCCGGTCGTATGCACTCGTTGGGAAGTGATGAACAGACGCTTTTTCTGGGTTGTGACAAGCTAGTTATCTTCAGGGTTAGCTGACCTCTTCTCACTTTAACTTTTCTAACTTTAAGTCCACCTTAAAAAACTAATTTTGAAGTATGTTGAGACAAAGTCAATTTCTCCTCCTCCGTCAGCCATTGTGGCCAGACTTGTTTTGTTAACCGAACTGGAATGAAACGGTTTTACTCTGATCAACCGATCAGAGGAAGGAAAAATGCTGATGTTATTGTGAGCCAGCTAGCGCGTCTTAGGAGGCGGACTTGAAATCTGATTAAAGAAACAGTCTTTAATAATATTAACCAACTAGCAATCTGCCACTACTATTATAGTTTAAGTTACATGGGCAAGACTATTGATTTTGAAGTCTTTGGCAGATTAGATTAACATGGCAGCACATAGAAACTGAAATCTGATTGGACAAAAAAATCTAACATCCACATACACATACTGGAAGCAGTGCAGCAAGAGAAACACTACGAAATGAAGAGAATAAACTGTTGGAAATAAATTAACACAATTTAATGGAACAAATATTAGAAATATTATGTTGTAAATGTAGATCAGCTTCTGATAGTGTTTAGGCCATCAGAGAAGGACTTTGACAAGTCCCCCCCCCCCATGTAGCTTCACTATAACATACTTATTCTAAACACACACTCAGTATAATCATACACGGCTCAAATTCCTGAAATGCTCACCAAGTGAAATTTTTCCTGCGCTCCATATTCAGACAGTTGATTAGGGAGATTGTGAGGATCCCAAAAGTGCAGATTTCCTCAGTGTGAGTGAATGATAGAGCTAAATGAAGTGCACTTATCTGAACCTCACTGATTTTCAGTTCAACTTCAGACTCGCTTAGAATTTTTAGTTTATTGAATGCAGTTAATGGGACATTTGAAGTCAAGATCTTGCACGCTGAATACAAAATCAGATGAAACCTCCCAGAAAACATGCCCATACAGGCCCAACATGGGCAAGTGTGGGTTTACCGAGGGCAGGGTGGGCAGGTGCAAACCCACATTTATCCATCCTGGGCCCATCGTGGGTTTGTCCATGTAGGGCCTTCAGTGGTTTAGTGGACCCCTATGAGGATTTGCTGTGGGCAAGTCATACTAGAGGTAAGATGTGTTTTTTGACATGAAAAACAATGTAAATGCCTTTATTTAGTCATATATACTTTTTACAGCACAGTGAAAATCTTTTTTCGCATATCCCATCTTAGAAAGTTGTGGTCAGGGCGGCGGGTCAGCTATGATACAGCGCCCTTGGAGCAGGAAGGGTTAAGGGTCTTGCTCAAGGACCCAACAGTGGTTGGCCTTGAACCCAGGTGTTTCTGGTCTTCAGATTAACAGCTGGCGGTAGTGGGGCTTGAAACCAGGTCTTCCTGGTCTTCAGATCAGCAACTTAACCATTTGAGCCACCACTAACCTAATTCTGATATACATTAATCTGCACAGTGAAAGAAATGTAAGAGTTTTACAAAGGCTATTTTTGGATTAGGGACTGACTTTAATGAATGTTTACACAAACATCCGAAAACAAGAAATTCAACGCAGAACAGAATATTTGTCATTAAAACATTAACAAAACCAGGCATTTTATTATAAATAGATTTTAATTATGTAAAAACAAGATTTTATGTAATGTTTTATATATATATATATATATATATAGTATATATATATATATATATATATATATATATATATATATAGATATATATATATATCTATATATATATATATATATATATATATATATATATATATATAGATATATATATATATATATATATATATATATATATATATATATATAATATCAAACATTACATAAAATCTTGTTTTTACATAATTAAAATCTATTTATAATAAAATGCCTGGTTTTGTCAGCCTAAAGCCTAAAACCAGTCAACCTAAAGTGTTTTGTTATGTAAAACATTTGATGTGAAATCTGTCAATTCTAAACATATCCATTATTAATAGTACATAATCTGTACAGTAAGAATAAACAACAGATGTGACAGTTTAAAAAAAAAATTTTGGACTGAAGTGACTTTAATGCATCAAAATTCCCTCCAGAACACTAACAAATGTTAAGGTCATTAGAACATAAATAAAATTATCTGTATCATTACACAATGTAGTGATGAATATACACACAGGCACACAGATAAAATAAACACAAATAATTCTAATGTTTAAAATAGAATATTCCACAAAATATGATGTTCTTGATATTTTTAATTACCCTTTTCCTTTTTTAACACACAATAGCAAAAATGGTCCTGTCACTAGAACTTTTCTCAGCGTGCACAAGCTTCATGCAGGCGGCACCGTTAATAAGTTCATGTCAGAGCGGCAGAGCGTGAAAACGTGCTTTTTGTACAGAACGCAGATATAATAGTTAATTTTTGGTTGGGAAAAGGGCTTATTTTTGTCCATTTTTAATCTTAAGTTTTTTTTTCGGCGAGCGGAGTAAGGTACTTTATGTTATTTTATGTTAGGTTTTGTGTTTAAGTCGCATGAGCTCGTTTGTATGTGTGTTAGCCTTAAAGCTATGCTTGTTAATTAGCAGGCTCAAATGGCTGTTATCCTTTTTATCCTTTATATTTGTTTGTTTTTTTAAATAAAATAAAATAATTAAATTTATTCACAATTTTCTTTTTGCTGACAGAATTTTTTTCCTGTTAGATGGCATGCAATGGAGTGAGACTAAAAAACCACTGAAAGGGACGCATAATAGTGCACACAAACTCAAGTCACCTTTATTTAATTTATAGCCCTTTACACAATAGAGTTTGTGTCAAAGCAGTTTTTCAGTTTCAAATAGTAGAATATTGTGTCAATACAAGGACTGTAGTAAACACTCAATAAAACTTGAATCTATAAATTAAGAGTCCCCATATTAGGCAAGCCAGAGGCGATAGCGGCAAGAAACCAAGAAAGCAGGTTATTCCATGCTGCAGCAAAGTTAGATTCCTCTGCTTCCTGTGAACTTGCCAAGATTGCAGTCTAAATGACAAGGTCTTGAGGGAGGATCTGTCTCTGGGGCTCATCTAGTTGTCCTGAAATGTACGTAACAAATACATTGTGTGGTATTGGTGGTGTTTCCGGTTCCGGTTGTTTTGATTATTGCAGCCTCACAATCCTTTAACCAATTTGGATAATGAAAATGTGTAAGTGTGTAGGCCAGGTTAAAGAGATGGGTCTTTAATCTAGTTTTAAGCTGACAGAGTGTGTCTGCCTCCCGAACAGTGCAGGGTAAATTATTCTAGCATTTGTGTGCTAGATAAGAAAAGGATCTGCTGCCTGCAGTTGATTTTGTAATTCTAGGTATTATTAAATTTGCCAGAGTTTTGAGAGTGCAGAGGACATGGAGGACTATAATAGGATAAGAGCTCACTCAGGTACTGAGGTGCTTAACCATTCAGGGCTTTATAAGTAATTAACAAGATTTTAAAATCTATTTGATATTTAATAGGGAGCCACTGCAGAACCAGACTAATATGGTCCTTATTCCTTGTTCTAGTTAGAGCTCTCACATTTTGGACTAGCTGGACTGTATTAGGCGTGCAGAACCACTCAACAAAGCATTACAATAATCTACTCTAAAGTCATGAACGCAAAAATAAATGTTTTTGCATTTAACATTGAGAGCATGGGTCATAATTTGTATATATTTTTAAAATGGAAAAAAATGCTTTTGAAAAAATGGTTTTATAAATGCTAGTAATGTAACTCTCAAAAGAAAGATTGCTATCACATAGCACACCTAGGTTCCTAGACTTGACAGAGCAACAATGCGGAGGTTTTAGGTCCGATTATTAACATCTGTTTTTTCAGAATTTAGCACTAAGAAATTACTGGTCACTTATAGCAACTATGCATTCTGTTATTTTTTTTTTAATTCGTATGCTTTGTTGAGCCGCGACTGCTAAAAAAGCTAATGCTGTTTTTCCTGACGATATCTCCCAGAGTTAACATGTGAAGCGTGAAAAGTAACGGCCCTAGTATTGAGCCTTGGGGTACTCGATGCTGCACTTGTGATCTAGATGAAACCTCTTCATTCAATGCTATGATTTGATGGCGGTCAGATAAGTATGATTTAAACCATGCTAATGCACTTCCACTAATGCCAACAAAGTTTTCTCATTTCTTTAAAAAAATGTTGTGGTTGATGGTATCGAATGCAGCGCTAGGATCCAGTAGCGTTAATAGAGAAATACAATCATAATTAAATGACAAGAGCAGGTCAATTGTAACTTTAATTAGAGCAGTCCCAGTACAATGATATGATCTAAATCTTCACAGATACCGTTTTTCTCTAAGGAGAAATATAATTGTGATGATACTACCTTTTCTGTTATCTTTGACAGAAATGGGAGGTTTGAGATCGGACTGTATTAACTGGAACTTTGGGGTCAATTTGTTTTTTCTATGAGGGCTTAATAGCAGCCAGTTTAAAGGTTTTGAGGACATATTCTAATGACAATGACGGATTAATAATAGTTAGAAGAGGACTTATAACTTTAAGGAGCTTAGATGGAATAGGATCTAACATACATGTTGTTGGTTTAGATGATTTAAGTTTATAAAAAAGAGAATGAGTAAAAATGTCCCCCAGGGGGATCTATATATGTGTGTATAATTGAAATATTATACTTATTCTTTGTCTATGTTTTCTGTACATATCTATATCTAAAATAATATGGCTGGTTTTATTAATGTTTTAATAACACTACAATACATTTACAGCATTTGCTAGACCCCCCCATATCCAGAGTGACTTACATTTATCTCTTTTTTTTATACAACTGAGCAATTGGGGTTAAGGGTCTTGCTCAGGGGCCCAGCGGTGGTGGCTTGGTAGTGCTGGGAATCAAACTCCGGTCTAGCACCTTAACCACTGAGCCACTTTACGTCATTAAAGTCACGCTTTAATCCAAAACTATACTTTTTAAAACTGTTACTTTCTTTTCACTGTACAGAGTAATCTATGTCAGAATTGACAGTTTTCGTTGAATATTTCACTGGGCTGTCCTAACATAGCCCAATGTTTTTGTCCACAATGGCTCCACATAAGCCCCAAAAAGGCATGTTTGCTGTCTCAAACTTTATTACTAACAAGCAAAGTTTTTGACTCTCCTCAATTCTCCCTAAATTCACTAGGTAGGTTCTTGAGGTTTTGTTCTATCCCACTCTGAAGCAGAGATATGAGACACAAAGTTCACTCAGTACCTGTATAATACACTAGTCAACATCTAAAGTGGATCAATACTTTTCATTAAAGTTGTCCTAAAACCAAAACAATATCTGTTCTTGTTTCAGGACAACTTAATAAACTTTTTTATTCCACTTTAAATGTTAACTAATGTATAATAATTGTAAATAGTGAAGAAATTTGCTTTAATTCAGTGTGTGATATTCAGATAAAACATTCGCCATTGTTCATCTCTGTGCAGGTTTCATCTAAATATCACTCGCTGAAGATGAGATATGAAAAGGGAAATTTTCCACTATAAATTAGGTGAACTTTATGTCTCATATCTCCGCTTCAGACTGTATTAGAACCAAGTCAAGTGCACCGAATGAATTTGGGGCAAATCAGAAATATGTTGCATGAAAAAAACCACAAATGTCTGTACATGTTTCCATCACACACTACTTCTAATCAGTCGCTGTTTAACACTGTGGGTAATACTAACACTAACCGAACACACTGACTGTAATCACATACACACACACACACACACACACATTATAAATCTCACACAATACTTATACTGCAGTAAGCCTACTTATTTTAATTCTTATTTTAACTATATATCAAATAGAAATTGATGATAAAGCACAACAGCTACCGTTACAGAAGAAGTGTGTTACTGGAAACAGGAAGTCATCTTTTTATCAGTATATTAATACATCAGGTATTAAAGACTACAGATTTCTTTTTTTGTATTGTTTACTCTGTAAAATTATTTTAAACATCAATAAAAAGAGACCAAAAGAAAAAAAGGACAATGACACGGTGGGGTTTTCAAATAAATTCTCCAAATCCATTTATTTCATTTTCTTGCACCTCAAAACAAAGGGAATGAGTATACGGAACAGCAGGAATGTACCAGAATCACAAAAGATTTTTTTTCTTGTTTTGGTTTAAGCTAAAAAAAAAACAGGAAATAAAATTTTCTCCCCCTTTCATAGTGGTAATAATTGCACTTTATAAATCTGGACTGTTTTTTGCCTCTGGCTGAAACCCAAACACACTTTTCTCTCTCTGTGTCTCTCTCAGCAAGAATTCATTTGTAATAAAATTCCACTGCTAAAAGAAATGCTAATTCAGCACAGAGCGCCGGGGCGTCAATTCAATTTCTCTTCTTTCATTTTTTTTTTTTTGCGTTGGTCCGCTCGCTCAGATAAGTGCAGCACATTCACAGGGACTTCACAGCTGGAATGAAGGTTTTAGTGATACAGACAGGGAAAAAAAGGAGAGAAAAAAAGAAAGAGCTAGAGAGAGAGAGAGAGAGAGAGATAATAAAGAGAGCTGGAGAACGTTCCACACTTTCTCTCTCTCTCTCTCTCTCTCTCTGTCTATCAGAGAAAGAAATGAAAGCTCGGAATGAAATGATTGTTTTTCTGATCAAGGCTTGAGTGTTGGCTTAATTATCAGCAGGAAATTAGCCGAAGATTCACCTGCCACTCACAGAGAGCGGAATTTGCGTCTGCTCCGGGTTGGTCAGAGAACATGCAGAAGCAGAGAACTCACATGAAACTTTTAATTTGACCATCTTTGAAGAATATGAAGGGAAACTGAAAGCTGGGTGAGACAATGAGGAGTGTATTAACACTGTGTTCAGAGCATCAGATTTAGATAAAAAATAAACCAGCTCATGGATTCTTCCTGAATAACAAGTGAAAGTCTGCATTCGTTATTTTTTTCTAGGAAATAAAAAAAAAACAGTTGTTGGTCATGGAAACCCAGAAACGGAGAAACGGAGGTCCAGGATCCTCTAGTGGACTCCAGTGATAAATCCTTATTAAACATCAGCGGTGTCAGAGATTTCAGCCAAAAGAGGAAAATTAATCGCATATCAAATCAAACTCATCAGCAACCATAACAAAAGTGAGACGAGTAGTTCACCGTAGCAGCCAGTACAATCTCATAAACTACAAATATGTCAAACCAAAAATAAATTCAAGTTTCCAAGTTTCATAAATACATTAAACTCCAGCAAGCTTTTTCCAGCTTTTCAATCATTTGGATTTCCAAAGCAGTGCAATTTTCACTTACAGCCATAATTATTTATACAAATTACGTTCTTTTTTTTAAGGAATAGAAAGTAACATCTTTAGAAACATCGGCTTAGCATGTTACCTTAACGTGTTGTTTTACATTTTGAAGCTAATTTATCATCGGATCAAATGAACAATGTCGAAAAAAAGGGGAAAAAATGAAAAATACCTGTTGACAAAAAAACCCTCTCAAGCAGGATCTCTGACTTGCAATTTCTCCAGCAGGTACCCTACGGATCCTCTAACTCTGCTTGTGAAACTGACCCCAAATCCATCTCCATTCTGATTATTCTGTGAACTCACAGCTTGGCGATTTTATCTGTAAACAGGAAGTCGAATGTGTGCGTGCTGATGATCCAGGAGTCGTGGTACAGAGATGGTTTCGTAGCCTTTCCCAAGCATCTGCTCCTTAATGCACGGAGGATGGATGTCGTTGATCAGGTATTCCAGTGACTGCAGGCTGCTGCTGAGAACCGAAGCATTGCACAAGCTTTTACTTGGCAACCCACAGCAGACGCCTCCAGAGCTGTCTGTGGTCAGGTGTTGGTGAGGATGGTGGTAGTGATGATGATGAAGGTGGTGATGATGAGGCAGGAAGCCCAGTTCCTTCTGTCCAACCGTGGTTGTCCCTGGTGGCAACTCCTGAGGGTTGTAGCAGTCACTTTCCGGGGTGACCAGGACACTGTTCCATGGTGGGGCAAAATGCTGCCCCAAAGCGAAATTCCCCTGCATGGCAGCGCAGTTTAGCGGCGAGGAGCTCAGTTTGTCGAGACCTCCTCCTCCTCCGCTCACACTTGTCATTACCGGGAATGTCCTGGAGGAACATGACGCCTGGGACCCAGCCACTAAGACACTTGGGCCGCAAGATTCTGGTGACTTGCTAATTGCACCACTTCCCCCGCTGTACATTCTTAAAATGGCTTGCTGTTGCTGCTGCTTCTGCCAAAGGATGTAATCCAAACTCTCTGAATATGTAGCCACCTTCCCTGTGTCCCCGTTCTGTCCTGCAAGCACTGTGCCCGAGTACCCCACGGTTGCCAGGTTTGCTGCATAATTCCCTCCTGAGATGGCTGAAACCCCAAGTGTGCCGGAGCCATGCTTGCAGGGGCTGGGGTTGGAATTCGGGTTGGGGGGGATAGTGGAGATTTGCTGGAGGGCCTGGGCTTGGCAGTGCTGGTTGATCTGATAGATGATGCTTTGGATGGATGGGAGATTTGACTGAGAGGACAGGTTGAGTCCTCTGGTTCCTGATAGCGGGATCACAGGACCCGCAACCGTCACATTGGGCGGCACAGCAAGAGCTGTCGTCTCGGGAGGTTTGGGAGGTGCCGTGTTTAAGCCCACTTGGTAGGGAGCCATTGCTATGTGGGCCGGAGAGACTTTGGATCGTCGGCCCTCCACATTTTTTAGCACAGCTTTTGCTGAAGCAACAAACGATGAGGATGATGATGAGGAGGAAGATGATAATGAAGATGAAACTTTGACTACGGCCAGAAGACCCTGGTAGGCACCGGGTTGGAGGTATGGGCTGTAGCGTTGAGCCGTCGTGTCGTAGCCGTTTACTGTGCGGTTAAGATGCTTGTGCTGTGGGACCCTGATGTTGGTAGGAAATATTTTAATAGACAGCGGGCTGTTAGCTGTCTTCTGTGCGTAAGCGTCCAGTTCCGCTGTGCTCGGGTAGCGTGGAGAGTGGACCGCCATGCTCACATCACCTGAAAATCAGAAGAGAACATCAGAGTTATTGTTTTAATTAAATAAGTATATTAAAAAAATATGAAAATATGTCCATAAAACTATAACCACTAGACTACAGATCCAAACAACCTTTATTTTAATTCTACAAAACATCTGCAGAACAAAAAAACAACACGGTTAAAGGGTTTTGTTCCAAATGAAACGGTCCGGAACCTGCTCAGATTCTAGAACCCTTGCGGGAAGAGAGAACTGCGAATCCATAGCATTCCACATAACCAACATTCCACTGAAGAGTCTAGAATGTTCAGCTGGCCTTTGTGTCTGCTTGCACAAGCAAATCTCTTATAAAGGGGCCAGATCTTTGGGCAAGACAAAGTCTGTGTGTGTGTCTGTGTGTGTGTGTGTTTGTCCAGCTTTCCATTCAGCCCAGGTGCAGGAGAGAAGATTGGATGGTGTAATTATCCGTCATACTGCAGGTGAGCGGACACACAAAGCCTGCAGGTGCTGTTCGAAGCCCAGAATGAAACTTTTAATGGCAGCTTTATAATTTCCCTCCATTGATCATTATCTCTGCTACTTTATCTCTCTCTCTCTCTCTCTCTCTCTCTCTCTCTCTCTCGCCTCTCTCTCTCTCTCTCGCTCTCTCTCTCTCTCTCTCTCTCTCTCTCTCTCTCTCTCTCTCTCTCTCTCTCTCTCTCTCTCTCGCTCTCTCTCGCTCTCTACCAGCTCACCCTCGGCCAAACTCCATCTGTGGAAATCCGTCAGCCCTGCAGGCGCTATTAAATCAGAGCTTTGTGAAATTAATTCTGATCCAGAACACACTGACACCCTCACCGGTGTGTGACAAAAGAAAAGAAAAAAAAAAACCTTTTTAATTAGAGCGACACGGCTGAGTTTAACGCGCTTCTCTAAAATGTTGTCATTTTATTCTCAACTTTTGCCTTCAACAAAAAATATCAAATATTTAAAGGTTTTTCAACCAAAAATAACGATAACAATAATATACATGACCAGCCTTAATTAGAGTTATTAATATAGTTAATATAGTAGAACGTTTGCTAAAAAATGAAGACGGTAATGATTCACGTCAGAATTATTTCATCATCACAAAGTGCACAGAGGTTTAGCCGGGTTCCGTTCTAGCATTTCATTATGCCCATGCCATAATCCCAGGCAATATTATAATGCAGGGTTCAAATAAAGAAGGAAAAAAAGGTTTAATGTATTAAAATGAATAAAAGTATGACTAATATTAGCAAAACAGTGGCTTGTAGTTTCTGTATAAGGCACCCTGTGCTGTACTGTATTAAAAACACAGATTACAGATTACATCATCATGGTCTCAAACGAAAACGCTTCAAATTATTCAGGAAATTATTGATGATGATTACAAATGGGGGTGGTCTCTCACTCTCTCACTCTCTCTCTCTTAGATTAGAGATCAAACTATTTTTATAATACTGAGTCAATAAACTCATAATAAATCTAATTGAACATCGCCTCAGACACAGACACACATCATGTGAGGTTTTTTACAGGTCAGCACATTGGGGACGGAATGCAAAGCCCCCCCCCCCTCTCTCCCTCCCATCCCCCACTGAGTGTCAGCCAGAAAACGGGCTGTGGAGGTGAAGGGCTTCTGAAAGATTGGATTTAAACGCCGTTATTCAGGCAATTTCATGGCTGCTTAAACCCAGAGCGACGTGTATGTCGTTTAGTGCTGATAAATCGAGTGCCACAAACGACTCCCAGCTCTCCGTCGAAAAAAAGGTCTATTTTTTAATGTAAAAGCTCTAAAATTGAGGTGGCACGATGGATTGGGTCAGAAATGTCAGCGTGCCCTTGATCAGAGCGAGGAGAAAAAACAGTGCGAGGGAGTGATAAAATTTTGATGCGACTTTTAACAGGCGCTTTGGTGCTCATTAATGCTGCCCGAGAGGACCGGCGCCGATCGTTCAGTCTGCTCACGGCACAGCACGAGTAGTCCGTATGCAAGGGAAAACGCTTCGCTGAACAAATAAACCAACTGACTGATTAATCCACTGAATGAGCTTTATTACTACAGCGGCTTATTTATTACAACTAATTAACTGTCACACGTCTCATTTATTCAACTTTATCACTAATGGCATCACATCCAACTCCACACCACCAACACACTTCACTTTTTAACTCTAAATCAGATGAATAATGGGTCACCATGGCGACTCATCAAGGTGTCCTGATCATCATTAAAATAAGACCTGAATGACCGAGAGAGATTTTTAAATGTCACAGCGGATTACAAAGTTATAGATTCTACGAACTCATGAGAGGAAAAGTAGCAAGTGTTGTGTCTCACGCGGTGTTAGAGCTACACAACAAATGATGTAATTATTTGTCTCTTATGTTAGACAAATAACAGTAGTGACATAACGGTAGGGACAAACCCTAGTGCTTGGGCCCGACATTGCTGCTTGCATGGATGTATACAGTGTCAATACTAATTAAATACTTGTGTGTGTGTGTGTGTGTGTGTGTGTGTGTGTGTGATCTCTACTAGATTGCTGTCATTCCCTAATTTGAGATGCATTCATTGTGTCAGACAGAACAAAAAGCAATCGCACACACACGCGCACACACACACAACTGTCTATCTCTCTTTCCTCTGTCCATCTCTCTCTCTCTCTCTCTCTCTCTCACACACACACACACACGCACGCACACACACATGGGTTCAGTGCCAAAGTGCAGCTTGTGCTTTGATGTTTCCTGACAAGTGAAATTCCATGGCAGGAGTGAGCGTGTGTGTGTGTGTGTGTGTGTGTGTGTATAACATCCATTTGATCCACACAATGAAACACACACATGATAGTAAACCTTCTGTCCTGAACTATTCCCTTTTCTTACCCAATATCTCTTCTTATCTCCCTCTTTTTCCTCAGAGCTCATCAATCTCTCTATTTCCTTCTTTCATTTTTTGTGTCTTTCGACTCTAAACTTAAATCTGATTCACAACTCTTCTGTCTTTCTTCTTTCTTTTTTTTTTTTTTAAATTATACTCCTCTGTCTGCATCAACCTGTCTTACTCTGTCTCTGTCTGTCTTTCTCTATCTATATCACACAGACTGGAGAAAGAGAGAATTAAAGTAAAACTTCAAAGTCCAAAGTGTGTTTTTACTAAAAACTGACCAATAGGAGCTCAGCTCACAGGTCACGTGATCTTTAGTTAAAACGAAGATCAGATAAAACGAAGAAACTTGCGTCGTTTCTCAGTCGAGTGATCGAACTTTAACAGCCACCAACATCTGGAGTGTGCAAAAAACACTCGAACAAAACCACACGGCTGCACACACACAGGGATTCAAGTGTGAAGACGAACTGATGCAATCAACATGTGCACACACACACACGCACACACACACACGCACACACACACACGCACACACAGACATGCATTGTCTGGTGGGATCAGGTTGTTTTTCAGAGGGCCTCCTGGGTTAAACGCTTCACACACTTTAGACAGATACACACCTTAATTACCCCCACAGAGGAAGGCTACAGGTTTGCACAGAACACACACACACACAGACATACTGAAATCTCTTACCACACACAGGTTTAAAAGAACACAGTGTGTAAGAGTGAGACAAACAGGTTGATGTGATGGTGTGTTAAGACCCAAACCACAACGGTGCAGATAAACAACAGGAACCAATTCTGAGAAACACACAAACACACACACATATGCGTCATAAATGGTGAAGGAGTGTGTGTTATACAATCTCAATATCTCAGCGTTTATAAGTACTTTGTATGTATGTATTAATGTGTGTGTGAGGAGAAGAATAAAATCAGAGCATTAATAAGGCAAACAGCACAGCAACCCCACCCCCACCCCCCTTGTCTATAATCAATCACACTGACTTCCTGCTTCCCAATCTCTGTACAGGACATGCTGATGTTGTCACATGACATACGACGCACACTTTACTATCCGATGAGGAAGGACAGCCGACTCATCATGCGCTGAAGTGGCGGTAAACATTACTCAATTTTAAATTTGCACAGCTGTGACGTCATATGTCATGTGACAACATCAACATGGTGCATGTAGTATGTCCGAATTTCTTTCATACTATAACATACTTTTTTAACGGTCAGGAAGTGCATACTAACTGAAATCTAGTACACACTTAAGTAGTTTGCGATTTCGGATGGAGCTTTTCTGTTTTTCTTGTGTGGGCGGAGTCATGATTACCCACAATGCCCAATAATGAGCTTCTGTAATGACCCTGTGATTTCCCAGCATGTCTCTGCAGGTGCTAATCTGCCTGTTCCTGAATGGATCCTGTGCCCCTCACGGTGCCATATGCACAGCTGACTGGGTGCCAGAGCTGACTGGTGGCACACACACACACACACACACACACACACATAAAAACGCATACACAAACACACACTGCAGTCTATCCGAGCGTGGTGTGTGCACGCAGCATTTTAAAGTCAGGGTCGAAGTTCTAGCCTTCAGCACTCAGTGTAATCAAGGACCCCAACACACACACACACACACACACACACACACACACACACTATATGATTGGTGGATTACTCACGTTTATGAACTCTGGGTGTGTCCATGCTCTTGGAGCTGTGGGTGGCATTGAGACTCGGCTGCAGACACGCCAACATGGCGGTTTAGACACACACACACACACACACACACACACACACACACGCACGCACACACAGGTGTGCTGTCTCCCAGATGCACTCTGACGGCTCCCAGGATGACCTGCAGGATGCGAGAACACACACACACAGATACGAGACATTAAAAGCACATCAGACAAAAGTGTGTGTGTTTGTGTGTGCGCTTTTTAGCATACCAACGGCAATTCTTTTAGTGAATCTATATTAACATGCAAACTTCTTAGATGAGTGTATACACACACACACACACACACACACAGAGTCTGAAATGGCTCTGTGGCGGTGGGTGAAGTCATTACAGAGTCGACCTTCTGAACTGGTAGACACGATCCAAAGCATCTGCTACGATAATTAGTCACTAACGAGGCCTGCTTCATGTTTCGGATAGACAAGGTCAGGACAACACACACACACACACACACACACACACACCACACACACACACACACACACACACACACACACACACACTGGGTGCTCAAATTATTTTAAACATTATAGAGTGAGACCATAGGAGAAAGCGAGTGAGACTGACAGTGAGAGAGGAGACTGATAGTAGAAGAGAAGAGACAGACAGTCAGAAAGTGAGACCGTGAGAGAGTGAGACAGTAAACGCACCCTTAATCTGTCCCTGTATATTGACCAATCAGAAGCATCCCTAATCTGTCACAGTATAATCGACTAATCAGAACACACTCTCGATCTGTCACTATATGTCGACCAATTGGAATGCACCATTAATCTGTCACTGTATATCAACTAATCGGAACACACCCTTAATCTGTCACTGTATAATCAACCAAACGGAACGCTCCTTAATCTGTCACTGTATAGCCGTCTAATCGAAACGCCCTTAAACTTTCACTGTATATTGACCAATCGGAACGCACCTTCAATCTGTCTAATGCTCCCAAAATAACCTAAAATGTCTATTTCCCGTCTATTTATTTGGAGTCTTCTATGAGATCACAGACCTTTATATCACTGACTTAATAAACACTGATGTGTGTGTGTGTGTGTGTGTGTGTGTGCTGAAAATAAACTGAGCTGCTTTGCAAAATTAAATGCTAAAAGCTGCTCTGTTCCCACAGTCTCAAACACATTCCATAAACAATCAAGTGCTAATAAACACACACACACACACACATCATCGGCAACAATACACACCTTTCCCTTTCTGTCTGTACATCACTCTGTTATTATTTAAATCACACTTACAGCTTGGCATTTTTATCATGTTCAGTTATTAAAATGTACTTATTTCTGTGTGTGTGTGTGTGGGGGTTGTGTGTAGCCTGAATACCAGCTGGAGAAAAAAGCGAGGAGACACAGACACCATGACCCTGAACCACAGACTAAGGAGGAAAGAAAGGCTGATGATGCAAATGAGTGCATGACCCTGTTACACACACACGCACACACACACATCCCTGAAGCAGCAGGTTGACTGCTGTAACAATGCTAATGAGACACTATTCATCTGATGGAACGCAGACAGACAGAGAAATGGGGGGGGGGAAGACAATGTTAGAGACAAAAAAAAGAATTAGTTTCATAATGCTGAAATGCTGAGAGAGAGAGAGAGATAATAAGGGACTTCCGTAGACAAACCTCTTATGAATGAAATAAGGACAGTGAGTGTGTGTGTGTGTGGGGGGGGATTTATGGGTTGAAAGTATATTCATTCAATTGAGTCACAAATCAGACAACACTTTACACACACACACACACACACACACATCTGTTCTTGGCCCCTGTTCGCCCACCAGGGCGAACCCTCGCTACTTTAAGCTTATTAACTATAAAAGAAGGGGCGGAGTTAAGTGACACGGGTACAAAGACAGACAGACAGACAGACAGACAGACAGACAGGAGTGGATTAATGTACTGTTTAATTCTAGCTGGAGTAAGGGATGAACTTACAGAATTCTGTTCAAGTTTATTTTAATTATTATTATTATTTTATACAGACTACAGACTGAACACACACACACACACACACACTTTCACACAGGTTAATCACACACAAACGACAACAGAACAGAGATTAGCAGTTGTTTGAAGACAAGGTGACCTCGTCCCCTGAGGGGAGGCAAAAACACACAATAGAACCCTCTCAAAGCCAGACACACACACACACATTTGCAGTATTTGGCAGACGCCCTTTATCCAGAGCTGACTTACAATATTCCTTGTTATACAACTGAGCAATTGGGGGTTAAGGGCCTTGCTCAGGGGTCCAACAGTGGTGGCTTGCCGGAGCTGGGAATCGAACCCCCAACCTTCGGGTTGGTAATCCAACACCTTAACCATGAGCCACCCACTTCCCCACCACACCACACGTGTTCTGATGCCTTATAGAGATGCTTATGCTAAACCAGAGTGAGGTTACTGCTTTGTTTGTTTGTGACTGTGCGTGCGTGCGATTGTGTGTGTGTGTGTGTGTGTGTGAGTGAGTGTGACATGTTTTTCTGAAAAACAGACACCAATTATTTTAACAAACACAATTAGTGTGTTAAAGTTTCAGTGTTGCCTTTTCTCTTTTACACGTTCAAAAATTCTTACAGCGACTGAATCAGAAAACACACAAAATAACAATAACAGAGAGACAGACACATACACAGACAGACAGATACAGAGAGCCAGTCAGACACATACACAAGCAGACAGACAGATACAGAGAGAGATAGCAAGAGAGACAGACAGACACATACACAGGACAGCCATATACAGAAAGACAGACAGATGCATACAATGAGAGAGAGAGAGACAGACACATACACAGAAACACAGACATATACACAGAGACAGACAGACGCATACAATGAAAGAGAGAGAGAGAGAGAGAGAGAGAGAGAGAGACATACACAGAGACACAGACAGGGAGAAAGATGATGCTATTGTCTGCTGTTACAAAAGGTGCAGATGACACTGATTACCGGCAGTCAAGTTATTGTCAATCAACTGAAACAGACAGACAGACAAAAAGTGTGTGTGTGCGTGTGTGAGTATACGCTACACTGTATCTGTCTCACTCTCGTGGTCTCACTTCTGCATATGACAACACTAATCTCGCTCTCTCACAGACACACACACACACAGTGACTCGGGTCAGCCTTGATTCACACTTTCCCAACATGAGGACGGTGTGTGTGTCTTTGAGGCAGGCGCTATGACGCACTTAGACCATCCTCAGAGAGAAACACAGAAACACACACGGCTACATCTCCACAGATGTTACCCATGAGGGCGTTTGATTGGCAGAGACAATATGACAGCTGGGCAGATGTTGCTAACACTCCAATATAACACACCTACACACACACACACACACACACAATCACTTAATACATAAAATTCAGGCTGAGAAACACAGACAGAGACAGAATTTTTAAGATAATCTAAGTTGACCTGCTTAGCTTAATGCATGCACACACACACACACACACACACACACACACAGAGCCATTATCCTGTGTGTTATCCTTTTCTAATCACACACTCCATCTGCAGGAGATATAAATGACAGAGACAAGGGGACGGGCCTAAAGTCGCCTAGCAACCTGTCATTATCATGAAGACGAGGTTACACACATGCTGTTGGCTTATTTTCACGTCTGTTACATTTGTGTGTGTGTGTGAGTGTGTGTGTTCTTTGCCCACTAGTCAGTAACACTATGTTTGTAGTTGGGAAACAGCAGCTGTGAGCCACAGTTATTACCACGTGTGTGTGTGTGTGTGTGAACTTTGAACAGACTTGTGTTGTAACTCATCGTCTCTGGAGTGTAGAAACAGGTTAACACGTCCTAGTCTCACAGCCCAGCAACACACACCACAAACACACACACCAGAGGAAGGTTAGAGTGTAAGGTTAGTCTGTTCACCAGCTGTCTTTTTATTTTTCAGAATGAGTGAGGAATCTGATGTGAAGGACTGGGTTGAATGTGTGTGTTTATCATTTCAGTTATTAGACCTCGGAAAGTTTTTAGTGTGAAACAAATTGGGCTGTCAAATAACACACCAGCACTGTAACTGGGAGGAGACAAACTGGAAACTGAGTAAAAACGGAGAAGAGGCAAAAAAAGGAAAGACAAGGGTAATTAAATAAAAAGGAGATAAAGAGGAGACAAAGGTGAGACAGAAAAAAGACAGACAGGAAACGGAGAGGAGACAAAGAGAAGATGGAGAGAAGACAGAGGCAAGATGATGACAGAGGCTAGACAGAGGGGAGATGGACGGAAGAAGGAGAAAAGAAAGGGGCGAGACAGAAAAGGAGACAGACAGGAGACAGATAAGAGAAAGGGGCGAGACAGAAAGGAGATGAGATGGAGAGCAGACAGGTGGCGAAAAGGAGAGGAGATGTATAGGAGGAAGAGGTGAGTTGGAGAGAAGACAGAGAGGAGACAGAGGCAAGACGGATAGGAGACAGAAAGGAGAGGGAGAGCAGACATTTCTGCATGGTGTGTTTTTCGCATAAACCCCAGAGACAAGTTACACACCTACATGTTTGTGACCTCTTGCTGCTCAACACACATCAGCACAGAGAAACTCTGACTGACACTGGAACAGTTTTACTAGATGAAGAACGATCATGAACAAAAAACACACTCTCATTTTAAAATCCCCAAAAGTCGGTTGTGAAGTAACGAAGACGAGTGTAAGGACGCTGTCTCAACATCTGCAGTTACACAGTGATGAAACTCTCCACACACACACACACAATTCTCCACTTCTCACATCTTTTTTGATCAGAAAGACAGATCAGACAAACCCAACAGTGAATCTTTGAATCACCGAAAGAATCAAAGAGTGAATCAGATCTGACTCTGTTTGATTCATTCGAATACTGTAGCAGATGACAGATGAATCTGTGCTGCAGGAAATTAGACTTCTGCAATTCTAAAAATATTCATGAGTTTAATAAGAGCGCACGGATCTGCCCACGGCGAATCGATCAATCAATCTGGACATTTATCAGTGTGCTCGGATGAAGCCGCTTCCGTAACACGCTGCGAAAAATAAAGCGATCCATCAACACTCGTGGAAGATACGGGGATGTGATCACATGACATCCATCAAGTTACATGCTTGAACTCTGTTCCTCACACTGGAGACTCCTTTTACACATAAACAACTACTCACAACACACCGCCACAAATAGAAATATATCGATAAACATTTCTGTAAACATCTGTTCACAGAATCTTTAGTAATGAACTGTTACTATAGAAACCGTCATGTGTTTAATCACTTGATTTAATAAGACAATTTCAATGAGATAGAAAATAAATACACACACAAAATTCCCTTTTGACCCACAAAACATCACCCAAACACTGATAAAATATTAAATCTGTAACAAAAGGGTGTGTGTGTGTGTGGAGTAGGTCCATAAATTATTTTATCTTACAGTTTATGATCAACCACTTTAACAAAAACTGTTATAAACGCTGTTTACACCACCTGCACGTACACGCACACACACACACACACACACACACACACACGCGAGACACTTTTTATTGCTACACAGAAAAAGTAACTATATAGTGTGTGTGTTTGATGTGTGTCGTTATATATTAGATCTAGTGACGTCTTTATTACGAGAAACAATTTAAAAAACACACAATCCAAAAAAATAAATAATAGGTTACAAAAAATTCATTAAATTTATAAAGATAAGTTAAGAGAATTAAATCAAATTCGATTATACTGATTAAATTTCTGTAATATAATTAATTTAAATTGTTAAAAATTTAGATCGAAGGATTTTTAAATAATAAAAACGCAAATGCGGTATTTTAATCAAATCATCTTCTAGGCCGGTCTTTAAAGTTTAATATCATCACATACGCACACACACGCGCACACACACACGCACACACACACACACACACACACACACGCGCACACACACGAGAGATGAACGAGAAAGGTTCTCACCATAAACAGAATCTCTGCTTCTCTTTAGACCTCCATACAGCTCCGATCAGCGCGCGACCTCACCTCACACACACACACAAACACACACACACTCTTGCGCGCGCACATGCAGACACACACACTCGCTCGCAGGGGGTTTAACACTCCGTCATTCCGTTAATAAAGTGTAATAAATAATCCGTCTCAAGGCAGGACGTTATTCCTTTATGCCTGGGAGTAATTTCCTGTCTCGTGCGTGAGGCGGGGTGTATTTATACTCCGGTGTGTGTCGGTTATAATCCGCGGAGAGGGAACCCGATGTGTCAGTGAGCTCGTGCGCCTTTTCCCCTCAGAAGCTCCGCTCTCCTCCAGCCGCTTCACCGGACTGATAACGAAACCCGGAACATCCGCGGGTCTGGAATCGCCGGGACACGCCCACTGACCAATCAGCACACGGCGCGAACTTGCATATTCCCAGAGGTCCGCCAATAGCAACGCGCTGTGGCCTGTTGCCTGGTGACGGTGTCAGCGTCCTAGACATTCAGTGTACTACCGCAATAAGAGTAAGGATTAGGGTACGTGTTCACACTACAGCAAGTGTGACCTATGTAGTGCGTTAGTGTGCACAGACTCCGTCATTATCCCGAGAACTAAAGAGCAGTTTATAAAGAGGAAGCTAATTAAATAAAATAACTGCTGTATTTTAATTATTTACATTTCAATATTTAATTATTTCTCTTATACGTGTAAAAGTGAATAAATTAAGAAATGGTTTAAAGTAAAATAAATCTCTTATAAAACAATGTTTTGATTGCTATGCTAACGTCAAGCGTCATAAACACATTTACACAACTGACATAACACTGTGGACAATGACACGACTTCAGAGGTTTAGATATCTTTACTCCAGAGGATTTTAAATCCAGACAATTCGCTTAATTAATTCACTCTGAACAGTCCAAAAGTGTCTGAGATCAGTGTTTTTCCGCCAGGATGGCGGCTATTCTGTCACTCCAGTGTTCAGTGATATGTTTATTTAGGGTTATAGCTGACAACACAGGCCAATGTGTCATTTAAAAGAAAAAGACAAGGTGAGGTGTGTGCTGCAGCAGCATCATGTGTGTCGTAATTCCAGCTCAATTCTCATGATGCTGAATCATTCCTCTATTACGGAGAGATGAAAGTGATGTACAGAATTTCAGTATGAAGGTGAAGAGCAGTTCTACAGCGAGAGCGAATATAAACGCTAGGATATTAAAGCTGACAGGTTTAAAGAGGCACCGTCCTGATCTGCTCGGCCTACAGGCAAACTACCAGCGTGTTCCTGCATCTGACACTAAGTGTTTAGACTGCTGCATCCATAATTCATCAGTGTGTGTGTGTGTGGGAGAGAGAGTGAGGGATACATACGCACACACACCCCTTTTTAGTTCACTGTGATCAGATTATTATCAACATCACAGCAAAAACAAACGTCCACAGAACAGCCAAGTCACTGTGCTGTAATATTCTAAACACTTTTCATTTTGGCACAGAAGACTGTGTGTGTGTGTGTGTGTGTGTGTGTGTGTGTGTGTGTGTGTGTGAAAGACACCGAGGACAACTGTTTAAACAAAGATCCATGGTTTCTCTCCAGGCAGCAGGTGGAGATGAGGCTAAATTGATGACGAGGCTATGGATGGCTCGGGGGGTTGCTAACGCTATTAGTGCCCTACTCTGCCTGATGTCAGTCCTGCTAATAAAGTGCTGAGCACAGCAGCACCCGAGGGGATTAGGATGAGGCCGTAGGGAGCTCAGGAGGCCACCACAGATTAGCGCTCTGACAGAGCAGTAGTCCTGCTGCTGAAGTGATTAAAGCACAGGAGCTCAAGTTAGTTTTAAACAGAAAATAAATTCAACTTTTTCCAAAAAAAAGCATCAGTGTTTCCTTTGTTCCTCAGGTTTCTCAGGAACAGCAACTAAACAAATCTATTGGGCTACTGAGTTCCCAACATCAAACGAAGGTTTAGGAAAGGAAGCGTAATGTTGAGGGAAGGTTTTACTAACCTGCTCACACTGCTCCATTTCTATTGCTAATGATTATAAATATGAAAAGAATGAGAAAAGAAAGAGTTCTGAGAAAACCCACCTAACAACACTACAGGAGGTTTAAAGTCTCCCTATGTTTCTTTCCCTCCTTCATCTGTAATTTCCTTTCTCTTAGTCACCGCTTTAAAAGTGTTCATCTGTTTCAGGCTAATACGCTCCGCGGCGCTCTGGGCTGTGTCCGATTTCAATTTGTTCCCGAGCCGCAGAGAGAGGAGTTTAATCGAGCGAACGAGCAACAGGAGAGAGGAATCGATGAAGGCCGAGGTGTGAGGAAAAGAGATAACATTGATTCAACCGCTATCGATAGAGTGAGAGGACGTGCACAGTCTGAGAAAGACGAGAAGCCGAAACTGTGTCATATAAAGACAGAGAGGGACAGACAGAAATAGAGAGAGAGAGAGAGAGAGAGAGAGAGAGAGGAGAGGAGAGAGAGAGAGAGAGAGAGAGAGAGAATCAGATAAAGTATGACAGAGGGAAGGAGACGTGGCAGCAGGGGACATCAGGGACAGGGACTGATATAAAAGAGGGAAAAGAAGTGTGAAAGGGAAAGAAAGAAAGACAGAAAGAAAGAAAAAAGAAAAAGATAGATATAGAGAAAAAGAGCAATAGAGAGACAGAAAGAGAGAGAGGGAGAAATAGATGGGTTAGGGTGTTTGATGTTAAAGGTGTGAAAGTCGTCAGTACAGGATGAGATATTTCATTCAGTCAGAAACAGGAAGTTTCACTGGGATTTCAGACAGTGTGTGTGTGTGTGTGTGTGTGTGTGTGTGTGTGTGTGTGTGTGTGTGTGTGTGTGTGTGTGTGTGTGTGAGTGTGATTTGTTATTCACACTGTTAACGTAGCTGACAGAACACATGCGCATGTGTGTACTAACTCTCTCACACACCCAGTGTTCACACCGCAGTGCTGGGGAACGCTGGCCCCTGATCAATTAGGTTTTTTTAATAATAGCAGTTCTGACACCACACTGACACTACATCATCGATTTATAATAAATACAATAAAACTCTGTGGTGTTAGTAATCACACACACACACACACACACACACACACACACACACACACACACACACACACACACACACACACACAGTTAAAGTTGCTTCTTGACAAATGTTAAGTTAACAAACAACAAATGAAGTGTGTGTGTCAGTATCAGCTGTGTTGGACAAGCTGCCAGTTGCACACTTGTGTTATTCACAGTGTGTGTGTGTGTGTGTGTGTGTGTGTGTGTGTGTGTGTGTGTGTGTGTGTGTGTGTGTGTGTGTGTGTGTGACAATCGCGCACTGTTTTACAACTGAACTGTGATTTCAAACGATGACACACTGGTGCTACTGACAGCTCCCTATACAACACCCTTCTCACTCCATTTTAATTGTTGTCCTCCAATGACTAACATCAGATGCTGACTAAGTATTGTGTGTTACAGATTTCAGCCAATCAGACCACCACATCCTTATGTTCACACAGCCTCAGCTCTGTTTATTGAATTGAATTCTGAAAAAAAAAATCCAGGCCACTGTAAGCATGGGGGACAGTTTCAAAAGTTTTTATAGTAACAGCAGTACAATAACAGTGTGTGTGTGTTACTATAAAAATAACGCCATAAACACTGTTACTGTTCATGTTGTTGTTTTTATAGTAACAGCTATACAGTTACAGTGTGTACAGGTGTTGTTTCTATAGTAACGGTGTGTATGGTGTTGTTTTTATAGTAACAGCTATACAGTAACAGTGTGTATGGTGTTGTTTCTATAGTAATGGTGTGTATGGTGTATCTATAGCAAAAGCTATACAGTAACAGTGTGTATGGTGTTGTTTCTATAGTAACAGTGTGTATGGTGTTGTTTTTATAGTAACAGCTATACAGTTACAGTGTGTATGGTGTTGTTTCTATAGTAACGGTGTGTATGGTGTTTCTATAGTAACAGCTATACAGTTACAGTGTGTATGGTGTTGTTTCTATAGTAACAGCTATACAGTTACAGTGTGTATGGTGTTGTTTTTATAGTAACAGCTATACAGTTACAGTGTGTATGGGTGTTGTTTCTATAGTAATGGTGTGTATGGTGTATCTATAGCAAAAGCTATACAGTAACAGTGTGTATGGTGTTGTTTCTATAGTAACAGTGTGTATGGTGTGTTGTCTTTATAGTAACAGCTATACAGTTACAGTGTGTATGGATGTTGTTTTCTATAGTAACTTGTGTATGGTGTTGTTTTTTATAGTAACAGCTATACAGTTACAGTGTGTATGGTGTTGTTTCTATAGTAACAGTGTGTATGGTGTTGTCTTTATAGTAACAGCTATACAGTTACAGTGTGTATGGTGTTGTTTCTATAGTAAACTTGTGTATGGTGTTGTTTTTATTAGTAACAGCTATACAGTTACAGTGTGTATGGGTGGTTTGTTTCTATAGTAACAGCTATACAGTTACAGTGTGTATGGTGTTGTTTCTATAGTAACAGCTATACAGTTACAGTGTGTATGGGTGTTGTTTCTATAGTAACGATGTGTATGGTATTGTTTTTATAGTAACAGCTATACAGTTACAGCGTGTATGGGTGTTGTTTCTATAGTAACATGTGTATGGTGTTGTTTCTATAGTAACAGCTATACAGTTACAGTGTGTATGGTGTTGTTTCTATAGTAATGTGTGTATGGTGTTGTTTTTATAGTAACAGCTATACAGTAACAGTGTGTATGGGTGTTGTTTCTATAGTAATGGTGTGTATAGTGTTTTCTTCAGTGTTTCTATAGTAAAAACTATACAGTAACAGTGTGTTTGTTTGGTTTTGTTTTGTTTGTATGGTGTTGTCTATAGTAACAGTGTGTGTGTATGGATGTTGTTTCTATAGTAACAGTGTGTATGGTGCTGTTTCTATAGTAATGGTGTGTATGGTGTTTTTATAGTGAAAGCTATACAGTAACAGTGTGTATGGTGTTGTTTCTATAGTAATGGTGTGTATGGTATTTTTATAGTAACAGCTATACAGTAACAGTGTGTATGGTGTTGTTTCTATAGTAACAGTGTGTATGGTGTTGTTTTTATAGTAACAGCTATACAGTTACAGTGTGTATGGTGTTGTTTCTATAGTAATGGTGTGTATGGTATGGTATTTTTATAGTAACAGCTATACAGTTACAGTGTGTATGGATGTTGTTTTCTATAGTAACAGTGTAACATTGTGGATGGTGTTGTTTCTATAGTAATGGTGTGTATGGTGTTTCTATAGTAAAAGCTATACAGTAACAGTGTGTATGGTGTTGTTTCTATAGTAATGGTGTGTATGGTATTTTTATACTAACAGCTATACAGTTACAGTGTGTATGGTGTTGTTTTTATAGTAACAGCTATACAGTTACAGTGTGTATGGTGTTGTTTCTATAGTAATGGTGTGTATATAGTATTTTTATAGTAACAGCTATACAGTTACAGTGTGTGTGGTGTTGTTTTTATAGTGACAGCTATACAGTTACAGTGTGTATGGGTGTTGTTTCTATAGTAACAGTGTGGATGGTGTTGTTTCTATAGTAATGATGTGTATGGTGTTTCTATAGTAAAAGCTATACAGTAACAGTGTCAGTGTGTATGGTGTTGTTTCTATAGTAAACAGCTATACAGTAACAGTGTGTATGGTGTTGTTTTTATAGTAACAGCTATACAGTAACAGTGTGTATGGTGTTGTTTCTATAGTAATGGTGTGTATGGTATTTTTATAGTAACAGCTATACAGTTACAGTGTGTATGGTGTTGTTTCTATAGTAATGGTGTGTAAGGTATTTTTATACTAACAGCTATACAGTTACAGTGTGTATGGTGTTGTTTTTATAGTAACAGCTATACAGTTACAGTGTGTATGGTGTTGTTTTTTTTATAGTAACAGCTATACAGTAACAGTGTGTATGGTGTTGTTTCTATAGTAACAGTGTGTATGGTGTTGTTTTTATAGTAACAGCTATACAGTTACAGTGTGTATGGTGTTGTTTTTATAGTAGCGGTGTGTATGCTGTTGTTTTTATAGTAACAGCTATACAGTAACAGTGTGTCTGAGTGTTGTTTCTATAGTAACAGTCTTCTCTTCTGATCATTTTTTTAAATCTGTCTTATATTTACTTGGGGACACACTGATTAAAGGAATATTAAAAAAGGCAATAGTGTAATCTTTATTTGATCTATATAAGTGACGGGAAGTGCTCAAGGTCTAAAAAAAGCCTTTAAAGTGGGCAGGGCTTCACACACACACACACACGCGCAAACATACACATACACAAACATACTAGATCCTCTGTCTATCTCTCCACTCGTCTGTTGCACGGTTTTCAAAGTGCAGACACGAACCGTCTGACTGTGGGATAAATCAGGACCACATCGATCATTTAACTACACATAACTGAGTTTTTAAAAGCAGGAAAAGAATAAAAACTGTTTTTGGAAGAGGGGGTTAACAAACTCTCTCTTTCTCTCTATCTCTCTCTTTCTTTCTTTTCCGACCCTGAATGTCTGTCTGTGTATCGGAGGGGGAGGAGGTGTGAAGGAGCTGTAAAAGTGTTACAGTCTCTGAGGCCACCATCCATTTAACACCTAAAAATCAATTTGTGAGAAGCGGCGTGTCTCTCTCGCTCTGTAGCTATTATCATTCACTCTCATCCTGTTCTCACACCACTTCACACTCTTTAATTAGGATCACACACACACACACACACACACACACACAGACATGAGAGAAGTGTCAGATCATAAACTTGGCTCTGGAGCTAAATTCTGAACATAAAGGAAATGAAGACAGACAACAAGATGCACCAGATTACAGGAAGTTTCACCAGAACAGGTGCTGTTGTGTAGAGGAGTTACAGCATTTTTAGTAAGAAAACACCTTTTCTTTTGGACCAGGGTGTCTGAATAATCATGGATCTGAGAAAGCGTTAAGAAAACAGAGAGCAGAAACTCGTTTCTCCACCGCATCTGGTGCCGGGGACACCTAACTAAAAAGCAGTGTGAGACAAAAAGTTTTTATATGAGGAAAGAGTGAGGTAATGGCAACCACTGAGATATTGGACCAAGCTTCTTAAAGTCCCCAAATCCTCAGTGGACCTGCAACACTGTGTAACTGTCTTTTATAAAAATCCTAAACTTTTTTTAAGATATTACACTTCAAACACAAACACACACACATATTCTAGACTAATCTTAAATCCAGTTTTGGGACTTACAAGCACAATGTATGCTTAGAAATAATCATTTATTCCATAACTCCTGGAAAAGTCAGCTGGTTCCTCGGTAAGTACTGAGCGTAATGTTTAACCTGAAGCTGCTGACTATAGACGTCTGTGCACACGCTGACGGGCTGGATAATAAATCTTTTCAGCTTTTCTTCAACACCATGTTAGCGATTAACACAGACGACATGTGTTTCGGCTTTACACTCTTTGAGACACTCTGTTTCCAGATGTTAGGCATTAAACATGGTCACAGTGGTTGGAGGTCAGACATATTAGCTTAGTTGACAGATGCCAAGACTACAACAGTAATACGTGCTAATCTTCGAGGCCCGACCTCAGCATTATAGCTAAAGGCTAACACGCAGCCGGCTGTCAGCTGACCTCCATGCTATAACCGTTTTATATAAGCGTCGTTAGCTCATCAGCGCGCGTGAACGGCGACAATCTGTTCTGGATTTATTGACTGCTATTTTATAATTGTATATATACATATATTATCAATAGAATTTCAAATGAATTCAACTTGGTAAGTTTTATTCCAAAAATTACAAAAAAGTAAAAAAGTAGCCACACCAGTGTTCAACTTTCAGTCTCACCCCCGCTCTCAGTCAGTCTGTCTCTCTTTCTCTTACTCTGTCTTTCTGTCTCTCTCACTCTGCCCCCCCACTCTGTCTTTTTGTTTCTCTCTCATTTACTCTGTCTCATGTCTCTCTGTCGCACTCTGTCTTTCTGTCTCTCTGTCACACTCTTTCTTTCTGTCTGTCTGTCTGTCTGTCTCTCTCTTTCTTTCTGTGTGTGTGTTATTCTGCCTCTCTTGTCCTCTCTGATCTCTAATAAAAAAGTCCCTGAACAGATGGGACTGAATCACATGCCGTCCTCCCGTCTCTCACTTATTTTCCTTGCGAGTGTGTGAACTTCAGATTGCCTTGCTGGCCTTTCATGCGCTTTAAAGAAACACACACACTGTTTTTCCTCTATAAAATGGCACAGGGGGTAACACACATTGCACACTGCACTTTTCTTTTAACAAACACAGCTTTCATACTGAAAGAAGGTGCTAAGTGCTGAGGGCTCTGGGGTCAGACTTGATGCTAATGCTAACTCCTTGCGGAAAAGTCTTTCCATATTAACCGCAAACAGATCAGACCTGAAAGTTATGGGTAAAACTTTCCAAGAAAGGAGTAGCAAGGACACGATAAGGGACACAATAGGAGACAATGACTTGAGCTGCAGATGTAAAACTCACAACACAATAAATGGGGTTTTAGGAGTCCAGCACTGATCTGTCCAAATAAAACGCACTGATTAATTGCCATGGTAACCCAGCCCTTGATTGCGAGCGGCCCTGCTGAGCTGAGCACGGGAAGGGTTAACCGCTAATTATGACCAATCAGTGCCCCCGAGTGGTAATTAGTGGCCCTGATGATAACGAGTGTGCGGTTGCCGTGGTGACGGTGAGCTTTAAAGTGGCACTTTTTTCCCTTTAAAGTGAAGAGCACTTCCCGAGTGGGGGGAATGGGGAGGGGCAACATTAGACCCCAGAGTGCTAAAATCAACAACAACAACAAGAGCAGTACTGCTAACCTGTCTGCGTGTGTGTGTCTGTCTGTGTGTGTGATTATTGTTCCAGTACAGTGGAGGCTGATGAAATAGTAATTAGTCTCTCCTTATTTTTATTTCGGCTCCCCTTATTTGTGTTTTTCTCTCTTTTGCTCTGTCTACCCATCTGTCCCTTCAAATCTGTCTCACATATTTCATTCTTCAAATGCGTCTCTCTCTTTTTCTATTCTCTTTCAAATTGTTTCACCAACTTTGTCTTTCCATGTCCACCTCCCTTTGCTCTATAAACTATTTGTTTCTGTCCCTCTTTCTGCATCTTCCTTACACTCGATGTATTTCTGTAGTTGTTAGTTTCTCTGTCGCTCTTTTAGCTGTTTTTGCAGATAACTTTTCTTCTCCCTCCTTTTTTCTCTCTGTATTTTTGTCTCTCTCTCTCTCTCTCTCTCTCTCTCTCTCTCTCTCTCTCTCTCTCTCTCTTTATCTCTTTCTGAATAAGAAATCAGTGATTAATGATGGAGAGGATAAGCGTGCATGCATGTGTGTGATTAAAGGATATTAGGTGTATGTGTGTGTTAGGAGAAAGTAAAAGTCTGTCCCTGTAGGGAAAGGGGTGTTTAGTAGGGGGCATATTTGGGTGTTTAGGGATAAATCAGTAAAGTATTTGTGAAACACGGTTGTGTTGGTTTCTGCTCAGATGGTGTGTGACTGTGAGTTTTATGGTAATAACTTGGGCAGAATTATGTTGATGTGAATTAATTAAACTTATCAAACTGATTATACGAGTATAATATGCACAGATTTTCTCCTTTGCTGAGACACCAAATGAAACTGGGATCCACTTGATCTTCATCATGACATTCTCAGCACAGCAGAAATCTTCTCTTTTAAATGCCTTTAACATGTTTTTATTTCTTTCACACATTTTTCACAGCTTTTGTCAAAACAGTCGCTGCGAATCTCGTTGAAAGACCCGAAA